>OZ019965.1:3266204-3593704 GCA_963970385.1 Theonella swinhoei
AGATGCTCCAGAGGTGAGATGTGACTTAACAGACACACAGACACACAGACCCAACTACAGTAGCCCTCACTGCACATGCGCGCCAAGGGTTAAATAGTCGAGCAAATTGCACCCTGTGAAACTATTTAATTCTATTACTACTGAGGCAACCCATGCTAATATATTGCTTCAGGACTTTGTTGGAAGTACGTCACTACATCTTACATGCCAGAGCTACTGGTACAACACTGCCAGACAGCTGGTACTGGCTGGAGCTAATGTCTCCTTACTGGACTGTAAAGCAATCAGCTGCTTCATGGATGCCACGCTAAAAGGGTTCTTCTCGTAAGGTTACAGAATGTAGTTTTATGCTTGCACCTTGCACCCTGAAATGTTGATAATGTACAGAGAAGTTTGTTCAGTGACTCAGAGTGAAGTGAGAGAGAGAGGTAGAAGGAATGACCATCTTCCACTAGGAATTGAACTCTGGATTTTCCTGTTCCCTCTTTTTGGCCTTTGTCACTGAATAAACTTCTCTGCATCCATTACTGGTCCAACTAAGAGTATTTACTACCATTCTACACATACAGTGGTATGGAAGTAATGCTGCAGGCTCATCCTGACATTATCAACCACTGCAAAATTGATGATGGCTACACTGCACTTCACGCAGCAGTACATTTTGACCACTGTGATGAGCTCTGCTACTTTGCTGCTATGGTACGCATGAATAATCATGCATCAGTGTGTGTATATAGTCTTGTTTTAGAGTCTGAGCTCACAAGCCATATTACTAGTCCACAATCCATCATTCATGTGTATATCAGTCTCTTCGCCTCAGTTGTTTGCTATTTGGTGCATGGCAGTAGATGATACATGTCTCTCTAGCATGATAAAGATTTGTGCTCACTCTCCAGTATATACATGCGTGTAGTTATATTTCATTTCAGGATACTTGTGAGGTGGACATTAAGAACTTTGCCGACCAATCTCCACTCCATGTTGCCAGTAGAGAGGGCTACCCGAGGAGTATAGAGTGCCTGGTGGGGTATGGAGCTGATGTAGGAGTCGCAGACCAGCAAGGAAATACTCCGCTCCACTACATACTGGCCAAGAAGAACATGAAACCTCTGTCAGACTGGACACTCCACTTGAATGAGGTAACCAGGATGGTTTGACTGAAGTAGGGCTGCCTTGAGTTTGGACAAACTTATTAAGAAGATTATAAGTAGTCAGTTTCCACAACCCAAACCACATTTTGTGAATATCATTATCATTAATAATGATATTCACAATGGAAGTGTGGTATAGTTGTGTAAACTGACTAGTTATCAGCTTGTTACGGTTCTAACAAGTTTTGTCCAAACTCAACACAGCCCTACTTTAAACATATCCCTTCTCCTTCCCTCCCTCCCTCCCTCCCTCCCTCCCTTCTTCCCTGCTTTGCTTTAGCTAGAGCTGATGTGCAAAAATATTAATAGTTAGGCCAATACAAGTACATGTATATAGTAGTTACATGACCTTAATTGGGGTGCATGAGGTGCATGGTCGAATGCACCCCAATTAAGGCCATGTAACTATTTTGTTGGATGTTATAGTCTAGCAACTTGACTGTCCAAGTCTCACTCAGCCACACCCATCCCTTAGCCCGCAAGAAGCTTCCAAATGTAGTTGCTAGGCAACATCCAACAAATATGTATACCTCCACCTATAAAGGTGCACAAGGAGGTGTCATCAGCTGATAACAGTATCCAGAGTGTCCCTCCCTACATCACTGTGGCCTGTTTCCTAGCCAGCGAAGGTGCCAGTCTGGAGACAGTATCAATAGAAGGGCTCACCCCTCTTAGCCTCTGTCCCCCACAGTTCTCGTCTTTACTGCAGCTCTTTGCTAAACCAGAGAGGTAAGACGTGAAAGCCCAATAATGTCATAGAGTAGTGTACTCTCAAAGCAGGATATGGGAATCGGATTGATTGAACCCCTACAATTGGGTCGTTTTTGCAGGAAAGGTCATTTTAAAGGAAGTCTACCTCGACATCCTCCTCCTGCACCCATACCCATATCACCACAGGTACTATATACACATGTAGAGTACATGTACATTATGTGAATATGCAACATACGTAGAAGATGGAGACTAAATGTGAAGCTAGTAGTGAAATAAGCACACCTTCTGACAAGAAGGCCACGTCCACTGAAGAGAACACCACATCAACTGGGGACTCTGTGTCAGAGGGTAACTCTAACAAGGCCAAGCAGGAAGTACCCTCACCACAAAATGAGGCACAGTCCACCTCTCCAAGTGAGCCCCCATCTTTTGTGTGTAGGCATAGTTGCTCTACCTTCCCTATATCTTTCAGAGAACACGAGAGTGAGTGCTGACAGTGGTTGCTATCTCTGTGATGGACTGTGTGATATTTGCTTCAAGCCATGTGGTCATGTAGCCATGTGTGCTGTATGTGCTGAGAGGGTTAAACGATGCCCCACTTGTCGTGTAAGTCTTAATTTATTCCTCTAACATGACTAGAGCTGTTTACTATGCATGTCTCCAACTTGCAGAATGATGTGATAGAGAAGATCAAAGTATAGCTAGTAGGGCAATACCTAAGTCAATTGCCTGATGTTTGTATTTGTGTTTTTATACAGTGCACAACACAAACTGTCACCCAAGAAATTATAACAATCCTATAGCTTTCTGTGTTCTATTCCTTGTCTCTATAATTATACTCCTTTTATATTTATGAAGTAAGACTTGAAATAGAGCAGAATCAGTATTATAGTGGGAGGATTGCCCAAATATAGACAATATAGTGATTGACTCCCTATATACCAACTACTGATGGCAAAAATCAATCAAGGGGTGCCAGGATCCGATGCCCAGCCTTGAGAACTGGGATGGTGGGTTATATGTAACACTTGTTCTTTTCTGACTATTGGGCTTCTGGCTGTAAACTTGTAATTTAAATTTAATTAACGCTAACATGGTTAGTTATCTCATGGGTCAGTTGCATTTTCTCTGATATTTATAATACTGTGATTTCTTTCTCACTTTGATGGTCAACAATACTATAGACATTCTTATACTTCCTTAATAGTCAACAATCCCAAGGATGAAGGTAAGAGGGTAACTCTAACAAGGCCAAGCAGGAAGTACAAAACAAGGCCAAGCAGGAAGTACAATACTATAGACATTCTTATACTTCCTTAATAGTCAACAATCCCAAGGATGAAGGTAAGAGGGTAACTCTAACAAGGCCAAGCAGGAAGTACCCTCACCACAAAATGAGGCACAGTCCACCTCTCCAAGTGAGCCCCCATCTTTTGTGTGTAGGTATAGTTGCTCTACCTTCCCTATATCTTTCAGAGAACACGAGAGTGAGTGCTAACAGTGGTTGCTATCTCTGTGATGGACTGTGTGATATTTGCTTCAAGCCATGTGGTCATGTGGCCATGTGTGCTGTATGTGCTGAGAGGGTTAAACGATGCCCCACTTGTCGTGTAAGTCTTAATTTATTCCTCTAACATGACTAGAGTTGTTTACTATGCATGTCTCCAACTTGCAGAATGATGTGATAGAGAAGATCAAAGTATAGCTAGTAGGGCAATACCTAAGTCAATTGCCTGATGTTTGTATTTGTGTTTTTATACAGTGCACAACAGAAACTGTCACCCAAGAAATTATAACAATCCTATAGCTTTCTGTGTTCTATTCCTTGTTTCTATAATTATACTCCTTTTATAGTTATGAAGTAGGACTTGAAATAGAGCAGAATCAGTATTATAGTGGGAGGATTGCCCAAATATAGACAATATAGTGATTGACTCCCTATATACCAACTACTGATGGCAGGTGTAGGGATACACTAATGTGCATACACACAGCTCAGCCACAGTCAGTACATATATACTTATACTATATAGCATATAGCATTTGAAATTAGAAGATTTAAGTTATAGCTCGTGTTCATGTATATGGAAATACATGTGCATAGCACACTAGCTATGAAAGAAGTAGGAAGGAAAGAAAGGCAACCCAGACAAACAAGACATATAACACCAGGCCAGACCAACAGGACACACAGTACACAGACCAGACAAACAAGACATAGATTTCACCAACCATACAAAAATAGGACAAACCAATTCATACAAATAAAACATGTAACATACAGAAGTAAATACAGGCCAAAAATCAATCAAGTGGTACCAAGGATGGTGAGTTATATGTAACACTTGTTCTTTTCTGACTATTGGGCTTCTGGCTGTAAACTTGTAAATTTAAATTTAATTAACCCTGACATGGTTAGTTATCTCATGGGTCAGTTGCATTTTCTCTGATATTTATAATACTGTGATTTCTTTCTCACTTTGATGGTCAACAAAACTATAGACATTCTTATACTTCCTTAATAGTCAACAATCCCGAGGATAAAGTCATCCTTTGTGGTTCCTGAGTTGTTGACCACAACATACATTAGCCTCACTTCCCAAATACGCATAATTAAATAATAATAATAATAATAATAATAATAATAATAATAATAATAATAATAATAATAATAATAATAATAATTTAATGACTTAGAAAGCCCAAGGTGGCCATTAGTCAATTGTGCGCGTTAATTGTGCGGGGGAGGGAAACATTCCCCCGCACAACTGACGCACGCGCACAATAATTACGCGTATTGGGGAAGGCGAGGTAGTCGTGATACAGTATAATACCAGAAATGATGCAACTTAAACGGTGTACATCAGACGTCGCGCGATGTACCACATGTAGTGAAATGAGTGGGTGTACTATGAGTGATGATATAAAATAATAGTCTGACGATTTACACAAGTGTTCTCTGAGGGTTGCAAATGATTTCTCTTCAGACTCTTGCTCTTGCGTTTGTGTTACCGTTGATCCTTCGCGCCGAAACAGGTTGCTTTGAAGAGCAGTATGTTGCAGATACGACATTTGCAAGTAATGTTTCATTCGCTAACGTCACCGACGTTGCAGTTGATACTGTGCGCGAACTAGTGTTCGTCCTACAACGCTCGCATCCGCCTGTGACTGTTTGGAGCACGAACGGTACATATCATTTTACATGGAACACCAACCTTATCGGTTACCCGCACTCTATCACTCTCAGAGTTGCAGACACGACTGTATGGATTACTGATATGGCCGGAGAGCTTGCCGCTGGAGATTCTTACGGACACTGCGTGAAAGAATTTACGTACAGTGGCGAGTACATCCGCAGCATTGGCAAGTGTGGGAAGAACACAAGCGGTTCGAGTCTTGACCCTCCCCAGTTCGATAAAGTAACAGATATTGCTTTCAGTTCTAACGGGCATTGCTACATAACTGATGGAGATATTGGTGGCCTCAATAATCGTGTCCTAGTGTTTGATTCCAGCTTTAAGTTGGTCGATGTCTGGAACAAAGACAACAAGCCTGGCAGCGGACCATTACAATTCAATCTACCTCACAGTGTCATCGTTGATCACTGTGATCGTGTTTGGATTGTCGATACACTGAACCATCGTCTTCAAATTGTGAGTGAGAATGGGACGTTCCTGGGCGAGTGGAGCTGCTTTGGAAAAGCACTGATCTACGGGATGGACATTGATTATGGTGAGAGGTCCAGCAATGTTATTTTGACCACAGTGACTGAATATGGTGGTTCTGAGATTCTATTCATGCCATTCAACACGGAATGTGCACAAAAAAGTAAATTTGGAGAATGCAAAATACAGAGAAGACTGGTTCTCAAGCAGAACAACACAACTGGACAATATGGTAACCAAATACAAAGCTCAAAGATGCTACATTCAGTCGCATATAACAATGTCACAAGGTCACTCTATGTTTCTGAGCTACCAGGCTCCACACCTCCCAAAAAGTTTTACATAGTCCCGAAGCCCCCAGCAAACAATGTTAGTAAGTGCTCCGGAGATGGTCCTCCATCCTGGCAGGCAGAGTGGAGTGCCACTGCCTTACTGACGCCTTTCTATGCCACTGCTCTTAAGACTGCAGAGCTAGAATATAGTGCAACACTAAATGCAATGTATATTGCATTGCAGGGTCCAGATGGCTTAACAGAGGAATATCTAAACATAGGCAATAAGACATATATTCTGCAAACCAATTCCCACAACTGTTTGGGGCCTTACAACTATGGGTGGGTGACACCGCAGAAGGCTTGGGTTGACTTCCAAAAATGCAAATGTGAGGGATCGCTGAATATTGCTGGTGTACCAACCATGGCATGGAGGTGTGTTATGGACCAATTCTCAGACTGGGTCTGGTTCAAGGAAGACAGCAACAATACCTACAGGATGTTTTTCAATAACAAAACCAATCCCCATCATCTTCCAGTACTTGGCAACTTCACTTTAGTTAACTTTGCTTCTTATGGATACAATATTTCAAGACTGATAAAAGCACGAGACAACTGTATGAAAGGGAATAGCGTTCAACATGACAAGAGGATTTCTGCAGATCTTCCAGCAGTCAAAGGCTTCTCTTACAACAAGTGCTCTGAAATAACTCCTCTTCCATCCTGGCCTGAGCACTTCTACATGACAGTTACAATGATACCAGTACTACGAAACAGTGGCAACCCCTTTCCAACAGCTGTGGTATATGATTGGCAAGAACAATCCCAGCGTACTACAATGTGTGAGCCTCACAAAACCTACGATGCCTATCTGATTCGCAACAAGACATATACTGTAGAACAAAGTCTCAAGAATGGAACAGTAAGGTGTCTCCACAATTTCACCTTTGGGCCTCCCGTTCCTAACTGGATGACAAAAGATAACTGCAAATGCATGGGAACTATCACAGACTATCCTGCTCTCAGTCCGTGGCACTTTACAGCCATAGTTGTCTGTCCCATAGAGAACAACCGAGTGTTTTGGGCATGGTTCACCACCGACACAGGGTATAGCCCACTTCTCTTTGTGGAAACACTCACTCCTCCTCAGGAAGGTACTGGGTTAGCTCTGGCTGACTATCACAAGTTTTACTCTGACGACATCTTGATTGAAACACATGACTTTGAGGTCCCCTCAAAATGCATGGGAATATAATGTAGACATTTATATACTAGACTTCTCATTACTTTTTGTGTTTTGGATACATATAGTATAGACTTCTCATTAGATTTTGTCTACACCATGTAAAAACTTAGTGATATTTCAGAAACGTTTGTAATAATGCCTATAGATTATTAATAAATCCTTATGGGTTTATAGATACGTGTCATTAAGTATAAACCCAGCCATTCTTCACTTATAGAAGTGGCCCTGTTGTGAATAGCCCTGCATGTAGCCAATTGACATGTTTACTTCATATGTAATTAATTGAGATGACCACAGAGGGGTGAAAATGAATTCTGTACCAAGACTAATGGTTGACCAACGTTCTCAATGTCATTTCTGGTTGGAGCGTTCAACAACATCCACAGCTGCAATCCCTTGGCAGCCATTCTTGAGAATGAGGAGGTTAACAGGCACTTTAATGATGACTAGTGGAAACAGTACTGCAGCACAGATCTGCCATAATCCATACCCTAATACACTGCAATAATAAAAGTTTATTTTAACCATGTATGGTCATCTTAGTTGCATAATAAGGCATTGAATAGACTTAGAGTGGGTACCGTTTGTTTATCTCATGTAGTACTAAGTGACTATATTATTCACGTCTTAATGATGAGATGCATATGGGAAGGAATGTAAGGGGTAGGAAGGATTGTTTGTTTTCTCATGTGGCACTAGGTGACTACATAATTCACACCTTTAATGATAAGATGCATATGGGAAGGAATGTATGTAATGCACTGTCTGCAAATATGGGTGGTAGAGAGACTATTCATTTATCTGATAGTCACCATTCATATGCTTAGATGAGGTGAGAAGGAATGAAATGATCATCACTAAAACTACCAATATGCACCTACCAAGTATGGATGCAACTAAGATGACCATATATTGTTTAAAATAACCCTTATATTTTTACAGTGTAGAGAAACTGATAAAGGAAATGAGTTTGTGAGCCACGTGATATATGTATATGTTAAACATTGACAGTATAAGCTAAATGTTGACAGTATACATACTAGACAATTAAAGTTTGATAGCTAAACATCAATAGTATGTGCTAAAGTTGTATAATTACATTTAAAAGTACACATGCTATTCATATGCTGATAATACAATATAGTATATGCAAAATAGTATATCCCAAACATCAACAATAGCATGTTAGACATTGGTGGTACATGCTAAAAATAAATGGTAAACACTCATAAGTAGTAAATTTCATTAAAAATAGAACATCTATTAAAATATTTCATCTGACTGTTGGTTCATCAGCACTACATAAATAGATTTGCTTCATAGTACTTTGTACCACCACAGTCAGTGCACATTAATACCAATCAGTAATATTGTGTGGAAGCTATATTCACCAATGAAGTGTTGTCTGCATCTATAACATTTGTCAGTGTTCTGTCTAGGATTTTTGGTTTGGGGGGAAGCTATGAGGTGAGCTAGCATCCTCCCCCAGAAATATTTTACATTGCCAGAGATGTAATCCAGTACAAAGAGTCATTTATGGTCAAACTTCGAGGGTCCAGATGAAGTCAAATAGACTAGGTTACTGCAAGCATACAAGCTACACTAACTGGGGGAGAAGCTTGAATGTTTGGGGGAGAAGTTGGGGAAGCTCCCCCCCCCCCCCACACACACACACTGGATAGAACCCTGCTTGTATCTTACATGTGGACATGCATTAATATTTTGGCAAATAGAGCTAGTGTGGACATGAAAAATACACTGCAAAAATGGGTGTTTGTTATGTGCGTTTACGTTTTATGATGACTACAGCCTCCCAAGAGGTGTGTAGGTTATCCACAAGGAATTATGTCTCGTGACAATAATACTCCCTGTGATGATACCTTATCTCAGGAGGAAATTGTGAGGAAATCACACTGCAGTCTACTGCTAATTAAAATGTAATGGAGGAGTAACTCACCATTTCACGTAAGTAATATAATCATACATTCTACATATTCTTTTGAATACCAAGACAGGTTATAACTGGTCACACACACTGGTCAAAACAACCACCCATTCTTTGCAGTGTGTCCTACTTGACAAGTATATACCTGGTCCCGGTGAAAAATAGCAGAGATGTAGCATCACAAAATACATCTCTGAGCCATAGCTGAAGACATGCAAGCCAAGCTGGGGAGAAACAAGCAAAATACTGTTTGACATACACTTTATAAGCTATCAAGGATACTATGGTATATGCATCGCTACAAAAATGAATACACTAAAGTGCAGAACCCTTGGCGCCACCATGTTTCAGGATATTCATGGCCCTTGCTATAATACACATGCGTGCTTTCTGCAGGAAAATGGCCGACTGTACATATGGCCGTTCAACACAGCAAAAATTGATTGCTATTTTAAACATATTTATGGCTACCTCAGTTGCATGTTTACAGATATTGTTCTTTATAGTTCCATTAGACATGAATGTCTCTGTAGGATTTCCACTAAGGAATTATTGCAATGTGTATTCCTCATCATTTCTAATTGTTTATGGAATTTAGCCATTACAACTGTAACTAACAGGACATAGATATTCAGTGATTCTACTCACCCATGCAATTTTTTCTTCATACTTGGGTATGCATGCAGACTTAGATGACCATAAAATAACCCGGGATCCTGACCATAAATGTCTTCACAGTGTAATATACTTGCTATGTGACAATACCTTTGCCTATACATATGTTGTGTTTTACACTCTAAACCCACAATTGCAGCCTTTTAGGAAAAGTCTTTGGTAAGTTATGTTCCTCAGGTGAGTGAAGAACAGATGGTAAGGATTTGCCAGTAATGGGAGTGTGGTCAAGGGCAGTGGTGCTATGGTAGCCTCTCGAGTAGTATTCTTAGGAAAAGTCTTCTAAAAGCAAGACAATGTGTAATACCTCAGAATAGTAGATCTGCAAGATCCAATTGTCCTCAGATTCCTTGTGGTTCTTCTGTGAAGCAATGGCTGAACTAGTAAAATCAAAAATGCTGTGGTGATGCTGGAACAAGCTCTAGCAGCTTTACCTGTACACCTTCATCCACTTTCTCATTATGTCCAACAGTGCAATCAGCTGCGACAGGAAAGTGTACTGTGGGTACAGTACACACAGTCCCATCAACCATATCACAAATGAACAGCTGTGATGCAAGATAAGACATCATTATCACAAACAATATACATTAGTAGCTCTGAGTTACAGTTAACCCATAGGTAGCTAGGAAATGATTACTCAACTCTGGCTATGCTGTTCCCATAGGAAATGTGGTCACTATACATGTAGGTGTCTGGATTATGACTAACTACACAATCAATCAACCACAAAGTAGTGCAGAAATAAGGGACTGTATGTTATTACATATTACATAACTTTCCAACCACCCAATAGTGCACAACTAATTAACTACACATTTCTAAAGCATTTGGGAGCAACCCACCGTGTCCTAGCAAAACATTGTGGGCATGCACAAATGACAAAACCATATAAGTAAAAGGATATTTGGGACAGACGTATTATACGGATTTTTCCAGCTATACAACTATAGGTGGGCTCACTCCTGCCCACCCAATTACACCACTAACTGATCAATAACAATATCAAAAACTCCTCCAAATGGAGTAGCTGCATAACAGAGTAACACAGAGCCACAGTAAGCAATATATGGAACACACATATAGACATATAACTATACCTTGTTTGAATCTTCTCGCTGCTATGCCATCCAAGTCGTCCAATAGTGTGTGGCTCAAGCTAAAACAGAGTGCAGATTTTAGTGGGTCAGTGAACATCCAGTAGCAGGCAATAACGGTGAGGAGAATACGGATGTAACCTGAAATAATAATTGGGTTAATTAATTATGTCAACTAAAAAAATAGCGGATTTTGCATTCAGTAACATGGAATAGCAATTGGCATGCAAGTAAGCACAGACCGCACATTATCCAGGATTGGACTTGGAAGAGTGCCATTAGAGTCCAACTACTAACTACCAGGGTAGGGAAGTTGGAGTGTGTGGTATCCCTGGTTTCATGCACGCCAACTCCTTGGTGTTAGGTGTACATACTGTTGCGCGAAAATTCTAGAGAGTCGCTCACCAATTATGTTAGGGATGAACAGGAATACATTCTCGTGGCGACTCATGGCGACCAGGGAACTGTACCTTGACTTTTAATTGCCTCGCGCGCGCGCACCTCGTGCCAGTGCGCATGCGTCGATATTTACAGAACTCTTCGTCGTCTGTCGCTCAGTTAACTAATGAATATTTAATGAACCTCCCCATGTGTCAACCTCTTCTGGTGGCCCTGATCCAGGCTCTTACTGGCATTGGTTACATTTTTCACATACACTATATATCTCCATCCAAGTAGATAACAACCAACAGCGAAGTATCCACAATGTATATTATGAATGCAGTGCATTTTTGGTGAGCAGAGCGAGCCCACCTAGTCATGAAGAGTACATCATCCCCCTCTCTTCTCTCCACCTCCCCCCCTACACACTTATATTATTTTTGTTGTGGTGGTGGTAGAGGAGGTCACTGATCACGATGTACATCACTGACTATTGTTTTCTTGGCAAGTGAATGTGCAGCAGCTGTTGGAAACAAATATTAGTAATTGGGCCTCGCGCAATTCAGACTTCTTAGCTAAATTAAAAATTAACAACATCATAATTTTTTGGATGCAGAAGTGGATGCAAAACAAGTATAAAAATGTGTCCTGTAAAACTATCTAATAATATACATGAAACACTAAATTATCATTCCATAATATTAATATACAACATAAAAAATATTGCTTGGTAGTATTCCAAACAAATACACCTACTATGCCCACATTATACGACCATCTAATAACTGTCGTTCCGAAAGTGAGAAGTACTTGGAATGAAATATCTCAAAGAGCTCCAACCTCTCCAGGGAGTGGTTTTCTTTCAGTGAGTCTACTATATCATGTACTGCATCTTTGTCTAGTGGAATGTGGAGCTTCAATTCTTTCAATGATGTATTCTCTTTGATAATTTTACTCAACTTAGTTCCATCTTTGACCCTACTTGTGTCTTCTGTTGTCTGTTTAGAAGTATTTTCTGAAGTCCAAAATGCTGAAACCCATTCATAGAAATAGGATAGGAAGGATATATTTATATATACAGTCAACTGACTATCAGAAGTATTTGTCGGCAATGGTGATGAAATAGTAAGAGACAAGGATGTTATACTAGCACTGATTGTATCTATGTAGCCCAGTATGGGAATATAAGTGGATGTGGCATCACGAACATCAGCATAAATAGTGAGTTTCTCCAGTAGTGAGGATGAAAGCACTGTCCTTACCAATTGCTCTTCAATGTCAGGACCTAGTAATGTTTGACCACAATTTGATCCATCTACCTCAAGTTCTGTCAAGCTACTTGATGGCTGAACCAGATCTCCTAGAGCTGCTACATCATCAGAACCTATTGCTATGCATCACATATACAGTCTCTGTAGTTTCCTATGTTTCCTCAATGCCTGTAACAGTTTCACTAAGCTTTTATCACCTCCTGCATTGTAACTGATATCCAGTGATATCAAATTAGGCAGGTCAGAAATACGGTCAGCAAAGTTCTCAAACCCTCTTCGGAACATAACACAACCCTTCAAGTTTAATATTTTGACATGTTGGAGGATCTGATGAGGTATATGTCCATCAGCAATTCCTCTAGAACGAGCTAGGCTCAACTCCTCAATAGACCCACCACCATATTCAACTGACATCATCCCATGAACTAACATCCCAAAACCAACTTCAGATGTCCTGACTGATACGTTCCAAGCATTAGCACACAGAGATATGCAGTACCCAAGAGCATAGAGATCAAAATTTGATATAGTGTCTGAATTGAAATTAAGCTTATGCTGTCCAAAGATATTATTGCAACTCTGCAAATCTTGTGCCTCATACACACACCGAATAATAAAAGGGCGTATCAGTACCTCATTACCAACCACTAACTGTTTTTCCACCTCCGACTTCTTAACCTCGTCCCATCCAATGTTCGGCATTTTTGTCAGACCAGCCACAAACCTCCAAACTACATCCATTGATGTTGAGTTGTGTTCACTAAACAATGTTCTCTGTTTGTTTGTTGAAAGCTGAGAAATGTAAAATGCACTCATAAACTCCTGATGTGTTAAATGAAAGAAATTGTAAGAGGTTGTTTCCTTTCTTGTGTACAGAGCTGTGTGTTCAACAAGTAGCCCCAGATCACTGCAGCCTTCAGGAAGCTGTTTAAAAATCACTTCGTTTTTCAGTTTTCCATTAAAGGCTAACTCCCCTACCTTCATCAGCTGCTGGTAGAGATCACTTCGAAGATCATCAAGCTTTTCGGGCAAC
This sequence comes from Theonella swinhoei, assembly GCA_963970385.1. NCBI lineage: Eukaryota > Metazoa > Porifera > Demospongiae > Tetractinellida > Theonellidae > Theonella > Theonella swinhoei. The sequence continues at coordinate 3,279,652 of OZ019965.1, forward strand.
TTCCTAGCCAAATGATCTCCTGTTGCCTTCAGTAGGTGTCTAGACAAGAGGCACAGAGTCAGCTCAGTGTACAGCTGGGTTTGTGTGTGGGGGATGGGCTTGCTTGAGTTGGAAGTATTCCTGTACACCTCTACAATAATAGCAGCATTCAAGGGATTATACATCATCCCCTTTACAACTGGATTTGCTGACAAGTATGTATTGAAACCAGATAGAATTTCAGGGCTCGATTCAAAAACATTCTCTATGTATTGTTGTATACCCCTCTCAGAGAAGCCTACAATCTCAATGTGCCTGTTAATATCTGTTTCAAAAAGAGACTGTAGATCTGCCATGGCTGAAGGCCTACTAGTTACAAGAACAGTTGACTTTATTAACATTTGCCCTGTAATTATTTTTATTAGTAGTGAATTTGATGAATTTCTGTAGTGGGCGGGGAGTTGATCAAAGCCATCAAACACAAAAAGCACTCCTTTTCCTTTCTCTTTTTTTACTTCCTCTGCCACAGATGTACTCAAACCAGGGTCATCCTCACAAGGAAAAAAATGACTGATGTCTGTGGCTGACTGCACTCCTTCCTCTCGTAGTCTATGGAGTACTACTAGAGAGAATTTCTCCAGTGATTCCCGGTTGGCCCACTGTCGACACAGCTCCCTTGCTAAAGTAGTCTTACCAATGCCAGGTGCTCCTTCTACCACAACAAGATGTGTACTATTATCAATTTTCAGGATATCAGCCATTTCAATCTTCTCACTGTCTTCCAAGATCTGGTCAACATCTCCTTTAAGTGTAAGACGAGTAATGTGATCGGCTTCTTCTTGGGTTTTCTTCTCTCTCTTCACAAGAGAGAGATTGATGTACTTCCCAGTAGCAGTAGAAGGAGAAGGCCCCTCAGAGTTGGCAACTGGGAACTTAGTGTATTTAGCTCTCAGGTAATCATCAGCATACATGTATATGTGGATGTCAGTGAGTGTCGGAGTTTCAGAAGGTTCTACTGTTACAGATGATGAATAAGTGGGAGGTGATGTGCTTTGTGTGACATTATGTAACACCAGACTCTTAGTCCAAGAAAGGAGATCTACAACTGTATACAAACCAACATAAATATCTTCAGGCATAACTACTAACTCACCATTATAGATGCCCATATGTGGTAGTAGCGCTAGCAGTACTGCTAAAACACAACCACTTGCTAGAACTAATCCTAGTCTTCCACGACATATGACAGCTAGAAAACAAGAAAGAACATATAAAGCCTGTCATTATGCCTTTGTTTATACAGCTGAGGCAAACAAAACAACAATCAAATATACTTCAGACTCATCAAATGGCCATAAGTGAATTGATACCTCTGCCTCTATGACTACATATATTCATGGAATGTATAAGATATCCAACTAACTACACTATGCCTAATCATAGTGGATGGTTTGATCCACTCCTCCATATAGTATATAGACAGTGGAACCTCCCTATCTCACATGGCCCAGAAGAAAGTGTTTTATACCCTGATTTCAGGGGTTGAAAGACATGGTACTTGGGAGAGTATCTGTTTTAGCACTGCATGTAGCTAACTGTCATGTAAGGATAGGCACATGCTGTACATTTAGTTCTGGTTACGTACCAACAGCAGTTAACGTTGCAGCTGTAGCTAAACCAAAATAAAGTAGCCTATAGTCACTGTCTCCTGGAAAAGATAACATATATACATTCAACATGTGGTCAGGGTATTAGAGAACTAAAACTCACCATCAGGTGGTGTTTTTTCTATTTCTGCTTGTCCTAAATCAGCATAGCAATACACTCTCAATATTGTATGGTACAGTCATTACAATATATGCAACGATCTTATTAGATAACCAACGAAAAATGCTAAGCTAACAATAAATAGAATAACATGATATAGATCAAAGGTAGGGATTTTACATTCTAAGCATCTTTTGTCTGGTTACCCTAGAATTGTATCAAGTTCCAGTGACACTATAAGTGCATGGGCTTGTATTGTAACATTGATACAGAGGAGGAGGACTGGTGGTCAAAGTGTACAACTAGTATACATGTATGTACTGTACATGTGTACTATAACTCACCATATAACTCTCGCAATATTTGTGCTGATCTCCTCTGCTCCATATTTTCTAATGCACCAGCAATCTTCGAAACAACTTTGCATTTGTCATCAGTTCCTAGTTTCTCACGATATATGTTAACCAAATTCCTCCTGATACACTTTGCCCTACGTGTTGATTCGCAATCTGGCGTGATATTAGCACTATTGATCTCTAGCCAGTCTGCAAGTGCCTCCCAATCATGTACCTCCTCCAAAACTTTTGCAATCTTCTGAACATCTCTACCTTTGTTAGCAACAGAATCTTCTCACATACACAGTTATTCTAATATTCACGTATACACATTGATCATGCGCTTTAAGTCAAACAGTAAAGCCATGCATACTACAATATAACAATCTACCACTCTAAAGTCGATTTATATACTGCAAAATGAGGATTACCTTTCAGTCACTACCTTAGTTGCTATAGCCACTACGACAGTAATGATATATAGGGCATACTATGCAAATTCAGTAATTCTGTTGCAGGCATGTATGTATTAGAATATATGTAATGGTGCGATGAGTAGCTAATTGTGCATGCCCAAGTGCCTGAGAATTCCCATATCTCATTAGTTATGTACAGGATGTGATGGCTATGCATAACTCAATGAATTTCATAGATGATTTAAATTACATTGGAATTCATTAATGGAAAGCCTACATCATGGCCTGTGTATTCAAAGACTCATCTGAGGGGGACTAGTAATAAATACAGCAACAATTGGTCTTAGTTTGCTGCAAAACATGAAACTGAGAAAACCATACAGTTTTTAAAATAACTTGCTTTAATTTATTTTGCAATTCAAACTACCATAAATGGTTAAAATAGCCTGGTACGTTACCTGTACAGAACTTACTAGTAGTAACAGTACAGAAGTGCAATTCTTCGATTTGTTTTGCTTCCTTTGGGTGTTGCATTTCACGTAATTTGCGTGCAATATCAGATGCAGCTTCATATGAATCGTCAGATGGTATTGTGTCACAGTATGTCTTAACCAGCTCTTTCCACCGACACTCTGCTCTCCCAAAAGATGCACAATTCTTATTAATATTATCAGTGGCACATCCTGTGATATTCAGCAAGCCAGCAAGTCTCTCCCAATCATCTACCTCTTCCAATACTTCAGCCATCGTCTGCGCATCTTTTTCTGTGGTAGTGTTGTTAGCTAGTTACCGTAGGCTATAGAGACAACTTAAATACATATATATGTACTTACCATTGCAATTCAGAGCTTGTCTGATGGAAATAGAGACTAAGATGTACACGCATAAACAAATACACTTCTTGAACGTTGCCATCGCTCTGGCCAAACATCAGAAATTAGATAATGAATAACTACGAGCTCCACCCACAACACCTAGATCTACATACCACGACAACCCGTCACCCTGACATCCATGGATAGTGGCATTCTCATTGGCGCTGGACTGTGCTGTTGCAATGGCGCTGGAACTATGCTGTTGCAATGGCCGAGAAGCACTGTATGGCATACTTCAATGGTCTGCGCATGCCCCGCCCCTGCCACACGAGAGGGGGGGGGGGACTGAGGGACCGTTGAGGACCGTTGAGGGAGAGGAAGGGAGGAAGGGAGGGAGGGACTATATAGCTATATAGGTAAACTACTAGGTGCAGAACAGCTGACAGCTCAGCAGACACTCAGAGAGAGAGGGAGGAAGGAAGGGAGGGAGGGAGGGACTATACAGGCGAACCAGAACAGCTAACAGCTCAGCAGACACTCCCACACATGTACACTAACAATGTAGATCATGACCTGATATACATGTATGGGGTACTATGCATAGATAACACGAGGATCCAATGTTTGTTTTTCTGACTCTGAAAAATACTGGGAGTGGTATTTGTTACCTAGCTCCAACCTCTCCAGGGAGTAGTTGTCTTTCAGTGAGTCTAGTATATCCTGTACTTCATCTTTGTCTAGTGGAATGTGGAGTTTCAATGTTTTCAGTGATGTATTCTTCCTGAGAATGTGACTCAACTTTGTGCCACCTTTGACCCATAGTGGATTGAGAGATGATATGACTCTTGAGAGATATGGTATGATCCTTGATAAGTACCATGATATTATAGAAATGTCCTCTTCTTGAAAAGTATATGCAAAGTATCCGTGGTTAATGCTGTCACTAATTGTTACTACATCTTCTAGAGGATCCACTTCTTGAATAATAAATGTTAAGGAGTGAATGCTGTCACTAATTGTTTCTATATCATCTAGAGGATAATAACAGCCTACTATTGTGACTGTATTCAGTGATGAAGGCGAGAGCACTGTTTTCACCAACTGCTTTTTCACCCAACTTTCAGTTAAGTAGCTTTCACCAACCACCAGTTTTCTCAAGCTACTTGATGGCTGAACCAGACCTGCTAGAGCTGCTACAAAATCCATATCTAATGCTATTTTCATATGTAGTGCCTTAATTTTTCCATGTTTCCTCAATGCAAACAACAGTTTCACTAAACTTCCATGTCTTAGATTGTAAATAATGCCCAGTAATTTCAAACTATGCAGGTAAGGAATACACTCAGCAAGGTTGTCAAACCCTCTTTGGTCAATATCACACTTTTTAAATCTCAATGATTCAATGTGTCTGAGGATCTGATGAGGTAGTTGTAGTAAATGTTCTCCTTCATTCATAATTCCATAAGGCCATAAAAAGTGCAACATATCAATAGAACCACCACCATAGTCAACAGACTTCATCCCATGACCTAACATCTCAAGACCCTCTCTTGGTATCTCCATTGCAGTTAAACCCCAAATATTACTACATAGAGATATGCAGTAGCCAAGAGCATAAAGACCATAATTTGATAATCTGAAATTGCTAAGTGTCACTCTATGCTGACCAAAGACTCTCTCACAATTCTGCACATCTTGTGCCTCATATAAACACTCGAGTGAAAATTGATCAACAGCCACCACATCATCCACTATCCTGTATTCAATCTTCTTCAGCCTCTTAAACTCATCCCATCCAATGTTTTGCATTTTCGTCAGACCAGCTACAAACCTCCACACTACATTCATTGTTGAGTGTTCACTAAACAATGTCCTCTGCTCATCAGCTGGAAGCTGGGAAATGTAGAATGCACTCATATACTCCTGCAGTGTTAAATGAAAGAAATCGTAAGTGGTTGCTTCCTTTCTTGTGTGCAGAGCTGTGCGTTCAACAAGTAGTCCCAAATCACTGCAGCCTTTGGGAAGCTGTTTAAAGATCACCTGCTCCTTCAGGTTTCCTTCAAAGGCTAACTCCCCTACCTTCACCAGCTGCTGGTAGAGGTCACTGTCATGAGGAAGATCCTCAAGATTATCAGGCAACTTCCTAGCTAATGGATCTCCCGTTGCATTCAGGTATCTAGACAAGAGGCACAAAGTCAGTTCAGTGTACAGTTGGGTCTGTGTGTGGGGAACAGGTTTGCCTGACTCATAGGTATCCTGGTAGACCCCCACAACAATGGCACAGTTCAGGGGGTTGTACATTATCCCCTTCAGGACTGGGTTGGCAGTTAAATATGCCTTGAAGTCAGTGAAAAGGTTAGTATCACCAAGTACAGTATATGCAAAGTTAAAAATCTCCTTCTCAGAGAATCCCACCACTTCAATGTGCTTACCAATGGCTGACTGCAGAAGTGTCCACAGCTGTGCTGATGCAGAAGGTCTACTGGTAACTAGTACAGTGGCTTTAGGAAGATATCTAGAGCCACTGATGATATCCATCACCAATGAGTTCTGTCGAAATTTAGATGGAAACTCATCAAAACCATCAAATATAAAAAGCACACCATCTCCCTCTCTTTTCTCTACTTCCTTCCCTAAGTGCCTGCTTAACTCTGTGTCATGGTGGTAGAAGAGGTCACTGATGTCTTTGGCTGACTGCACTCCTTCCTCTCGTAATCTGAGGAGCACTACTAGTGAGAATTTCTTCAGTGATTCCAGTGTGGGCCACTGTCGACACAGCTCCCATGCTAAGGTACTCTTACCAATGCCAGGTTCTCCTTCTACCACAACAAGACGTACCTTAAGCTTGTCATCTGCTTTCAGGATGTCATCCATTGTGAGATGAGTAAATTCATCCTGTGCATGATTCACTTTCTGCTTCTTCACAAGAGCCAATTTGATGAATCGTTCACTAATAGTGGGAGGAAACTTGTCAGATTTGGCGATTGGATAGTTAGAGTAAACAGCCTTCAGGTATTTAGCATATCTAGGAATCACTTCTAAAGAATAGCCTGTAACAATATATGAATATGGTATGAAAAAACTTTTGACTATAGTTCTACGATGAACCCAGGGCATGGCCTAGAAAACTATATATTTACTCTAAAGCTGGAATGCAGAGCATCATTAGTGGTAATCCAACCTTAGACTCACTTTGGAGTCTATTCATGCATGGATGTGAGACAGAATGAAGAGTATGCTCCCCATCCCTCAAGTAAGAGGGATCCAAACTCTATATTAAGACAGCAAAGTATCTCACCATCACTTTTGCTAGCTGTTGGTCTTATGCATACAGAGATGTGAGATTCTACATAGCTTCATCTAGCTCACCAGTACATAAGTCCGTGTTTTCAGCAGAGCAATACTTTTCATGGTCCTGGTCAAGGCTACCTCCTGGAAACATGGAGATTACATGTTATAGTCTCATAGTTTTTATTGGTGATTCAAGCATAATGGATGAAAGAGAGCAGAAAAGACTGACTTCTACCCGGACTCAGACTCAGGATCAGTTACTGGAAGTCCTGTGCACTAACCACTGAGCCACGACTCCCAAGTGAAGTCAGTCCCCCACTCTTTCTCATATACAGCCAGGCGGTACTCCAATACTGCAGTCCCACACCTGACCTGTCTACCACTCAATTATGTGCCGTCAGAACCCTATTAAGAGTCGACCAGTAACACCTTTACATCAGTGAAGGAGCCATGCTGAGTGGATTTATGACGTACTTATATTGATGTAACATAAATTCTTAGGTTGCCTGGTGATGTATTATAGATAAGTTTTTATTAGTATTATATTATGAAGAAGTCGGTAGAAGTCAGTCTTTTCTGCTCTCTTTTCATCCAGTAGCTATGCCTGAGTCACTAATAAAACTTATCTATAATACATCACCAGGCAACCTAAGAATTTATGTTACATCAATATAAGTACGTCATAAATCCACTCAGCATGGCTACTTCACTGATGTAAAGATGTTACCAGTCGACTCTTAACAGGGTTCTGACAGCACATGATTGAGTGGTATAGACAGGTCAGGTGCAAGACTCCAGCATTGGAGTACCACCTGGCTGTATATGAGAGAGAGTGGGGGGACTGACTTTTACTTGGAAGTCGTTGCTCAGTGGTTACTTCTAGTAACTGATCCTGAGTTCGATTCCTAGTCCTTTCTGCTCTCTTTTCATCCATTATGCCTGAGTCACCACAATAAAACTTTTCACATCACCAGGCAACCTAATAATTTGTTACATGTTGTAGTCTTTTATATAGTTGTCATAAACTCACTGGTAAATACCAACTGCTTCAAATCTTGTGCTTGTTTCCTCTTGTACATTTTACTGTCTAATATGACTGCTATGTCTGCTGCAGTTTTGTAGGGATCACCATCAGCATTCATGTCACAGTATGTCTTAACCAGCTCTCTCCACTGACACTGTGCACGCTGAAATGATGGACAGTTGTTATTAATGTTATTTACAGTAGATCTTCTGATATTCAGCCAGCCAGCGAGTGGCTCCCAATCCTCCATCTCCTCCAGTACTGCTGCCATCTCCTGAATATCTCTACCTTCAGTAGCAAGAACTCACTAAAATGACAATTCCTTTATTCAGGTATACACTTACCTTCACAACTCAGTGCTTCTCTAAGGGAAGCCAACAATAATACACACTGCCAAATCAGCGCTACCATGACGGGCAAAGGCCACACCTATACATACTTGACACTTGAGCCGCACCCACATGTCATACGTCATTGAACGTCTCTCAAGCGAGTGAGGACTTTTGCGCATGCGTTGCGTAGAGACCAGGCAGTGAGTGATCTGAATGGATGGCCGGGTCAGTAATATTTCGGTGTGTCGGTCTACTCATCTAGAAAGTAGACAGGTTGCTAATACGGCTAAATATCTTAGCTTATTTTTTGTCATTGTCTACTCAACAGATGCGACGAGAAAAAGACTTGGCCCACCACTTAGTGCTATCTCGTGCCACCCAAGCTTGCATCAGCATTACCAATTTAGGTGAGAGATGGGAACAACTACAATTACATAATGTGGTCAAATACAGCATGGAACACATATTGCTTTACAAGCTACTCATGCATAATTGCATGTACACACTTTTGATACAGATCTTCACACAGCATATATGTCAGCAGAGTCCTTCAAAGAGCCAACAACCGAACGAGCTATCTAGCTGTGGGTGGGGCTTAGGATAAAGGATTAGCTGAACCACTGCTGTGCATGCGCACAACATGTTAGTGCTTGGACTAAGTCGAAAGTACGTCCAAAAAATTAGCCTGAATCGGTCGTTCACTAACTCATTACATCATTACAAATTATGTAACACAAAAATTAAGCTAATACATCATGTATACTTTAGCAAGCAAAACATTGTGGAACTCCAGGGCAATCTTTGACATTAGTCACAGAACCATCTATTGTAAACTGCCCAGTCACCTTGGACTCCAAACCTCCACTCACTACCACTGTGTACTGGCCTGGGAACACATAATGCTCTCCATCCTCATCCACTAGAGATAGTGAGTATGCATTCACTTCATAATGTCCTACGTGAGTTGCAGATGGGGCAATAGTTACTCTCTCAAAGCCGACCAACTCGATATTGGGAATAAATGGTTTTCCGGACAGTTTGGGAGGCTCCACATAAACTTGAACCACTTCATCTCCTAAAACTTGACCCGTATTTTGAACAGAAACCATCACATTGAGAGAACTACAAACTTTAATGCTGGTCGAAGATAAAATTAATTTAGAATACTCAAACTTGGTATAGGACAGTCCATAGCCAAATGGGAACAGTGGCTTCCCTGTGTAATAGCGATGGGTCCTTCCAGGAGGTGTTGTCATGTTATAGTCAGTAGCAACCATCATGTCCTTGACAGACTTGTACACTGTGTATGGTAATTTGCCACCTGGATTGTATGAACCAAACAGCACATCAGCCACTGCCCTTCCTCCCAATGGACCGGGATAGAAGGCCTCAACTACACCCAACACTCCCTCGTTGTCATACAAGTTCGGAATACTGACTGGACCTCCATTAATGAGAACCAGAATGACACGAGGATTGCTAGAAATCACTGCTTCAACAAGTGCAGTTTGACATCCGGGTAGACCGATGTTGTCTACCGGCAGTGACTCACAAGTTGTGTTAAGTCTATCCTTGCCTTCACCTTCAACAGTGCCATCCAATCCCATCACTGCAACCACATAGTCTGCATCATTCACAATAGCCAGTGCTTTATCAAAGTCATGCTTATCAGAGCATTTCACATTCTGGCAACCAGATACATACTGTACAAGGATGCCCGAGCCTTTCAGTGCCTCTTGTATGCCTTGAAATACAGTCACTATATATGGAGGGATTCCCCTGTATGATGCAAGGAGACCTCGCGATGAGTTTCCATTGGGACCGATAACAGCCAATTTCTTAATGTTCTTGGTGTTAAGAGGTAGAGCCTCTGCATTCTTCAGAAGCACTATTGACTCTTTTGCAGCCTTCAAGTTGAGTGCCTGACTCTCTGGAGTGTTCAGTTGACTGGCGTTTATCAATTGGTATGGTACCATTGAGACTGGATCAAAATCACCCACTCTGATGCGTAAATAGAAGCTCCTCCAAACAGCAGCTTTGATGGTGTCAACCTCAACCAGTTTCTCATTATAAGCTGAAGGAAGATATTTTAGGTATGTTCTATAAAATCCAAGATCAAGGTCTGTACTTGCATTCATGGACAGTGCAGATGCCTCAACTAGACTGTCTGCATAATGATGTCCAGTGTGGATGAAATTCACACCACCATTATCTGAACAAACTGAGATATTAGTAGCACCAAACTGCTTACGGAGGACAGTATGCAGCAAAAAATCATTAGTTGCACCAGGTGCCCCACTTGGTTCATACTTGCATCTAAATGCGGTATAGGCAGGCATTATTTGCATGACCTTCCCAGCCATTATCTGTGACTTGAAAGCAGGGAGGTAGGTATCATACAAATCGTGAATGGTAACATCAGCAACAAATGACTCTCGAAGTTGGTCAGGCCCACTGTGCACTGCAAAATGTTTTGCACATGCAGCAATTTTGACATATTTTGAATCATATCCTTCTTGGAGACCCTTTGTGAAGGCAACGCTCAACTGGGAAATGAGGTATGGATCTTCACCAAACGTTTCATAAGCCCTTCCCCACCTAGGATCACGAAGAAGGTTCACATTAGGAGAAAAACAATTGAGTCCACTAGCCTCTTGACTCGATCCTTTATAAAAGGCCATTATTTCATTGTGCAGGGCACGACCTTCAGTAGATGTAACCTCTCCTATCTGTAGAACCAGATCTTTGTCAAAAGAAGCTCCTAGACCAATTGGTACTGGAAACACTGTCCACACGTAGCCCAGCCAGTCAGGGCCTCCTGATTTGCCCCAGCCATGCAAGCAGTTGGAACGCCAATTGTAGGCATTGATGCCTAATCGAGAGATAGCTGGAGCAATACTAGACGTCTGGTTAATCAATTCATCCAAGGAGAGTCTAGATACAAGATCTGTGGCTCTTTCTGCAGCGCTAAGTTGAGGGTTGCAGAACGCAAAACCCGCTTGAGGTTGTCTTTGACAATCTACAGAGCGAATTGTCCAAAACTCGCTTCTCTCCCCTATCTCTTTTGACAGAACGTAGTCTGCGTGCCAATAAAGGAGAGCTAACACAACTGAGAGTCCGCAAATAATAATAATATGTCTCCTTTTGATCCAGGGAGGTCTCATTTCAGACTAGCTACAGTCCAATGATACACCGGATGTACTGCCTATCCGTTATACGCTTTGAGGTTTCGTAGGAATTTTCGTACAATGTTTTCCATGGACCAGGGGCGTACGTAGCTACGTACGTATCATTGGGCTCAGGGGGCTCGAGCCCCCCCTTTGTAATTTCAGATTGGGCCCAGTGACTATTTTTTTATATCATCGCTTGGCCTGACAAGCATGACAAACATGAACAGTTAAATACTTACCTTACATGCTAGCGCTCGTTTCGTTGCAATTACAGAGACACCTACACTAAAATGTCAAAAGGCTAGCAGGTTCGGACGGATCCCCCTCTAGCTCGAGATGAGCCCCAGTAGCTAATTTAACTCGGAGACTCTACAATGTCACTCGATACAGCACTACAGTACACGTACGAAACTGGCCGCATAGCGCGCGCTACAGAGCGATCGCCGATCGGTTCAAAATGGGGGCGTGGCTAGACAAAGTTTTCGGCGTGCGCGCCACTTACTCACTCACTGACCCCCCCTTATTCAAATCCTGGCTACGCCCCTGTGGACTGTATCTTTAGAACCACTATAGCAATGGCTTTGAAACTTGCACGAGTGCGTTTTTCTCAACAACTAGTTTGGAATACAGAGAGAATAATCTTCCCTATACTAAATTTTGGACTTGTTCCACAGCTACTTGCACGCAAAACACACCACGCTTTTTGTGCTCACCAAGCCACTTTCAATTAGTCAACTTGTATGTTTAGTATGTACCCATCAAAACATTACTATATAAGCATGTATACACACAGCAATCAGGAAAGACTAGGGGATTGTAACATCTGAAACATAAGGACCCCTACTACGTATATCACTGTAAAAAATTAAAGGTGATTTAACCCTTCTGTGGTTGTTTGAGTTGCAACTTGAGTATACTATAGCTACAACTATGACGTGTTATTAGTGTCAAAATTAATACGCTCGTACTCCGAATTGATGAGGTCGCTACATAATTTTATGAGGTCGCTTTGAGGTCGGTCATAATGTTATGAGGTCGCTAGAAAACTTTATGAGGTCGGTCATAATGTTATGAGGTCGCTAGAAAACTTTTTGAGGTCGGTCATAATGTTATGAGGTCGCCAGAAAACTTTATGAGGTCGGTCATAATGTTATGAGGTCGCTAGAAAACTTTTTGAGGTCGGTCATAATGTTATGAGGTCGCTAGATAATTTTGAGGTCAGTCATAATGTTATGAGGTCGGTATGAGGGCGTTAGGTCGCTCTGAGGACGGTCATGATTTATGAAGCCGCTATGAGAACGTGAGGTCGCCATATAATTTTTGGAGGACCGTCGTTGTTTTTGTAGTCTACATTCCAATTATTCTCCCACGCAACTAGAAGCCGTTATGACTGTCATGTGACTCTCACGTAGTCCAAGCACGCGTAACGTTTCCTACCCTTATGGCCATGGCGTCTACAAGCAGTTCCTCTAGAGCGGATAACACGCCATATGCTACCAGTACCGGGTTGAATAGTGAGCTTTTGGAAGCAAGCGTTGGAGTGTGTCAAAGAGTGAAGCGACTAGTAACCTGTTATGAGGAAGGTAGAGAACCAGATAAACTGGACTGTCTTGTTTATCATGTGGAAAGGCTGCATCGCATTTTGCTGGCCCTGAACTCTAGCAACAGAGAAGTTGTGGATACAGTTGGTATGAGTTTGACTTTGCTTGAAGACCTCAACAGGTCACAAAGCATGAGGAATGAGTGTGGATATACACCCCGGGTACTCCAGGAGAACCGTAGGGGATGTCCAAAGTTGGAGATCAACCAAGAACAGCTTGAATACCTCCTGCATTTGGGGTTCAATTGTCCAAAGATAGCTGAAGTTCTTGGTGTTAGTACAAGTACCATAAGAAGAAGAATGACTGAATTTGGATTGAGTATAGCTTCTTTATACTCCAGTATCACAGACCAAGAGCTGGACATGCTTGTTTCGCAAATTAAGGAGGAGTTCCCAAATTGTGGCTCTCGTTTAATGCATGGACATTTGCTAAGCCGAGGTCACCGAATTTCTCAGACACGTATTAGGGAAGCTCTACACAGGGTTAACTCTGAAGGAGTTGCAATACGATGGACTTCTGCTGTACAGCGGCGCAAGTATGCTGTTTCTTCACCCCTATCGCTTTGGCATCTTGATGGGAACCACAAACTCATAAGGTGACAGGTAGTGTGTTAGTTTATATCATACGCTAAAATGCAGTACCATGGTAATCTGGCAACCGTGATACAACGCACACACACACACACACACACACACACACACACACACACACACACACACACACACACACACACACACACACACACACACACACACAAGTAGTGAGTACAGATACAGGCCTAAGTAAAAAGAATGAGCATGAAAGGTGTCCTTTTGGTGATTATAACTCAGTGGTATTGCACTAGGATACTGGTGCCTAGTCTCGTAAAGTTTCAGTAATTATTTTACTGCCCTATTGTTTGATTTACACAACATGCACACATTGCACAATATTGGCTAACAGGTGGAGACTTGTGGTTCACGGAGGAGTTGATGGATACTCCAGATTATCTGTTTACTTACACTGCTCAAGCAATAATCGAGCGAATACTGTACTGCAACTTTTCAGGGATGCAGTCACTATCCATGGTCTACCTTCACGCATTCGAATTGACAAGGGTGGTGAAAATGTTGATGTAGCAATGTACCTTCTCACACACCCTATGCGTGGGCCTGGACGTGGTACAGTGATAGTTGGCAAAAGTACACATAATCAGCGCATAGAAAGAATGTGGAGGGATGTCTATGAAGGTGTTCTTGGCTTTTATCATGGGCTATTCAACCACCTGGAATCTGTTAGTATGCTTGATCCAAACAATGACCTTTACCTCTTTTGTCTGCACATGGTTTATATTCCTCGGATCAACAGACATCTCAAGTGTTGGAAAGATGCATGGGCTAAGCATCCTATGAGCTCAGAGCATAACCTCTCACCAGAACAGCTGTGGACGAGTGGCCTACAGAGAATTGCTACATCTAACAGTCATATTGCTAATGAGGTATTTGAGAGCTTCGAGGAGGTAAGTTATATCTTATACTTGAATTGTGATGCAATACATCATGATCACAACTGCAGGATCAATTGGAAGACTTTGGTGTTGATTGGGATGGTCCTGTTCCTCTTGAAGACACAAGTGACACTTTGTGTGTGCCAGACACACCTAATCCTCTTAGCAGTGCTGACATGGAAGAGCTACAAGCTCTTGTTGCACCTCTAGACCCAAGTGTCTACTATGGAATAGATTTGTATGAAAGAACTCTATTGTTTGTATCACAGAAAATTGGATGTTCTCTGTAATTCTTTTTTTAATTGTACAGGTGGCAATGCACTAATTATGTAGTAAAATTGGTGATGGTTTGTGATATATAATATCAGATGATATATACTATGGCTGTAGTGAGGATGCTCTAAGTCATAATTATGTAGCAAAATCGGTGATGGTTTGTGATATATATACTATGGCTGTAGTGAGGATGCTATGTAGCAAAATCGGTGGTGGTTACGTAATTATTGCGCATGCGTAGATTGGTGGCTTGTCGACTAGGTTGGCTCGCTCCCGCTCGCCAATAAAGTACCTGACCGTTCTCTAGGCAAATTATGTAGCGAGCTCATAACTATTTGACCAGCGAGTTCATAACATAATGACCATGATCGACCTCATAACGTTATGACCGACCTCATAAAATTATCTAGCGACCTCATAACATTATGACCGACCTCATAAAGTTTTCTAGCGACCTCATAACATTATGACCGACCTCATAAAATTATCTAGCGACCTCGTAACGTTATGACCGACCTCATAAGTTTTCTAGCGACTCATAAAGTTTTCTAGCGACCTCATAACATTATGACCGACCTCATAAAGTTTTCTAGCGACCTCATAACATTATGACCGACCTCATAAAGTTTTCTAGCGACCTCATAACATTATGACCGACCTCATGAAATTATCTAGCGACCTCGTAACGTTATGACCGACCTCATAAGTTTTCTAGCGACCTCATAACATTATGACCGACCTCATAAAGTTTTCTAGCGACCTCATAACATTATGACCACCCTCAAAGCGACCTCATAAAATTATGTAGCGACCTCATCAATTCGGAGTACGAGCGTATTAATTTTGACACTAATAACACGTCATATACAACTGGCAAATGCTTTCGAGACAGACATAGAGCTATGAGCAACTTGGCTTCTGAAAACCACCACCCACTAGTGATTTGAGGAACCCAACCACATGAAAACTCAGGAATGTACGTAGTAATATAGCAATTCATCAAGTTTCTCTCTCATTAACAAAGGAATAGCAGTAAAACCTCAGTTGCATGTAGTGGCCTCAGTTGCATGTTTTGTTATAAAATAAAGCATTATAATGCCACTATATACATTCTCCGTTAATGAGGAGAAACTCAATAATGGCTATACTATTACTTCTATACATTCCCAAGTTGTCATGTATTTGTTGGCATACAGGTGTAAAGAAAGTTCAGCAAATCATGCAGGAGGTTATTAGAAGCCAGCTAGGTTAGTCAAAGTCAAAAGTCATGCCACTTCTAATTTGTTGTCTCTCACTCATTAAAAAGGAATTCAGTGGCCTTAGTACACAGGTTAAAACAACCTTTAACTTTTTGCAGTGTAGGATCTGCAATAAATTGGGTGGAAATGATTGTGATAATGGCAAATGTTACATTCACTGATGGTCCATAGAGTTCCAATGGTAGCAAAAATGTTTGTGATAATAGGCAATGAGAGCATGTGCATTGATCAAAGAAGGTTGTGGATGCAAGTCGGGTTGCATTACAGCCCATTGCAAATGTGGAAATTGCTGTGTTCCAGGATGTAAGCATGTAAAGGTGTTGCAATCTTATATCCAGTGCAGCAGATTCAGTGAACCTAGACCCAAATAAAATGCACCTACAATTTAGCTAGTGATGTGACAATTCCAAGTGGTACTTAAATAAAATGCCTCTAAACATTTAGCTAGTGATGTATTTATTTTGTTGGCAGTGAAGAAATGTTCGTATAATGGTTACCTACGTATGTTCTGTCTCGCAAATGCGCTAAAGCGAGAACCAAGTGATAGACCCATGTTACAATGCATGCCTTTACAATTTAGCTGTGTGCATACTGTGATAGTGAAGAAATGCTTGACAATATGCTTCAGAGATGTGTGAGATTTAGCAATGCGTGTGGTATTTGTCCAATCCTGATGAATGATAGATTTCAACCAAATAAATAGCTGAATCAGGATCTGTGCATACGCTCTAGCCAAAGACAACACTGATATCGTGAACATTATCGGCAGTCAAGGTACGGAAAGATCTTGCACTTACGTAGTGTGTTATCAGTGCTGGATAAGAGCTTCGCGAGGAGGAATGCGTGAAGCTCACGCGTAAAGCAAATTACGCGCGCCCTAGCGGTCTGCGCACGCCGCTACCCGGTACCCTTAGTGGGTGTGTCGGATCGCTAGGATCGCTTTTGCGCAAATACGGTCCTACACCCCCTCCCCCTGTTGTAGTAATCTTCCTCCGCCTAAATATGATCGTATATCCATAAATTGGCGAGCGAAGCGAGCCCTGTCACGCGATATTTCGTCCGGGGTAAAAAGTGGACCCCCGGTCCAATTTTTGCCTGCGAAAAGTGGTCCGCTTGTACAAAAGATTGCTGCGCTAGTCGAATAGGCATTGTCTGTGCCCTAGCCGTAGCCCTAGCCCTAACCCTAGCCCTAGCCTTAGCCCTAACCTTAGCCTTAGCCCTAGCCCGGTCCACTTTTGGTTGCC
Organism: Theonella swinhoei; assembly: GCA_963970385.1. Lineage (NCBI taxonomy): Eukaryota > Metazoa > Porifera > Demospongiae > Tetractinellida > Theonellidae > Theonella > Theonella swinhoei. Next base: position 3,296,647 of record OZ019965.1, read on the forward strand.
ATAATTGGACCCCCGGTCCACTTTTTGCGTGACAGCCCACCTAGTCGTAGAGCTGGCGCGGGATTTTTATATATATAATTATAATATCCTGCATTATGGCGCCGGCCCCGGGGCTGCCCGCGCGCAACGCGCAAACGTAACCGGCCTCTTCCGCTTGAGCGCTCGCCATCAATGCATAGCATTCAACCTATTATAGTAGTACTATGCTTGGGCTGCCCACACGCTTATCTGTATACATAGCCACCATAAATTGTATCCGGTGACACAAAACCATTTACGTATATATACGCGAGACCCTGCTTAATTTTAGCCTCGCGGAGCCACGCCTTCTCGCGGGGGGAGGAGAAGGCCTGGTGAATTGCCTATACGCCACTTGTTCTAGTTGCAGGAATTCCTGCAAACCAATCAGATTGCAGAAATTAGCTACGTCACGTATACGCCGCCTACGCTTTTTTTGTTGTCTTTGACCTCTGTGTGTGCAGCAGATCCAAGATGCAGTCAGTGCAGCCAGGGATCAACTGTACTGTACGGACCCAACGCGTAAATGACTACGGAACCTCTCCGAAGGTAAGGCTAGAAGCTAGTGGCTAGGGCTAAGCCTAGGGGCTAGGGCTAAAGCTAGGGACTAGGGCTGAGGCGAGGGACTACGGCTAGGGCTAAGGCTAGGGGCTAGGGCTGAGGCGAGGGGCTACGGCTAGGGCTAAGGCTAGAGGCTAGGGCTAAGGCGAGGGACTACGGCTAGGGCTAAGGCTAGAGGCTAGGGCTAAGGGTAGGGGCTAGGGCTGAGGCTAGGACTAGATATATACGGCACCGTGGGGCGCGGAACATCATTTCTGCCCTAGCCCTAGCTTCTAGCCTTACCCAATACCTTCGGAAGTCATTTATGCGTTGGGTCCGTACAGTATATGCAGTTGGAGCAATACAAACCGACTCCTACCCGTACACACGTGTGCACACAAACACTAGTCTACTCCCCCGCATGTTCGTGGGTATTACGCAATGTTATGATATTGAGGTTAATTTTGACATTCCTATGGAACAAGTGGCGTATAGGCAATTCACCAGGCCTTCTCCTCCCCCCCGAGAAGGCGTGGCTCCGCGAGGCTAGCTTAATTTAGTATAGATCTACGTACGTACCGTATTTGTGCATGATTTATGTACTATGCTAAGCATCGGGAGAGTAGAGTGCGGGTAGAGAGAAAGTCGCCCGTTGATCACATCATCACTAGGAGGGCTCGCTACGCTCGCCAATTTTACATATAGCTTATATTACTATGGGTTATATATACAAGGACCTATATACCATTGTTTATATACTACATATATATTGGTTACTATGGGTTTATACAAGGATCTATATTGTTTCCATGCTTCCATTTTAGCAAATGGTACATTTCAGACACATAATTATAATATAAGCCCTAGCTAGGTTTTAGTGCCTATAGATAACACGAGGATCCAATGCTTGTTTTTCTGACTCTGAAAAATACTGGGAGTGGTATTCTTCACACAGCTCCAACCTCTCCAGGGAGTGGTTGTCTTTCAGTGAGTCCAGTATATCCTGTACTTCATCTTTGTCAAGTGGAATATGAAGTTCCAATGTTTTCAATGATGTATTCTCTCTGAGAACGTGACTCAACTTTGTGCCACCTTTGACCCATAGTGGATTGAGAGATGATATGACCCTTGAGAAAGATGGTATAAGCCTTGACATGTGCCATATTATATTGAGAATAAAAATGTCCTCTTCTTGAAAAAGAAATGTTAAGGAAGAAATGCTGTTACTGATTGTTTCTATACCATCTAGAGGATATTCACAGCCTTCGATTTTGACAGTATTCAGTGATGAAGGTGAGAGCACTGTTCTCACCAACTGCTTTTCCACATCTCCAGTTAAAGTACCTTTTGCCAACCACCAGTTTTCTCAAGCTACTTGATGGCTGAACCAGACCTGCTAGAGCTGCTACAAAATCCGTATCTATGGCTAGGCCAACCAAAAGTAGTTTCTGTACTTTCCCATGTTTCCTCAATGCAAACAACAGTTTCACTAAACTTCCATGTCTTGGATTTGTACTAATGCCCAGTGATGTCAAACTATGCAGGTAAGGAATACACTCAGCAAGGTTGTCAAACCCTCTTTGGTCAATAGCACACCTTATCAAGCTCAATGATTTGATGTGTTGGAGGATCTGATGGGGTAACTGTAGTAAGTGTTCTTCATTCATAATTCCTTTTGACCAATATAAGGTCAAACCATCAATAGACCCACCACCATAGTCAACAGACTTCATCCCATGACCTAACATCTCAAGACCCTCTCTTGGTATCTCCACTGCAGTTAAACCCCAAATATTACTACATAGAGATATGCAGTAGCCAAGAGCATAAAGATCATAATTTGATAATCTGAAATTGATGAGTGTCACTCTATGCACACCAAAGACACTCTCACAGCTCTGCAAATCTTGTGCTTCATATAAACACTCGAGTGTAAAGTGATCAACAGCCACCACATCATCCACTATCCTGTATTCAATCTTCTTCATCCTCTTAAACTCATCCCATCCAATGTTTTGCATTTTTGTCAGACCAGCTACAAACCTCCACACTACATCCATTGTTGAGTGTTCACTAAACAATGTTCTCTGCTCATCAGCTGGAAGCTGGGAAATGTAGAATGCACTCATATACTCCTGCAGTGTTAAATGAAAGAAATCATAAGTGGTTGCTTCCTTTCTTGTGTGCAGAGCTGTGCGTTCAACAAGTAGTCCAAGATCACTGCAGCCTTTGGGAAGCTGTTTAAAGATCACCTGCTCCTTCAGGTTTCCTTCAAAGGCTAACTCCCCCACCTTCACCGGCTGTTGGTAGAGGTCACTGTCATGAGGAAGATCCTCAAGATTATCAGGCAATTTCATAGCCAGTGGATCTCCTGTTGCATTCAGGTATCTAGACAAGAGGCACAGAGTCAGCTCAGTGTACAGCTGGGTCTGTGTGTGGGGAACAGGTTTGCCTGACTCATACGTATCCTGGTAGACTCCCACAACAATGGCACAGTTCAGGGGATTGTACATCATCCCCTTTAGGACTGGGTTGGCAGTTAAATATGCCTTGAAATCAGTGAAAAGGTTAGTATCAACAAGTACACTATATGCAAAGTTAAAATTCTCCTTCTCAGAGAATCCCACCACTTCAATGTGCTTGCCAATGGCTGACTGCAGAAGTGTCCGCAGCTGTGCTGATGCAGAAGACCTACTGGTAACTAGTACAGTGGCTTTAGGAAGATATTTAGAGCCACTGATGATATCCATCACCAATGAGTTCTGTCGAAATTTAGATGGAAACTCATCAAAACCATCAAATATAAAAAGCACACCATCTCCCTCTCTTTTCTCTACTTCCTTCCCTAAGTGCCTGCTTAACTCTGTGTCATGGTGGTAGAAGAGGTCACTGATGTCTTTGGCTGACTGCACTCCTTCCTCTCGTAATCTGAGGAGCACTACTAGTGAGAATTTCTTCAGTGATTCCAGTGTGGGCCACTGTCGACACAGCTCCCATGCTAAGGTACTCTTACCAATGCCAGGTTCTCCTTCTACCACAACAAGACGTACCTTAAGCTTGTCATCTGCTTTCAGGATGTCATCCATTGTGAGATGAGTAAATTCATCCTGTGCATGATTCACTTTCTGCTTCTTCACAAGAGCCAATTTGATGAATCGTTCACTAATAGTGGGAGGAAACTTGTCAGATTTGGCGATTGGATAGTTAGAGTAAACAGCCTTCAGGTATTTAGCATATCTAGGAATCACTTCTAAAGAATAGCCTGTAACAATATATAAATGTAGTAAACATTATGACTATGCGATTTAATGAAACCAGGGCATGGTCTAGAAAACAAGCTAGAATTACAGAGTGTTAATCTATAACCTTGACAGGTTTTGACTCACTTGGAGTCTATTCATGTGGCTGTGAGAAACATGAAGGGTCGTGCATTTCATAAGTAAGCAGGATCCACATTTTATGGAGGCTGCTAATTAAAAGTTGTTTTGGTCTCACCATCAGTTTTACTGTTGATCTTATGCATACACAGCTGTGAGATTGTACAGAGCTTCATCTAGCTCACCAATACATGAAGCTGTGTTTTCAGCTGAGCAATACTTTTTGTGGTCCTGGTCAAGGCTACCTCCTGGAAACATGGAGATTACATATCGTAGTCTCTTTAGTTAACTATATAGTTGTCATAAACTCACTGGTAAATACCAACTGCTTCAAATCTTGTGCTTGTTTCCTCTTGTACATTTTACTGTCTAATATGACTGCTATGTCTGCTGCAGTTTTGTAGGGATCACCATCAGCATTCATGTCACAGTATGTCTTAACCAGCTCTCTCCACTGACACTGTGCACGCTGAAATGATGGACAGTTGTTATTAATGTTATTTACAGTAGATCTTCTGATATTCAGCCAGCCAGCGAGTGGCTCCCAATCCTCCATCTCCTCCAGTATTGCTGCCATCTCCTGAATATCTCTACCTTCAGTAGCAAGAAGAACTCACTAAAATGACAATTCCGTTATTCAGGTATACACTCACCTTCACAACTCAGTGCTTCTCTAAGGGAAGCTAACAACAACACACACACCGTGCCAAATCAGCGCTACCATGACGGGCAAAGGTCCCCCACCTAAACTTGAGCCGCACCCACATGTCACATAACAATACAGACGCATCTCAAGCGGTGAAGCGGTAAGCTACGTATGTCATTGCAGGGGCGTCGGAAGCTCTATTCATAGTTTCTGCGCACGCGCGAGCTCTTTGCGTAAGCACTTTAGGTCTGAACCACAGAATGATATTCATAAAACTAATGCAACGAGTGCACATGCGCGTCGGCTTTCGCGAGCTATGAATATATAATAAGCAGCGTAAACGTTGGTCCCGCAGTCGCGGCACCTGCGGTACCGGCTCCGGCGCCCCTGTCATTGTGGTCCTCCGAGCCAACGGCAGAAGCTACTGCTACAACAGTCCCCACAAATTCCTCACCGCCATCCTGATCCCGACCTTCCCACTCGGGACCACGCACAACTCGCAAATATTGTAGGCGAGATTTTCCTCTATCGCTATAAAAGATCGGGCCCGATAAAATATTAAAATGTCACGCGCAAGAGGTTACTGGATATGACTAGCACCGATGTTTTCTATACTAAGAGAGATTACCAGGACAAGTTCGACCCCACCGCGTTTCTAGAAAAATACTATGTATTTGATATGCCACGAAATACGGGTCGTTTGCAGCACGTCCTCGAGTGTTAAGCTTATCACCACGCGTTCCGAAATCTTCCCAGTGATCTGAAAGTGTTGGATTTTGGATCTGGCCCGGTTATCATAGGCGCTATATCTGCAAGCCTCTGAGATTGTGTTCTCCGACTTTACCGATGAAAATCGCCAATCACTCCGTCTGTGGTTGGATGGAAGCTCAGCTGCGTTCGACTGGTCTAAACATTTCAGGTATGTGGTTCAGGAATTGGAGGGGAAAGATGAAGTTGAGGTAGAAAAGAGGCAGGAACAGGTTCGGAAGTCAGTAAAAGCGGTTGTTAGATGTGACCTCACTGAAGAATCGCTTATTGAAGAAGAATACAACCAGATGTATGACGTGGTGATCAGTTCCTTAGTGTTGGAGTCTGTTGCAAATTCACACGAGGAGTACACTGTTCTTATGCGTCGGCTTGGTGGACTTGTTAAACCTGGAGGCTTCCTCCTGATCTATGGCGTCGAAAGCAAATCTGGATTTTACAATGCTGGTGTGAAATTCAGGGATGTTCGTATAAATTCTATGATTGCCACGAGTTCCATGAGAGATGCCGGGTTCTGTGACCTAACAATCAACAAGTTTGTAGCTACCCAACACCCGATTTCCACTACCTTCATGTTTATGAAGGGGACACGTCTACTTTAGGTTTATGATAACTAGATGATAACTAGTAGAAATTTGGCGAGCGGGAGCGACCCAACTGAGCTACAGAAATGTGTAATGCGCACGTAAAATTAGAACTCACGTATGGCATTACGGTATTTGTGCACACAAAATTAGAATAATTAGGGGAGGTTGGCCACGATTAATTTTGCAACGCGCAACGTGATGACGTCATCACAAGTACTGGCCAAGATGTCCGTGACCTTTTGGAAGTGATATTCAAGCAGCTCGGACTCCCTGGAAAAGCTACAGCTGTCTGATTTAAGAGGTGGAAAGTGGAAAACAAGGATTTGTAAATGTATATACGGCTTATGAAGCTCTCAAACCACCGCTAGACGGAACAGGGGTAAGTCAAACGCAGATACTTACGGCGAAATCGAATAAGTAGGTAACTTTGGAGGCCGTTTGCATCGAAACGCGAGCGTATGTATATACAAGCAGCTAGATAGAACAGAACTGGGAGTTTCTTAAAACTTGACTTTCCCGGGGTGACAACTCCCCTAAGTTTGGAGTTATGAAGCTTTGAAAGTAGTGAAAATTGGGTAAAGGTAGGTGGGCGGCTGGGCACGAGACTACTCCCGCTCGCCAACTAGACCCCGATATACTGAGCCACGCCTACTGGACTTTTGCGCATGCGTTGCGTAGGGGTGGAGCACAAGGTTGAGAAGACAGCGATCTTTGCTAAGAACTGGCTGTATCTCTTCATGGCCGAAAATAATGGGTCAGTATTAAATCCTGTACCTGACGGTGTGTCGGTCTACTCATCTAGAAAGTAGACAGGTTACTAATGTAACTAAATATCTTAGCTTCTTTTTTGTTTACTCGACTCGTGACAGATGCGAGGAGAAGAAAGACTTGGCCCACCACTTCTACGTGGCTGTGATGGTGTCTGCGGTAAGTTAAGAGCCTTCTGGTAAGAATGGAGGTTGATCTATAGCTTTTGATGCAATCATCTTAGTTTATTGCGTAAGCTTTAATACGTCTCAGCATGTACATTAGCCTTTATCTGTGGTTCATACCACACACCAAATAGCTTAAAAAGGTAATGCAATGTCTACAGATAGTTTTATGAATAATATCAGCAACAGACCTCATCTATAGTTACTCAATATTGAAGAGCTGACTTCATCTAGCCTCGGTTCCCAGGCCTTCCCCGTTGCGCGTAGATCTGCGTTTTTAAAATCGGGGAAGGCCTGGGATGAAACATCACGTGAGGGATGACGCGTTGCACCCGCCCCGTTGACAACGAAGTCACTACCTAAGCTTCTCGCTTGAGAATAGAGCTAGACTTACGCCAGTGTAAGCGTAGCGTATATATACTCCATACTCAACAGCCACGTACGTCGAACATCTCAGCTCACGCGAGTATATAAGAATTTGTGATGAGGTCAACAGCGGCGCGCGCTAGCGCGTCTACCCAACGTCTACCCCTCACGTGATGTTTCATCCCAGGCCTTCCCCAATTTCAAATGCTTCCCTCCCCCGCACAATCAAAGCGCACAATTACGCGCAACGGGGAAGGCCTGGGAACCGAGGCTAGACTTCATCTGCAGTTACTTAACATTGAATAACAATAGTAACAACTTATGTTAACATCACATAATATACTGTGTGTAACAGTGAGTGCATACTTTAGTACAATGTGAAAGTGTGATGTGTTGTTGCAGGCATGCATTATAATCCTACTGTGCTTCACAAGCAGACGAAAGCGTTACTGCAAGGACATTCTATGGGGGATCCCCACTGTTATTGTGTGAGTGAAAATTCCACACCCCACTCCAGTTATGTTGTGCTGGTATCAGGGCCTCCCTTCAAAGTGCAGTAGATGTTTAGTCATTGAGTCTACAATTAAACAATGTCTCATAGCCTCATGGAAAGAAGTTATCTACTGCCACGTTAGGCATGCATCATTACACCCACTGTTTCATGTTTATGAGTGGTTATATTATTTCTCTGTAGCCCAGTAAATCTGTTGGGCGGTAAAGGTAATGGGTATCGTCTGGTGTACTGTGTGGTGCTGAGCTGCTGGGGAGGTGACCTACTGAACAACATACTGGACCGCAGCCTCTACTACTCCTCTCAATACAGCCTCCTTGATGCCGTCTACTTTTTCAGTGAGTTCAACAGTTTGCATGCTGTTGTACATTATTTATCAACTCAGCATCCTACAAAACTTGTTATCTTCATGTAGTTCTAAAAGTTGTTAAGTGTTTGCACACTCAATACATTTGTCTTAGTTGCTTATAAGAGTTTCTGCTCTATATTCCATCACAGTGTTTTCTCCCAGTGTCATAATTCTGGGACAGGCTCTGGCCTACTTTCCAGTGTTTGCCTGTGTGGATACTACCATACCCATACTGGGACACAGCATTGGTCTCCTCTACACATCTCTACTGTATGTCATGCATCACTCTAGTATAACAATGGTACTGTATCTAGCTCAATAGCAGAGACTTAGCTGAATCAGCTCTGACAAATCATGTCCTTGACAGACTTGTACACTGTGTATGGTAATTTGCCACCTGGGTTGTATGAACCAAACAGCACATCAGCCACTGCCCTTCCTCCTAATGGACCGGGATAGAAGGCCTCAACTACCCCCAACACTCCCTTGTTGTCATACAAGTTCGGAATACTGACTGGACCTCCATTAATGAGAACCAGAATGACACGAGGATTGCTAGAAATCACTGCTTCAACAAGTGCAGTTTGACATCCGGGTAGACCGATGTTGTCTACCGGCAGTGACTCACAAGTTGTGTTAAGTCTATCCTTGCCTTCACCTTCAACAGTGCCATCCAATCCCATCACTGCAACCACATAGTCTGCATCATTCACAATAGCCAGTGCTTTATCAAAGTCATGCTTATCAGAGCATTTCACATTCTGGCAACCAGATACATACTGTACAAGGATGCCCGAGCCTTTCAGTGCCTCTTGTATGCCTTGAAATACAGTCACTATATATGGAGGGATTCCCCTGTATGATGCAAGGAGACCTAGCAATGAGTTTCCATTGGGACCGATAACAGCCAATTTCTTAATGTTCTTGGTGTTAAGAGGTAGAGCCTCTGCATTCTTCAGAAGCACTATTGACTCTTTTGCAGCCTTCAAGTTGAGTGCCTGACTCTCTGGAGTGTTCAGTTGACTGGCGTTTATCAATTGGTATGGTACCATTGAGACTGGATCAAAATCACCCACTCTGATGCGTAAATAGAAGCTCCTCCAAACAGCAGCTTTGATGGTGTCAACCTCAACCAGTTTCTCATTATAAGCTGAAGGAAGATATGTTAGGTATGTTCTATAAAATCCAAGATCAAGGTCTGTACTTGCATTCATGGACAGTGCAGATGCCTCAACTAGACTGTCTGCATAATGATGTCCAGTGTGGATGAAATTCACACCACAAACTGAGATATTAGTAGCACCAAACTGCTTACGGAGGACAGTATGCAGCAAAAAATCATTAGTTGCACCAGGTGCCCCACTTGGTTCATACTTGCATCTAAATGCGGTATAGGCAGGCATTATTTGCATGACCTTCCCAGCCATTATCTGTGACTTGAAAGCAGGGAGGTAGGTATCATACAAATCGTGAATGGTAACATCAGCAACAAATGACTCTCGAAGTTGGTCAGGCCCACTGTGCACTGCAAAATGTTTTGCACATGCAGCAATTTTGACATATTTTGAATCATATCCTTCTTGGAGACCCTTTGTGAAGGCAACGCTCAACTGGGAAATGAGGTATGGATCTTCACCAAACGTTTCATAAGCCCTTCCCCACCTAGGATCACGAAGAAGGTTCACATTAGGAGAAAAACAATTGAGTCCACTAGCCTCTTGACTCGATCCTTTATAAAAGGCCATTATTTCATTGTGCAGGGCACGACCTTCAGTAGATGTAACCTCTCCTATCTGTAGAACCAGATCTTTGTCAAAAGAAGCTCCTAGACCAATTGGTGCTGGAAACACTGTCCACACGTAGCCCAGCCAGTCAGGGCCTCCTGATTTGCTCCAGCCATGCAAGCAGTTGGAACGCCAATTGTAGGCATTGATGCCTAATCGAGAGATAGCTGGAGCAATACTAGACGTCTGGTTAATCAATTCATCCAAGGAGAGTCTAGATACAAGATCTGTGGCTCTTTCTGCAGCGCTAAGTTGAGGGTTGCAGAACGCAAAACCCGCTTGAGGTTGTCTTTGACAATCTACAGAGCGAATTGTCCAAAACTCGCTTCTCTCCCCTATCTCTTTTGACAGAACGTAGTCTGCGTGCCAATAAAGGAGAGCTAACACAACTGAGAGTCCGCAAATAATAATAATATATCTCCTTTTGATCCAGGGAGGTCTCATTTCAGACTAGCTACAGTCCAATGATACACCGGATGTACTGCCTATCCGTTATACGCTTTGAGGTTTCGTAGGAATTTTCGTACAATGTTTTCCATGGACCAGGGGCGTACGTAGCTACGTACGTATCATTGGGCTCAGGGGGCTCGAGCCCCCCCTTTGTAATTTCAGATTGGGCCCAGTGACTATTTTTTTATATCATCGCTTGGCCCGACAAGCATGACAAACATGAACAGTTAAATACTTACCTTACATGCTAGCGCTCGTTTCGTTGCAATTACAGAGACACCTACACTAAAATGTCAAAAGGCTAGCAGGTTCGGACGGATCCCCCTCTAGCTCGAGATGAGCCCCAGTAGCTAATTTAACTCGGAGACTCTACAGTGTCACTCGCTACAGCACTACAGTACACGTACGAAACTGGCCGCATAGCGCGCTACAGAGCGATCGCCGATCGGTTCAAAATGGGGGCGTGGCTAGACAAAGTTTTCGGCGCGCGCGCCACTTACTCACTGACCCCCCTCCCCTTATTCAAATCCTGGCTACGCCCCTGTGGACTGTATCTTTAGAACCACTATAGCAATAGCTTTGAAACTTGCACGAGTGCGTTTTTCTCAACAACTAGTTTGGAATACAGAGAGAATAATCTTCCCTATACTAAATTTTGGACTTGTTCTACAGCTACTTGCACGCAAAACACACCACGCTTTTTTGTGCTCACCAAGCCACTTTCAATTAGTCAACTTGTATGTTTAGTATGTACCCATCAAAACATTACTATATAAGCATGTATACACACAGCAATCAGGAAAGACTAGGGGATTGTAACATCCAGTATTCATCAAGGTCAAGTATGCTTGCCTTGTGTTCTCTATCAAAAGCTTTCTAAGTATTTCCAAACTATGGAGAGACAAAATTTTGTTGAATCTTAGAAGTGTGACCTGTCACGACAAATTTGGACCCCTTATTATTATTGCATACCATCATCCCCTGTTTTGCTACATGGATGATGGGTGCTTCCTTGTTTCTACACTTTTTGGCACTACCATCCCTACATCATTTATTTCGAAATATTTGGACTTCCAGGTCCAAATATTTTATGGACCCCTCTGAAACATAAGGACCCCTACTACGTATATCACTGTAAAAAATTAAAGGTGATTTAACCCTTCTGTGGTTGTTTGAGTTGCAACTTGAGTATACTATAGCTACAGCTGGCAAATGCTTTCGAGACAAACATAGAGCTATGAGCAACTTGGCTTCTGAAAACCACCACCCACTAGTGATTTGAGGAACTCAACCACATGAAAACTCAGGAATGTACGTAGTAATATAGCAATTCATCAAGTTTCTCTCTCATTAACAAAGGAATAGCAGTAAAACAAAAGGTTACAATTTCAAACCTGACACAAATTGTTCAATCGGATCCATCTACTGTCTCCATAATTGTTGGAGATTTTAATTTACCAGACGTTCAATGGGATACACTTTCTTCTACCTCCTCCTCTTCTAGTACTTTTTGTGACTTTGTTTTTGACAACTCCCTGATCCAATTAGTCAACCACCCAACACACGTTAAAGGCAACATCCTTGACTTAGTGCTCACTAACTCTGAAAACAGCATTGCCAATCTTACTATAGCCCCTGCCACCAAATGGATAACCACAGATCATTTTGAAATTACATTTCAATTACCTTAAATAATACATCCTACCCTACAACCTCTCCTAAATATGTATTTGATTTCCCAAAAGCCAATTATGATGGTATTCTGTCCTATCTGTTTGACTTTGACTATACCTCATGTTTACAGAGTCACAATGTTGAATTTGTGTGGCTAACAATAAAAAATTCCATTTACACTGCTATGGACATCTTTATACCTAAGGTCAGACTAAGACGTCATCAATTTCCCTGCTGGTATACATCAGAATTAAGACACCTCTCCAAATGCTTGTTATCATCTAAGAAAAGATTTTCTAAACATCCTACACCTCATCTCCAACTAAAAATTAATAACCTTGAAGCAGACTACTGCAGCAAAATCAATCAGGCTAAATACAACTATGAAATGCATCTAGTTCAATCTTTTGCTGGATCATGTAATGGCAAGATATATGACTACATTTGCTCTCTTAGCAAGAAAACCACTATCCCTTCTAAGGTTTCTCATGACAGCAACAGTGCAACCTCTGACACTGGAAAGGCTGAACTTTTCAATACTTTTTTCCATTCAGTCTTTACTAATAGCCCCTTCTCTCTGCCTAACATGAGTTCTCTTCCCCTGCCCTCATCATGCATCTGTACCTTAAAATTTTCGGACTCAGAAGTATTTGAAGCACTTTCATCTCTTGATCCTACGAAATCTAGTGGCTGTGATAATATTGGCCCCAAACTTCTAAAGCACTGTGCTCTACCCCTTTACACACCTTTACATCACCTCTTCTCATTAAGTTTGTCCAAGCAACTTATTCCATGTGAGTGGAAATGCCATTCAATAACACCAATCTTCAAATCTGGAAACAAATCCCTTGTGAAAAATTATCGACCAATATCTCTCTTATGCATAGTTTCAAAAGTTCTTGAACGTCTTATCTATAACAAAATAAGCAAGTTCATCACTGATAATAATATCCTATGTTGTCATCAATTTGGTTTCCGCCAAAACCATTCCTCAACTCAGCAGCTACTAATATTTTTTAGCAGTGTCCTTAATGCTCTTAATAACTATTCCAGATGTGATGTTATCTACTTTGACTTTAAGAAAGCCTTCGACAGCGTACCACACCAAGAACTACTGCTGAAGTTATGGAAAGTTGGCATAGTGGGAGGCCTGTGGAGGTGGTTTCATGACTACCTGTCTAAACAGACACCATCGTGTTTGTATTAACAATTCTAGTTCATCTACTCTACCAGTTATCTCAGGTGTTCCCCAGGGAAGTTTGCTTAGTCCGCTTTTGTTTCTTATCTACATAAATGATGCACCATCTTCATTAAAACACTCTGAATCATTTTTATTTGCTGATGACATCAAATGTCTCCGACCAATATGTTCTCCTCATGATTGCATCCAGCTACAATCAGATCTAGACGCACTATCTTTATGGAGTACTAATTGGAAGCTTATGTTCAATGAGACCAAATGTTCTCTCCTTTCTATTATCTCTGGCCATATATCGATTGAGCAAAGTGAACAGCAATATTTCATCAACAAACAACTAATCACTCCGAGTAACCAGCAAAAAGATCTTGGCATCTTGATATCTTCAGATTTATCCTGGTCTCACCATGCATCTAAAATAACCTCCAAGGCCTACAAAATACTTGGTTTGATTCGGCGCACATTTTGTTCATCAGCTAATGTTGCCACCAAGAAAAGGCTCTATATTTCACTTGTAAGGTCACAGTTTCTTTATGGATCCCAAATTTGGAGACCATTACAATTTAATGAAACTAATTGAATCAGTTCAACGTCGTGCCACCAAGTATATACTTAATGACCACACCTCAGACTACAGATCCAGGCTAATCAAACTACCACTTTCAATACTCCTAGAGCTCAATGATATCTGCTTTTTTGTGAGGTCACTCAAACTCACTTCGGATGGTAATTCCTTTGATATCACAAAATTTATCTCATTCAGCCACAATCGAACAAGATCTGGTAGCTATAGGAAGCTGGTTCAGCCCCTTGTTAGGAGCAATAGAGATAAGCAATTCTACTTTAACAGACTACCCTACTTGTGGAACTCCCTTCCACCTATTGACTTAGAGCTCTCTTTTACAACGATTAAAAATAAACTAAGAGATTTCTTTTGGAACTCATTTTTAAGTAACTTCAATCCAGTTAACAACTGCACATTCTATTATAAATGTCCATGTCCAAGATGCTTCACCATTCCCAAGTCCTGTTTCCCCTTGCTGTAATTATTGCTTCATGCTTTGAACTGTTTCTATTTTCATTTCCATCATGTAGCTACTGTTGTGTTTTTTGTTAGGCTGTTACGGTCACTGTAGCAGTCCTTCAGTCACTGGCTGTAAAGTAATAATAATAATAATAATAATAAACCTCAGTTGCATGTAGTGGCCTCAGTTGCATGTTTTGTTATAAAATAAAGCATTATAATGCCACTATATACATTCTCCGTTAATGAGGAGAAACTCAATAATGGCTATACTATTACTTCTATACATTCCCAAGTTTTCATGTATTTGTTGGCATACAGGTGTAAAGAAAGTTCAGCAAATCATGCAGGAGGTTATTAGAAGCCAGCTAGGTTAGTCAAAGTCAAAAGTCATGCCACTTCTAATTTGTTGTCTCTCACTCATTAAAAAGGAATTCAGTGGCCTTAGTACACAGGTTAAAACAACCTTTAACTTTTTGCAGTGTAGGATCTGCAATAAATTGGGTGGAAATGATTGTGATAATGGCAAATGTTACATTCACTGATGGTCCATAGAGTTCCAATGGTAGCAAAAACATTTGTGATAATAGGCAATGAGAGCATGTGGGCATTGATCAAAGAAGGTTGTGGATGCAAGTCGGGTTGCATTACAGCCCATTGCAAATGTGGAAATTGCTGTGTTCCAGGATGTAAGCATGTAAAGGTGTTGCAATCTTACATCAGTGCAGCAGATTCAGTGAACCTAGACCCAAATAAAATGCAGCTACAATTTAGCTAGTGATGTGACAATTCCAAGCGGTAGACCTAAATAAAATGCCTCTAAACATTTAGCTAGTGATGTGTTTATTTTGTTGGCAGTGAAGAAATGTTCGTATAATGGTTACCTACGTATGTTCTGTCTCGCAAATGCGCTAAAGCGAGAACCAAGTGATAGACCCATGTTACAATGCATGCCTTTACAATTTAGCTGTTTGCATACTGTGATAGTGAAGAAATGCTTGACAATATGCTTCAGAGATGTGTGAGATTTAGCAATGCGTGTGGTATTTGTCCAATCCTGATGAATGATAGATTTTCAACCAAATAAGTAGCTGAATCAGGATCTGTGCATACGCTCTAGCCAAAGACATTGTTGGACAACACTGATATCGTGTTGGACAACACTGATATCGTGAACATTATCGGCGTAAGCGACTAGCAAGCCTCCTTTCCTCTAAGTTCAACCAACCATACAGTCAAACGATGAACTGGTTAAGATGTCGACTTTCGTTTGCCCTCCTGCGTGCAGCAATTCAGTGTATAAGAGGTGCCAGATCGTCCCGTGGATATGCCTTCTTCACTCCACAAATTGATCTTGCTACCTCCGAGACACAATGCCACTAACTTGCCATCTCTATTGCTTTTCTTAACTAATGCCCCGTATTTCGAATTTTACATACATATTATTTTTCTTTGATATACACACCTGCTTACATGTTTATTAGTTTTTGTTTTTTTTTAAAAATTTTTTGCCTGCGAAAAGTGGTCCGCTCGTACAAAAGATTGCAGCGCTAGTCGAATAGCCGTAGCCCTAGCCCTAACCCTAGCCCTAGCCTTAGCCCTAACCTTAGCCTTAGCCCTAGCCCGGTCCACTTTTGGTTGCCATAATTGGACCCCCGGTCCACTTTTTGCGTGACAGCCCACCTAGTCGTAGAGCTGGCGCGGGATTTTTATATATAGAATTATATCCTGCATTATGGCGCCGGCCCCGGGGCTGCCCGCGCGCAACGCGCAAACGTAACCGGCCTCTTCCGCGTGAGCGCTCGCCGTCAATGCAGAGCATTCAACCTATTATAGTAGTACTATGCTTGGGCTGCCCACACCCTTATCTGTATACATAGCCACCATAAATTGTATTCCGGTGACACAAAACCATTTACGTATATATACGCGAGACCCGAGGGCGCGTGCTTAATTTAGTATACGTACGTACCGTATTTGTGCATGATTTATGTACTATGCTAAGCATCGGGAGAGTAGAGTGCGGGTAGAGAGAAAGTCGCCCGTTGATCACATCATCACTAGGAGGGCTCGCTACGCTCGCCAATTTTACTTATATTACTATGGGTTACATATACAAGGACCTATATACCATTGTTTATATACTACATATATATTGGTTACTATGGGTTTATACAAGGATCTATATTGTTTCCATGCTTCCATTTTAGCAAATGGTACATTTCAGACAGATAATTATAATATAAGCCCTAGCTAGGTTTTAGTGCCTATAGATAACACGAGGATCCAATGCTTGTTTTTCTGACTCTGCTGGGAGTGGCATTCTTCACACAGCTCCAACCTCTCCAGGGAGTGGTTGTCTTTCAGTGAGTCCAGTATATCCTGTACTTCATCATTGTCAAGTGGAATATGAAGTTCCAATGTTTTCAATGATGTATTCTCTCTGAGAACGTGACTCAACTTTGTGCCACCTTTGACCCATAGTGGATTGAGAGATATGACCCTTGAGAAAGATGGTATAAGCCTTGACATGTGCCATATTATATTGAGAATAAAAATGTCCTCTTCTTGAAAAAAAAAAATGTTAAGGAAGAAATGCTGTTACTGATTGTTTCTATACCATCTAGAGGATATTCACAGCCTTCGATTTTGACAGTATTCAGTGATGAAGGTGAGAGCACTGTTCTCACCAACTGCTTTTCCACATCTCCAGTTAAAGTACCTTTCGCCAACCACCAGTTTTCTCAAGCTGCTTGATGGCTGAACCAGACCTGCTAGAGCTGCTACAAAATCCGTATCTATGGCTAGGCCAACCAAAAGTAGTTTCTGTACTTTCCCATGTTTCCTCAATGCAAACAACAGTTTCACTAAACTTCCATGTCTTGGATTTGTACTAATGCCCAGTGATGTCAAACTATGCAGGTAAGGAATACACTCAGCAAGGTTCTCAAACCCTCTTTGGTCAATAGCACATCCTATCAAGCTCAATGATTTGATGTGTCGGAGGATCTGATGGGGTAACTGTAGTAAGTGTTCTTCATTCATGATTCCTTTTGACCAATATAAGGTCAAACTGCCAATAGACCCACCACCATAGTCAACAGACTTCATCCCATGACCTAACATCTCAAGACCCTCTCTTGGTATCTCCACGGCAGTTACACCCCAAATATTACTACATAGAGATATGCAGTAGCCAAGAGCATAAAGATCATAATTTGATAATCTGAAATTGATGAGTGTCACTCTATGCACACCAAAGACACTCTCACAGCTCTGCAAATCTTGTGCTTCATATAAACACTTGAGTGTAAAGTGATCAACAGCCACCACATCATCCACTATCCTGTATTCAATATTCTTCATCCTCTTAAACACATCCCATCCAATGTTTTGCATTTTTGTCAGACCAGCTACAAACCTCCACACTACATCAATTGTTGAGTGTTCACTAAACAATGTTCTCTGCTCATCAGCTGGAAGCTGGGAAATGTAGAATGCACTCATATACTCCTGCAGTGTTAAATGAAAGAAATCATAAGTGGTTGCTTCCTTTCTTGTATGCAGAGCTGTGCGTTCAACAAGTAGTCCAAGATCACTGCAGCCTTTGGGAAGCTGTTTAAAGATCACCTGCTCCTTCAGGTTTCCTTCAAAGGCTAACTCCCCTACCTTCACCAGCTGCTGGTAGAGGTCACTGTCATGAGGAAGATCCTCAAGATTATCAGGCAATTTCATAGCCATTGGATCTCCCGTTGCATTCAGGTATCTAGACAAGAGGCACAGAGTCAGCTCAGTGTACAGCTGGGTCTGTGTGTGGGGAACAGGTTTGCCTGACTCATAGGTATCCTGGTAGACTCCCACAACAATGGCACAGTTCAGGGGATTGTACATCATCCCCTTTAGGACTGGGTTGTCAGTTAAATATGCCTTGAAATCAGTGAAAAGGTTAGTATCACCAAGTACAGTATATGCAAAGTTAAAAATCTCCTTCTCAGAGAATCCCATCACTTCAATGTGCTTGCCAATGGCTGTCTCCAGAAGTGTCCGCAGCTGTGCTGATGCAGAAGGCCTACTGGTAACTAGTACAGTGGCTTTAGGAAGATATTTAGAGCCACTGATGATATCCATCACCAATTAGTTCTGTCGAAGTTTAGATGGAAACTCCGCAAAACCATCAAATATAAAAAGCACACCATCTCCCTCTCTTTTCTCTACTTCCTTCCCTAAGTGCCTGCTTAACTCTGTATCATGGTGGTAGAAGAGGTCACTGATGTCTTTGGCTGACTGCACTCTTTCCTCTCGTAATCTGAGGAGCACAACTAGTGAGAATCTCTTCAGTGATTCCAGTGTGGGCCACTGTCGACACAGCTCCCATGCTAAGGTACTCTTACCAATGCCAGGTTCTCCTTCCACCACCACAAGACGTACATTGTCATCTGCTTTTAGGATGTCATCCATTGTGAGATGAGTAAACTTATCCTGTGCATGACTCCCTTTCTGCTTCTTCACAAGAGCCAATTTGATGAATCGTTCACTAATAGTGGGAGGGAACTTGTCAGATTTGGCAATTGGATAGTTAGAGTAAACAGCCTTCAGGTATTTAGCATATCTAGGAATCGCTTCTAAAGAATAGCCTATAACAATATATGAATGTAGTAAACATTGTGACTATGTGATTTAATGAAACCAGGGCATGGTCTAGAAAACAAGCTAGAATTACAGAGTGTTAATCTATAACCTTGACAGGTTTTGACTCACTTGGAGTCTATTCATGTGGCTGTGAGAAACATGAAGGGTCGTGCATTTCATAAGTAAGCAGGATCCACATTTTATGGAGGCTGCTAATTAAAAGTTGTTTTGGTCTCACCATCAGTTTTACTGTTGATCTTATGCATACACAGCTGTGAGATTGTACACAGCTTCATCTAGCTCACCAATACATGAAGCTGTGTTTTCAGCTGAGCAATACTTTTTGTGGTCCTGGTCAAGGCTACCTCCTGGAAACATGGAGATTACATATCGTAGTCTCTTTAGTTAACTATATAGTTGTCATAAACTCACTGGTAAATACCAACTGCTTCAAATCTTGTGCTTGTTTCCTCTTGTACATTTTACTGTCTAATATGACTGCTATGTCTGCTGCAGTTTTGTAGGGATCACCATCAGCATTCATGTCACAGTATGTCTTAACCAGCTCTCTCCACTGACACTGTGCACGCTGAAATGATGGACAGTTGTTATTAATGTTATTTACAGTAGATCTTCTGATATTCAGCCAGCCAGCGAGTGGCTCCCAATCCTCCATCTCCTCCAGTATTGCTGCCATCTCCTGAATATCTCTACCTTCAGTAGCAAGAAGAACTCACTAAAATGACAATTCCGTTATTATTCAGGTATACACTCACCTTCACAACTCAGTGCTTCTCTAAGGGAAGCCAACAACAACACACACACCGTGCCAAATCAGCGCTACCATGACGGGCAAAGGTCCCCCACCTAAACTTGAGCCGCACCCACATGTCACATAACAATACAGACGCGTCTCAAGCGGTGAAGCGGTAAGCTACGTATGTCATTGCAGGGGCGTCGGAAGCTCTATTCATAGTTTCTGCGCACGCGCGAGCTCTTTGATAAGCGTAAGCACTTTAGGTCTGAACCACAGAATGATATTCATAAAACTAATGCAACGAGTGCACATGCGCGTCGGCTTTCGCGAGCTATGAATATATAATAAGCAGCGTAAACATTGGTCCCGCAGTCGCGGCACCTGCGGTACCGGCTCCGGCGCCCCTGTCATTGTGGTCCTCCGAGCCAATGGCAGAAGCTACTGCTACAACAGTCCCCACAAATTCCTCACCGCCATCCTGATCCCGACCTTCCCACTCGGGACCACGCACAACTCGCAAATATTGTAGGCGAGATTTTCCTCTATCGCTATAAAAGATCGGGCCAGATAAAATATTAAAAGGTCATGCGCAAGAGGTTACTGGATATGACTAGCACCGATGTTTTCTATACTAAGAGAGATTACCAGGACAAGTTCGACCCCACCGCGTTTCTAGAAAAATACTATGTATTTGATATGCCACGAAATACGGGTCGTTTGCAGCACGTCCTCGAGTGTTATCACCACGCGTTCCGAAATCTTCCCAGTGATCTGAAAGTGTTGGATTTTGGATCTGGCCCGGTTATCATAGGCGCTATATCTGCCGTCACGAAAGCCTCTGAGATTGTGTTCTCCGACTTTACCGATGAAAATCGCCAATCACTCCGTCTGTGGTTGGATGGAAGCTCAGCTGCGTTCGACTGGTCTAAACATTTCAGGTATGTGGTTCAGGAATTGGAGGGGAAAGATGAAGTTGAGGTAGAAAAGAGGCAGGAACAGGTTCGGAAGTCAGTAAAAGCGGTTGTTAGATGTGACCTCACTGAAGAATCGCTTATTGAAGAAGAATACAACCAGATGTATGACGTGGTGATCAGTTCCTTAGTGTTGGAGTCTGTTGCAAATTCACACGAGGAGTACACTTTTCTTATGCGTCGGCTTGGTGGACTTGTTAAACCTGGAGGCTTCCTCCTGATCTATGGCGTCGAAAGCAAATCTGGATTTTACAATGCTGGTGTGAAATTCAGGGATGTTCGTATAAATTCTATGATTGCCATGAGTTCCATGAGAGATGCCGGGTTCTGTGACCTAACAATCAACAAGTTTGTAGCTACCCAACACCCGATTTCCACTACCTTCATGTTTATGAAGGGGACACGTCTACTTTAGGTTTATGATAACTAGATGATAACTAGTAGAAATGCTTAGCATTTTTGGCGAGCGGGAGCGACCCAACTGAGCTACAGAAATGTGTAATGCGCACGTAAAATTAGAACTCACGTATGGCATTACGGTATTTGTGCACACAAAATTAGAATAATTAGGGGAGGTTGGCCACGATTAATTTTGCACGCGCAACGTGATGACGTCATCACAAGTATTGGCCAAGATGTCCGTGACCTTTTGGAAGTGATATTCAAGCAGCTCGGACTCCCTGGAAAAGCTACAGCTGTCTGATTTAAGATGTGGAACGTGGAAAACAAGGATTTGTAAATGTATATACGGCTTATGAAGCTCTCAAACCACTGCTAGACGGAACAGGGGTAAGTCAAACGCAGATACTTACGGCGAAATGGTAACTTTGGAGGCCGTTTGTATCAAAACGCGAGCGTATGTATATACAAGCAGCTAGATAGAACAGAACTGGGAGTTTAACTTGACTTTCCCGGGGTGACAACTCCCCTAAGTTTGGAGTTATGAAGCTTTGAAAGTAGTGAAAATTGGGTAAAGGTAGGTGGGCGGCTGGGCACGAGACTACTCCCGCTCGCCAACTAGACCCCGATATACTGAGCCACGCCTACTGGACTTTTGCGCATGCGTTGCGTAGGGGTGGAGCACAAGGTTGAGAAGACAGCGATCTTTGCTAAGAACTGGCTGTATCTCTTCATGGCCGAAAATAATGGGTCAGTATTAAATCCTGTACCTGACGGTGTGTCGGTCTACTCATCTAGAAAGTAGACAGGTTACTAATGTAGCTAAATATCTTAGCTTCTTTTTTGTTTACTCGACTCGTGACAGATGCGAGGAGAAGAAAGACTTGGCCCACCACTTCTACGTGGCTGTGATGGTGTCTGCGGTAAGTTAAGAGCCTTCTGGTAAGAATGGAGGTTGATCTATAGCTTGTGATGCAATCATCTTAGTTTATTGCGTAAGCTTACGCCTCAGCATGTACATTAGCCTTTATCTGTGGTTCATGCCACACACCAGACTTCATCTGCAGTTACTTAACATTGAATAACAATAGTAACAACTTATGTTAACATCGCATAATATACTGTGTGTAACAGTGAGTGCATACACAAGTACAATGTGAAAGTGTGATGTGTTGTTGCAGGCATGCATTATAATCCTACTGTGCTTCACAAGCAGACGAAAGCGTTACTGCAAGAACATTCTATGGGGGATCCCCAGTGTTATTGTGTGAGTGAAAATTCCACACCCCACTCCAGTTATGTTGTGCTGGTATCAGGGCCTCCCTTCAAAGTGCAGTAGATGTTTAGTCATTGAGTCTACAATTAAACAATGTCTCATAGCCTCATGGAAAGAAGTTATCTACTGCCACGTTAGGCATGCATCATTACACCCACTGTTTCATGTTTATGAGTGGTTATATTATTTCTCTGTAGCCCAGTAAATCTGTTGGGCGGTAAAGGTAATGGGTATCGTCTGGTGTACTGTGTGGTGCTGAGCTGCTGGGGAGGTGACCTACTGAACAACATACTGGACCGCAGCCTCTACTACTCCTCTCAATACAGCCTCCTTGATGCCGTCTACTTTTTCAGTGAGTTCAGTATTTTGCATGCTGTTGTACATTATTTATCAACTCAGCATCCTACAAAACTTGTTATCTACATGTAGTTCTAAAAGTTGTTAAGTGTTTGCACGCTCAATACATTTGTCTTAGTTGCTTATAAGAGTTTCTGCTCTATATTCCGTCACAGTGTTTTCTCCCAGTGTCATAATTCTGGGACAGGCTCTGGCCTACTTTCCAGTGTTTGCCTGTGTGGATACTACCATACCTTTACTGGGACACAGCATTGGTCTCCTCTACACATCTCTACTGTATGTCATGCATCACTCTAGTATACAAGGGTGCAATATATGAGTAGGCCTATGTATGATGTAACAATGGTACTGTATCTAGCTCAATAGCAGAAACTTAGCTGAATCAGCTCTGACAAATTATGTCTGGAGTGAGCCAGTGTAGTTTCCTTTAGAGCAGACATTATTAAGCCAGCTGGACTGTGGCAGCTTTACATTTTGTGTGTAGGTCTTCACATGACCAAAAACAGCAGTGTTGAGTTTGTTATGTGGCATTTGGTTAGTAAATATTACTACAACACTTGTGATCGATCCACTGATATTTTGTTCTTACATAAGGATAACCCACAATGTGCATGCAGACTACGTGACAGTACAGGGCTGCTCCTACAGAGGAACATTGTCCCATCGTGAGGTGAGGTAGAGTCACAGATATTTGTGTACCCAACTGATCAGTTATGACTTAATCCCTCTATGAGATCTTCCCCTTCCCTACTCCCTGCCTTCCTCCCTCTCTCTCTCTCCCATACACAAACACCCATATCAGATAGGGATAACTCTGGGGTCCAGGGCATGGACATATTTCTTCTATCTCATTCTGTTCATCTTGTATTTCATGTACACTATCTTTGACATTGCTCACGTGCTGTTCTTGGGACATGGACTCACACAAAAGGTCTCCATTCTCTGCACATTCATAACCACTTTGATTTTCCCTGTGTGACATACAGTGTAAAGAGGATCACGAAGTCAGTGAGCAGTATGTGAAGAACCTGCTGAAAAAGTGTGTGAGAAGCAATAACTTATGTAGAAAATTGTGCATAGCTTAAAAAACCTGAGATTCAAACCCACATACGATTCCAGACTGGGACCCTATACCCTAGCCAGTATGTACATGTCTGTATATGTCCTATAGCCATACTCTTGTTATACATGTATGTATGCTAGTTGGAAATTAAATTCTACTGCTAACCTCAGGCAGCTAAGTTATCTGAGAATCTAAACAAAACCTGATAAACTGGTGACATCCACCTCAGTACCCAGATGTCATTAGAAAGTGTGTTATAATTCCCTTACTGAATGCAGACAGGTGAAGGCTGGAAGTCGATCACACCATTTGCTGAGAAACAGTTTGTGGAACTATCTCATCCGAGGGCTTGACTTTGTCCTGCCTAATGCATACACATTCTGTAAGTGAGTAAACTATCAATGTCCACGTACATGTCTATCTTTTCTATACAGATCTGCGCTATCCATTACCATTACTTGGTGGATACTTCATGGGATTTGCCATAATTATCCATGTAAGAAAATGTATGCCTGTGCATGCAATTTTGTGGACATGTACATAATATACCTTCTATTCCCTCTGCCTCATTCCCTCTCTCTGCCCCTCTCATTAACACTCATTCGTTCCCTTCTTCTCCCTCCCCTCTCCCCTCAGCTGGTCATCTTCTGGAGTGCACAGGAGTACATATTGGCAGAACACTTACTCCATTGGCTACAGGAATTCAATATCACAGTAACCACAATTGAGAAGATATTTCCATCTACAAAACCTCGCCTCGACAGATTCTATGCACAAGTGCTTAGCTTTGCCAAAGCTTATGAAAGTATGATACTAAAGTAATAGTTATGTTTGTGTGTGAGAGAGACAGCGTATAATGTACTTGAGGGCTTGGAACTGCTGACAAGGACGTATGTTTGTGAAATGTGTGTCTAAACATATATCTCCCTCTTCAATCCCTGTTCAGTTATTCTTCCACTCGGGTCTGTGACAGCATTTGGACTGTGTGTATTGTTCACCCTCTACATGATTCAGAACACACAGTCAGTTGATATTCTGTACATGTAGTGTTATATTAACAGACTAATGTTATTTTTGACTTTAGTAAGCACTTCATGGAAGCAGCAAAAGGTGACACCAACTTTTTTGTGAGGTCTCAGCTAGTACCGTCTCTTACCTATAGATTAGTGAGTGTGTGTGTGTTTGTATGTGTACGTGTATCTATAAATATCTTAGTGTGTGTGTGTGTGTTTGTATGTGTACGTGTATCTATAAATATCTTAGTGTGTGTGTGTTTGTATGTGTATGTGTATCTATAAATATCTTAATGATTATGTTTCTATCAGGCTGCTACCATGAGAATCACAGCCTTCCAAGTTGCCTACCTAGTCACCTGTAAGTACTTAATAAATTATAATTTCAAGCTCAGTCAATATAATGTATGCAAGTGTGGAATTGGACTCGGTATTCCAAGCAGGTTCCCTACTTACATTCCTATTAGTAACTAATTCTCTCTTCTTTCACCTCTAAGCCTGGATGATTTATTCTCTCATAATGTGGATACTGATGTCCATTGGACTGTTCTTCTACTATGCATTCAATGACTTCAGACATTTTGGCGTACACTTCTGGTCATGGTTCATGTGAGTATTAATATCCTATTGCACCCTAAATAGTTGCCTGCCCATTGACGAGTGCTACTTATTGAGTGGCCAGTGCTAATACTAGTGCAATGCATGGCATTATGGAAGTTCTTCTAAGCTAGTTTTGAAGCTGTCCAGTTGGATGTATGCAAGTGCAAGTGCAAGACGACATATGTATCCACATAATCCTCTCTCACTGCATTGTCGTAATCACATTCCTTGCCTGCAGGGTCCCCATGATGTGGGGGGCAGCTGTGTACAATGTTCAGCTCTACCTCTGCAAATTTGTGTTTCTGGAGAGACACCAAGGCACAATGCCACTCATCAGATTAAGGTAAAAGAGAAAAACCCTCCAATTACCCTAGTCACACAAGTATAGCTCTACCCTTCACCCATGTCAGGACCCAAGTGGTATACAGCTAGCTGAGTACAAATATCCACTTTACTATATTCCTAATATAATCAAACAATAGCTATATACCCTCTCTCCCTGAATATGCTTCACAAATATATTTGCCTAGTATATACCCTGCACAGTCTCAGCTGAGGCTATACAGTCTGTAAATAATCTTCTTGCAGTTTGTTTCCTCCTACTCTCCATGCAGATGGTTATGTCAAATCCTAGCCTATTTCTTGTTCTTCTTCAACGTCATATTTGGCCTCGTGATGTGCATCCTACGTGTGTTTGGGATGGTTGTATTCACTGTTGTGATGCTCTTCAGACTTGACTGGGATGTCTACATGAGAGGCCTCGAGGGATGGGACACTGGTATATGTATTTTTATTGTCTGTTGCATAATGTGTCACACATCTATATTGAAAATCCAAATATCTATGTATCCATACATTGTATGAGTCTAAGAATTGCCCCCTAGGCTACACTCCTATATTTGTCAGTCTCTTATATACACCCTATTTTGCCATGCGCAATACTCAGCTCCACCCTAGGCCTTGTCCAGTTCCTGTATGTTATGGTTGTAGAGCAGGAGGACCTTAGCTCATATAAGCTCATATAACTGAGCATTCCTGCAATTACCTGTATAATTATACAATATATACAATAACAATATATTAATAACAATAAATAATTTCTAACGGAAAGTCTTAAGGCTACAATTCAAAGTGGTGGTGGGCTATATATAGTATAGGAGCACAAGACCTGCTATAGAACAGTCACTAAATATAGGCTTTGGAGTATTCCAAGTAATGACTAATTTGTTGTAGGTAATAAGACAGAAAAAGGCAGATTTTACCTGTATAATTATGCATCCTTTATTTCATGCCATACACTGATATATGAACCTGTGGTGGCCCCTAGGCCTTAACTGTTCTCACTTCAAGAGATGCTAAGGCAACAACAAACAACACAACACAACTCCCCCGAAACAGTCATTTTTCAAAGAAAATTGTATTATGTTTATTATAATATTGTGCTAAATCCCTCCTATGTGTATTGTCTATGTAACATAACAATACCTACATACCTACATGGTGTATTTGGGTCTCAATTCAGCACACTCTTTGTTAGAGTGGTCATCTAGTTTCAATCTGTACCCTCAACTTTGTTTCTTCTCTCCCATACTCCAGTTTGTTTCTCCTTCAATAGGGCACAGAACCTACATAGCCTACATCTACATGGAGTACTCCTGCAACAACATGATCCTGAGGCAGTTTGCTCATCTCCTGCTGGAAGCTATCAACAAGAAAAACTCTCAACCTAGACCTCATTCAGAGCTCCCTTCCCCACCTGGAGTCATACAACAAAGAGAGGGAGAGAGGGAGAGGGAGGAGAGAAGGCGGGGTCTAGGAAGCTCGGAAAAGGGTGAGATGACGATATATTTTGTGCAAAGTGCTCGACTTTTGCATATCCGGTCACAATTTTGCATTTACATGTACATGTACATGTAAGGTGACAGCATTGATTAGCTGCATGTCCATGTGCTAGCTATATAGACAGTGTTGTGTACTATCCATATATTATCAGCAATATGCATATGCAGATCTATCTATAGCTAAACTGTACTACTTTTCCCCCTCATCACCAGTTGACGAGATGTGCTCACAGAGAGCTCGGTTGAGATGGTACTTGGCATACACACTCCTCCGAAACCCCACCCTCTGCCAGGACAGAGTCAATTATACACAAAACCACAATCATACTGGTTATGGCTCTGTATATTCAATCAACTAGTACAGTGATATTATAGGGGTAATAATTTCATGTGATGTGTAAAGTTAATGAAAATCAAAGTATGATGATGATTGATTGAGGCCTGTGAGATTGATTGGAAGAGATCTAGAGTATAAGTGATTTGTGATAGTTAAGAGAGGTACGTGAATATCCCAGTGCTTGGTGTGAACCAGCTGCAGAGTGCTACATGGTAGAGCCAGCTTTAGCCAGCTGGTCAGCAGCTTCATTACCAGCTATCCCACAATGGCCTGGTACATGGGTCTAAGAGGGGAGAAATATATGTGTCAAAGTTATAAGCCTAATTCAGATTACTGGCAATGTCATATGTATGTATACTAGTGAAATGCTAAGCATTGTTGGCGAGCGGGAGAGTGCGCACATAAAATTAGAAGCACGTACAGCATTATGGCATGTACAGCGCAGGTTACATATATGTATACAGAGAAAATCACCCGTTCACATCACTAGGAGGGCTCGCTATGCTTGCCAAATATATTGGAATCACACTGCAGACAGAGATAATCAGGACACTGTTATTCGTACCATGGCCAGTAATTAACCACTGTTGGCTTCACATATACACATCTCAATGTAGCCCGTGCTCACCCATTTGACATTTATCCTCTGACAAGCACTGTCCAGTCTCATAATATCCTCCTTGTTCTTGACTGGCTCTGCCTGAGCCGTCTGCCATCCATTCCTCTTCCACTTGACCACCCATTCTGTTATAGCTGCATGGAATAACAGTTCATATGTCTCTAAAGGACACTTGATTAGTGAGGTGACACGTGTAAAGTTGAAATGTACACAAACACTAGCTAACTGACTGGAGTCCTCTATATATATGAAAACTCTCATCAATTTTTCTGGCTGATGTGCTACACAGCAATTTGCCAAGCATGCATACATAAATGGAAGGAGAAGGTGGTGCGTTGGCACAGGAATGAGTATTACCCTTGATGGTGTAGCTACTGTCTGTCTTCACCTCTACTGCAGAGTAACCCTGGTCAATGGCAGACTGGATGGCCCTGTAGGCTGACTGTAGAGCACAGAGAGAGGGAAATGATAGGGAAGGAGCACACGTAACATTTCACACTCATTAAGAGAAAATGTATATGTATACTCTTACCACAAGCTCAGCTCTTTGGTTAGTCTGTGATCCATTCAGCCTCTCACTAATGTTACTGTATGACAACAATAGTACTCAGTCACAACTACGATATACATACAGTAATAGTGGAGCACATCTCAATCAGTGCATATACATATGTAGCTATGTGAATGCTCATGTGTTTGGCACACTGCATACATACCTACTAATTACATGTCAGCAAATATAGCAATGGGTATAGTCATCAGCAACAATGGAGCCTACTACATAAACATGCATATTAGTAATACTGTGTGTACTCCCACTCACTGTGTACTGTTGTGTCCCCAATAGACACCGATACCTGCTCTGGCACCAGCTCTCCCATTATTGAAGCAACAGCCATCTGAATACACTACGGGGCACTCCTGCTCATTAGCACACAATGCCACAGCTGTAGACCTAGTGCAGTAACCTTCTGACTGACTGGGGACTGTGCTGGAACTTGCACCACATGTAGAGTAGTTATTCAATGTCCTTGAAGGAAGAATACACATAACTCATGCTAATAGTACTACTAGTTAGCTCACACTATCAGCCATCAGGAAACTAGGAAATGAGTACTCAAACTGAGCTACACTGTAAGCAGTACACATATACATGTACATTGTCTATTCACCTGCTACTAGATGCTCGACTTTGTAATCTCTCTCCACCTCGGGGATGTTTATATGATCCAGAAAAGCTCCTGTGAGAAGGTTTGGGCCTGGAATAAGTGCCATATGTACCCCTGGCATGAGTAGTGTGGGATGAGTTGACAAATGCCTGAGCTTCTGCTGCATCTGAAAATCCTTTAAACACAGCTCCTGGATACTTGTGCACTTGTTCCTGACACTCTGCCCTAAGAAATTGTGCACACACAACTACACACACTAAAGGCCAGCTTAGCTTAGCTGAAATATGGCTCACCACGTGTTGTAGACACCCACTTCGCGTCCAACCCTCACTGCATAGAAAGACTTTCTCGTTTTTCCCATTCCCCAACGTAGATTCAGAAGTACTTGTCTATAGATCCACATACATGTAGGTCATAGCTCGGGATCAAAGGTCATTCGACCTCGTTTCCAGGGGTGGAGTTTCTACTCCCTTGCGCTGCGCAGAGGCTATGCGTGGAGGAGGGAGAGCTGCTGCTTTAGTTACATATCTTTCACTTCAACTCCCAATCTGTAGTGTTTGGCTGGTTGCTCCATTCTCATTCCAGACTACATGCTACTCCTTTGTTCTTGTAGTGGTGGCATAGAAACATGTCATCTCCATTAATTAATTAATAATTAATGATACACGTTCATGCGCATGCGTAAGCGAAACTGGTGTCCTGATCTCTGCCGGCTGTAGGATCGGTCGAGAAAATGTAATGTAGTGTGAGAGGGTTTCGCCTGTGCCGGCACAGCTCTATTATTTTTCATTGCAGGGACTGTGTTGCTCTTTACTCCTCATGGCTCTTTTTTCTTTTCTTGTTGATACTGATAGCAGTAAGTAGCGACGAAACTAGCTATCGCGATTCTATCACAGGAAAATTTTGCCCCACTAGCTCGCGGAAATGTGTATAACTCTCCCGTAAGCTAGACTTACGTATTTGTGTCAGAACGTCATCTATATATCTACCTCTGTGTGTTGGGAGAAGCAAATGCCAAACGTACAATTTTAGCATTACATGGCAATGTAGATTTTTCCACACGTAATCATGTATAAATTTCAGTTGCATTGCCATCTATACAGGTAGTGATTTTGATTGTGATGCTATGCACTACTCGTCGAAAGGATCTCCTGGACTGCTGTGGTGGTCGCCCTGGTCTCTTCATGTATGTAGGTCTAAGCTGTATTCCAATCACTGGACATACACATCATGACTACTGTTCACGAATACTACTGTATGTTAGCCTGTGGGTCTGTTGTATAATGGTATTTATAACATGTGCATGTAACACCCCAAGTTATTTTACATGCTATGTATGTCTGTAGAAGAGTAGCAAGTTATTTTTACATGCTATGTATATACCTAACTTTCCTGTTGTGTTTATGTTCTGCTTAGGAATGTAGACACTGAAAATAGCACTGGGGTGGGTGTTAATTATGGCAGCGTGCAGCATCCACATAGGCCTAATTCAAACAGTGAAGGCTTCTGTAGACCAAGGTATACATGTAAAATAATAACATAGGTGAATATTAAAAATTAAGCCAGCTCGGACTTCTTGTCAGTGTTGACTTTTCTCTTGTGTAAATGTATACTCATCTCACTTGTGCACACACACACATCAGTCCAGTGGATCTACTACATCGTGGTCGATATCGCTTGATCTATGCTGCTATATTTGGACTCATGTCCAATCAATTTATAACCTTGGCTATTGGTGGAACAAGCATCTGCACCTCAGGAAATCCATATGGACTTGCCTTTTGCAGTGTTGGTATGTTGTGTACTCCTTCTTTTGTATTACATTTAAAGAAGTATGCCATTACAGCAAACAGAAAGTACACCAAGCCATAATCAATTTGGAAAGATCAAAACTATCTCTCCGGATACCATAACAGACAGTTTATGTATATAACAAGTGTAAAAACAAAAATGTTGAAGGATGTAGGGATTGAAGTGCCAAAAGTCAAAGTGCAGCATGCATGCAAGCTTGCACACTTTGACCTTGTCAGTAAGTTTTTTGGCCATTCAATCCCTACATCCTTCAACATTTTAGTGAAAATGTTTTTACACTTGTTTCACTGGTTTTTACTGTGTGTAGCAACACATATACTGACTTTCGTGCAGAGTTTTACCTCCCTTGCATGCCTATAAGCAGGATATCAATAGCTAGCAATTGTCAGTGACTCCTATATGTGAATATTACGAGTGCTGAGTACAACAGCAGGTCCAGTTGCCTGCAACAGTTAGTCGTTCAAAGAAACCGACACACTACTACAAAACTCACTTCACGTGTTCAGTACGTGAGCAAACAAGAAAATGGCGTCTAAAATTAACACTTGTAAGGTTGCAGACCTGGAGTTTGATGGCATTGGGAGAAGGTATGAAGATTTTGTTAATCAAGGATCATGTACGCTCCAGTATAAATGGTTTTTTTTTGTGAAAGAATTAGAGCGATTACTAACCCCAGTTTTGTGGTAAGAAGAAGAAGAAGACGATGATAAAAAATCGACATTTTTACAATTTTCCAAGAATCACTGTACCTGTGTATTTATGTACTTTGAGAATACGAAGCACTTGTAGAGGAGGCTGTTTGTCTGAAAAGGCTTAAAACATCAGTGTTTGGGAGTTCTGAGCCATTACTTTTGGGCTAATGGGCATGTTGGCACCATCATTACATATAGAGTCTACCGACTCTATGATTGATACCTGTGTTTATATACCATGCACTCTGCTGGAGTAGTATATAGGTGAGACATGAAAACCACGCAATTGTGTGATGGGTCCATTATACATGCCCAATGCAAGGCATTGCATGTATGGCAGACAGCTGTACTTTATGGGAATAGTGTGTGGGTCCCTAGCTGGATGCTAAATGTATAAAACCAGCTTTGAAATCAGAAGATGGGATGTGCTTCACTCACTCAACACACATGCAACAGGGTGGGATTAGCTTTATGTTAATGACTTCATGTCTGTAACTCTACTCTATACAGTGGTGTCTAATATACTGGTGGTGGCACTGCTCTGTTTGGTATATGGACCATTGTTTGTGTGTGTGGACACACCTAAACCTCTCGTGGGGCACATCATTGGCCTCATCTACTTATGCCTCCTGTAAGCAAATTAGTTTGGCACAAGTAAAACATTCAAAAGTACAGTGAACCTAAAATGGAATTCCACTGCCATATTCAGTATACAGGACTGAGGCTATAACAAGATAATAACTTTCTCTTTCAGAATACTACAAAATGAGCTATATAACGGTTATTATCTACAATGTGAAGCGTCAGAAAATGACAAATCTCAAGTAAGTTAAACATGCACTGAGTGGTGAAAAGTAATAGCCATTATGTCTGAGTAACATGTATGTGTATTATGATTGCCATATGTCCCTATTCATTACCATCATGTCCTATTCATGTATAGATTGCTATCAGTGTTCTGAGTGACATTCCATCCTATGTGATCTATGTGGTTCTGCTGGTTTGGTTCATATACCAGATAGTGCATGATGTCCTCATCAAGAGGAGAGGCAGAGACACTTATAACAAGGTTGTAGTGTCCTTTGCTGCATACATATATGCATGAAAACATCTCTCCTTTGCTACTTAGAATGACTATCTATTGAAATACACCAGAAACCTTTTAAAGAAGCAGTGAGTATAGTAGCCATAAGAGTAAGTAACGTAATTAGGCTACAATCTGTACACAGAAAACCTGTTGACCAAGGAAGATTGAGGAGGTTGATATCATTTTTCTGGGTATATGAAAAAGGCATGTTCATTGCTCCAGCAAGTCTAGAGAGAAGTGAGTAATGAAATTCCTTATATTATATAGATTTCCGCTTTCCACTGAAATTCCTTGCCCCACTGGTTGTGATGGTAGCAATCCTCTTCAAGGTCAGTTACATCTAAGCACCAGCTATTGCTGTTACATACCATGCATGTAGGTCTATAGACAAGAAACTGTATTCTCACATATAATCACACAGTGTTATATAGGGGATGTATTGGCATAACTGCATGGGCAATAACCTGAGTGACCACATCCCTTGCATGTTTACTGACCAGAACCAGGGCTAGAGTGTACAGTCTCAATAGTAGGCTGAAAATTGAACTATTTTTAAACTCACTACCCAAATTACAATTGTAATAATAATACTCATGAAGCTACCATAGCATTACTGCCATTGATCACGCACCCACAATCATGGGCGGAGCCACACACACATGCACATACAGGCACATCCTTACCACCTGTTCCTCCCTCACCTGAGGAACATAACTTACCATCCCTTTGCCCCTCAACTCCAGCCAGCTGCAGATCCTCAGCCAAGGACTGAAGTTGACTAGGGCATGAGTCATCACCATACAATTTTTGTTTACGCACATCCCAGACACCTACAACATATTCCTTCACTAAGCTGAGTAAATCGTCAAAGTTGTATTCCCAAAGCTCACTTCCTAAAACATATGCAGTTTTCTCTATACAATTAAGCTTGTCAAACTCTGCATATCCGTTCCCTAAAAGCTCCCGAAGCTTCTCCACAAAGGTGTCTCTAATATTACTATAGGCTGAACACTCCCACAACACATGAACTACACTCTCACACTCAGCACCACACAACACACACTCTGATTTGCCTTCTCTACCTCTATGCCTGCCTAGCTCTTCATTCAAGCCATGTGTTCCTGACCTGAACTTAAACAAGAGTCTAGTTCCTGCATCACCAACCCCATGCAAATACCTCTTAAATTCTACTTCCTTCCCAAACCTTTTGTACATATCTAATTTTACTTTACTATTCAGTCCTTCCTCAAACTGCTTACCCTCCCTTTCACTAATACTCTCCTCTATACAAGCCAAAAATGAAGCTAGTGAACTCTCTCCCCTCTTAATATCCTCCACCCATTCATGCTTATCCAAACCTAATGACACAAAGAGTTCATCAACCACTCTACCCCATGCTTTCCTTTGTCTACCTCTAAGAGGCTTAGTTTCCCATTCCCGACTGAATAATTGCTTTGGATATCTATCCTCAGGCATTGATACTAATTTATACCACCACTTTAATTTAGCTCTATCCCTTCTACCCCTCAATGATTCTAAACCCATATCGCCTCTAACTGCTTCGTTACAAGTTTTAGACGAACAACCCAGAATCCTTTTAGCTCCCCCCAGAATAATGGACTCTAATCCAGCCACTTGACCCTTATTACCCTCCCAAATCTCCCCTCCATACTCTATACTAGGTCTAATCATAGTATTTTGTTTTGTAACAGGAATTAAACCAAAGTAAAATAGCTTCTTGGTGAGTACTTCTGATAAAAAAATGGCAGGAGACAAGTAAATAAAAATTTTAAATGAAATATAGGGATTGTATAAAAAGAACCAGAGACAAGATTGGGGCACAGACATGCTATGATATATCAAGGTACCCACAATTGCATACACCCAATCTTGTCCTCTGGTTTTCTAATTTACTAGTGACTGCAGGGTTCTCACCACATCATGCAATGCAATACTTATGGGGCACATACATGTGTAAACAATGTCGTCAGATGTGACAACTTAACTCACAGTAGAATGGTCATTACACATTTTTCTATTGCCACTTTCAGCTCTTTTTCCTATTTGTGAATATTACTTATTCGTTGCCGCAAATTGTGGAGTCACTTTTTGGTAAACTTGATGAGAAAGTAATTCACACTGCAATTGGTAATAGAATTTTTCATATTAAGATGACATATATGTATACAGTTGTTCTATGCAGCAATGATGGTCATCTGCGGCATTCTATCTTCCCTACTCTGTGTGGTTCTACTGTTCCAAATGGTGGCAACTATACAGTAAGTATATAGGTGGTCATGTGCATGCATTTATCACTCTATCGTGTTGTGGGTGGATGATGGTTTCTCTGAACCAAATATTCACAGCAAACATCTGAAATTGGCTGCTCAGGGGAAGTTTAAGTTCTTCTCTGGAAAACCCCCATCCCACAATGCTATTCTGGTAATGATATATTCATTAGTGTCAAACCACATCTTTCCTGTGTATAAATGCAGGCATCTTCCCTGAAGTACAGTGGTTATCAGATAGGCTACTTTGTGTGGGGTAAGATGCCGCAAAGCCCTACATATATACCACATATATGTGCATGTACTACTATTATAGCATACAGTGCCAGTCCTGCTCTATATAAAGTGTAAAAAACATTTCATTAAAATGTTGAAGGCCAAAAAGTAAAGAAACAAGATTGTAATAACCCAAGTGGTAACATGGTGAACAGCTGATTATGATATGACCATACACGACTTATGTATGCAGGAAATGATTTTAAAAAGGATGTGGAAGTTATCCATGCATGACAATGGCAGACTAACAACATAACATATATAGTTCGGAGTTCAGAGTTCACACTACCACAAAGATGAATTACAATTCATGTATGCAGACAAGGGATAATTGCATGTAACAATATAATTATAACAACATGCGTAACTCCTTCCCACATTTTACTTCGTGGGGTTACGCATGTTATTGTGCATTTGTCAATTTACAGTAGACCATTTGAAAAAGACGAAGAAATCGACAATATAGCATTTTCCATGTATCCTTGTAGCTGTGCATTTTACCACCTTTGAGAGTCTTACTGTGTATGGAAACACTCGTAGAGCAGGTTGTGTGTCTGAAAAGGCTTATAACAGCTGCGTTCAAGAGTTCTGGGCTGTTATATTTGTTAAGGCTTAATGGGCATGTAGGCACCATCCCTACATAGAGAGTCTACCAACTCTCTGATAACATAGCCTGATAATGACACAATGCAATGAGTTCCAATCACACAAGACCTGACGTGAGTGTCACACACAAGAGTACATGCAGCAAGAGAAAAAGATAGATTGGTGGTATTTCCATATCACTGTAGCACATAGCATGTGCTGAATGTTTGTACACTACACCAGGTTTCTCCAAATCTTCCATACCTCCATCCTTCAAGATTTTAATGTTACTTATGTACTATATTCATGCAGCCGGGCTTATCTTCTGGATAGCCTTCCTACTACTGGGAGTGACTGTGGGGGGTGTTCTAGCAGGACTTAAATATCGCCCAGACACTGTTGGCCCCATAGTGTTTAAATTTTTGTGAGTTTAGTATCAGGGGCGTAGAAATAGATTTAGGGGGGCTGAAATATTTGTGTACTTGTGGTAGCAGTACAGCGTGTGCATTGCACTGCGTAAATGGGATATAGGGAGGCTGAAATACTTGTGGTAACAGTCAGCATGTAGCATTGCACTGCGTAAACGTAATATGGGTGTAGCTTGAGTTTGCACCATTGCAATTACAGCAACATGGGGCAATTTCTGAGTTTGCAGAGCTAGATAAGTGAACTATACCACATATTTTTAATCCCTGCAGTCTGACAGTAGTATGGCTCTCAGTTGTGGTAATTGCACACAGAATAATGTGTAAGTTTGTGTTCCTGGAACCTGACTCCAGTGGAAAGTTCCTGTCTCTCAAAAATAGGTAAAAGGGCAAACTATAATATATGTACACGAAACTTTCATTGTGTCTACTTCTTGCTCCCTTCAATCAAGGAATGGCTTCAACTGGTTCTCTTACTTTGTGTTCTTGTACAATGCCATTGTTGGGTTTGTGGGAGCCATTATTCGTGTGCTTCTATCGTTGGTATATGGAACACTTCTGCTGTTCAGACTGGACCAAAATATCATGATGGAGGGCTTCCAGTTTGCTGACGAGGGTATGTGATCATGAGCTAGTGAACACGTATATACCTCACATTGGGGGTGTATGGTTCACTATTTAATAAAGATTATCTAATTGTGTAGGAAACAAGATTTATCGGTGCTTCCTATATTTGGAGCACACCTACAACAATCCAGTTGCAAATGCCTTTGTGGCCTTGCTGTTAGACAGAGTTGAGCAGGAGAAAGGAGCCCTTACTTTCGGCCAAGGTAACTATGCATTTCACACACATACATGACCTGGCGACTGTACATGTGCTATACTGATGTGCTGGCTGGATGGCTTCGAGATATACACATAGCTACATAGTTGGGCAGGTTAAGATTTATCAAGCCTTGGTCCCAGCTATATAGGCTACTAATGAGAGATACTAGCTACATCTAACACACACTGAAATGATGTAATCAGTAGCTACTATGTTTGCACCATATTTGCCACCTATGACAATACATGTAATCTATCACCATTATCACTGAACCATAGGTACTCTTTACGTATACATATGTATACAGCTATTCTACAGCTGCTTGCATGCCTACTATATCAACTCTTGTTCACAGGTCTCAAGAAGAAGCAGGCTCGCAACAGGTGGGCAGTGGCCTATACTCTAGTGCACAAC
This sequence comes from Theonella swinhoei, assembly GCA_963970385.1. NCBI lineage: Eukaryota > Metazoa > Porifera > Demospongiae > Tetractinellida > Theonellidae > Theonella > Theonella swinhoei. The sequence continues at coordinate 3,334,304 of OZ019965.1, forward strand.
CCAAGCCTCCGCCCACTTAGAGCAGCACAGCTCAAGGAACAAGAGAGCAATGAGGAACCACAAAGTGACAACCATTATGAAGTGGCAGAAACACTGCTGCTGCCTCACATCAACTAGATTTTGATATTGACTAGAAACACTAACAATGTGGTGTAGGGTTTACACTGACACTAATACATGTACATGTACTTCAATTGATTGTTACTTTTTGTACTTCAATTGATTGTTACTGCAACCGAGACACACGGATTGTTAGTGAGGCTCTTTCAAGCTCTAGAGTCATGCAGAATATCTCAAGACACTAGCTTTCTCCAGCTGAAAACTCTGAGCATTGATACTGCATTCAAACATCTATCAAGTAACAAGTATTGTAACGAGAACAATATATACAAGCTATAGCTAGTGTAAAAAACAATGAGGATGTAGGGATTGAGAGGGTTGGGCGCGAGGTGGGTGTCTACAACACGTGCTAAGCACTGCATAGAAAGACTTTCTATTTTTCCCCAACGTAGATAGAGAAGTACTTGTCTATATACACATATATACGTATGTCATAGCTCGGGATCAAAGGTCATTCGACTTCGTTTCCAGGAGCGAGGGATGGAGTTTCTACTATGAGGTATGCACGGAGAAGGGAGAGCTAGAGCTGTCTGCAAGCACGTGTGTTTGGCTGTTTTGGGCCTGCATAATCCATTCTCATTCCAGAGTACATCTACTCGTTTGTTCTTGTAGTGGTGGTGCCGTGCGTATTACACGACAAACACGCCGTGCTCCGTTAATTAAAATAATACACGTTCATGCGCATGCGTAATCGAAAACTCGTGTCCTGATATCTGCCGGCTGGAGGATCGGTCGAGAAAATGTAATGTAGTGTGAGAGGGTTTCATCTGTGCACAGCTCTATTATTCTGTGTTCATTACAGGGACTGCGTTGCTCTTTACTCCTCATGGCTCTTTTTCTTTTTCTTGTTGATACTGATAGCAGTAAGTAGCTAGCTAGCAATGAAACTAGCAATCGCGAATTCCATTACAGGAAAGTTTTGCCCCACTCGGTCGCAGAAATGTATATAACTCTAGACTAGCTACCTATATATAGGCTTAGGTTTGTGTCAGAACGTCATGTAGATCTATTCTTCCTCATGTAATATAATCATGTATAGATTTCAGTTGCATTGCCATCAATACAGGTAGTGATTTTGATGGTGATGCTATGCACTACACGTCGAAAGGATCTCCTGGACTGCTGTGGTGGTCGCCCTGGTCTCTTCATGTATGTAGGTCTATGCTGTATTTCATGACTATTGTTCACTATATAATGTTAGCCTTCAGGTCTGACCATTGTAGCCATGTACTATGTATAATGAGCACACCCCTTAAATGTAGCAAGTTATTTTACATGCTGTATGGCCTGGTGCAATACTTGTATAATATAGCAGTGCATAGGAATAGCAAGTTATTTTACATGCTTTAAATATATATATATGCGCCTGTAGTGGTGCATTTCCTGTTGTGTTTATGTTCTGCTTAGGATTGTAGGCACTGAATATAGCACAGGGGTGGGTGTTAATTATGGCAGCGTACAGCATCCACATAGGCCTAATTCAAACAGTGAAGGCTTCTGTAGACAAAGATATACATGTAAAATATATAATGATGTTATAATTGTAGGTGAATATGAAAAGCCAGCTCAGACTTGTTTTCAGTGTTGATTTTTCTCTTGTGTAAATGTATACTCATCTCACTTGTGCACACACACATCAGTCCAGTGGATCTACTACATCGTGGTCGATATCGTTTAATCTATGCTGCTATATTTGGACTCATGTCCAATACATTCTTGAGTTTTGGTGGACCAAAACTCTGCACCTCAGGAAATCCATATGGAGTTGCCTTTTGCAATGTTGGTATGTTGTGTACTCATCCTTTTGTCAAATGAGAAATTGCACTTGGCAATATGACGAATTACATTTAAGGAACTCAATTATGCCATTATAGTGAACACTTAGTAAACATGCAGTCCAGGCCATACATTGATTTGAGGGGAAGATCAGTAGTATCACTCCCACAACATTTAATCTAGACAGTATAGTGTTTCTACACCACCCTGCTGAAATAGTATGTCTGTATATAGGTGAGACATGCATTATAAATTATATACTGGTTTACACATGCAATTGTCCATAAAATAGTTGTTGTGTATGCGTTATCTCAGTTGCCTCATATAGACTAAATGAACCTCTCTTGGTATTCAAAAAATGTATGAAATGCTCCCAGAGGATAGAGGAGTTTATAGTGTATGTACATGTAATTATGTAGATTACTCATCCGTGACACATATACAGCATTATACAGTACAGTGGGTTATGTATGTGTGAGGAAAATACACTAGGTATAACCACACCAGCTGGTCAAACAACCAGCGGTGTACACCTAGGCCAATGCAGGGTATTGTGTGTGTTGCAGAGAGATGAGACTAGTGTGTGAGTCCCCTGGGTACTAAATGCCAGCTTTGAGTTTAGAAGGTGGAATGCTTCAGATAACCCATATCTGTAACTCTACTCTATAGTGGTGTCTAATATACTGGTGGTGGCACTGCTCTGTTTGGTGTATGGACCATTATTCATGTGTGTGGACACACATAAACCTCTCGTGGGGCACATCATTGGCCTCATCTACTTATGCCTCCTGTAAGCAAATTAGTTTGGTACAAGTAAAACATTCAAAAGCACAGTGAACCTAAAACACTGCAAAAAAGAGGTGGTTGTTTTGACCAGTGTGTGTGGTTACTTCAGTTGCTTTACATGACTATAACCTGTCTTGGTATGTAGAGCAAAATGGGATGTTATTTTTAAATTAACCTTATACCTCAGTTGTAACATAACAACCTCCCAAGAGATATGTGGGATATCTGTAAGGAATAATTTCCTTATTACGATGTCCCTTGAGATAATTAACTCACAGAGGAAGTCAGGTACATAACCCCACTGTACTATACTTCTGTAATAAAATGTAATGGAGTTGCACTCATGTATGCACTCAGATAAAAATTATGCTCTACATACCAGGACAAGTTATAGTCATGTAATGCAACTGAGGTAACCAAACACACTGGTCAAAACAGCCACCTCTTTTTTGCAGTGAATGGAATCCTCAGGCCTTCCACTGCCATATTCAGTATACAGGACTGAGGCTATAACAGATAATAACTTTCTCTTTTCAGAATACTACAAAATGAGCTATATAACGGTTATGATCTACAATGTGAAGAGTCAGAAAATGACAAATCTCAAGTAAGTTAAACATGCACTGAGTGATGAAAGGTAATGGCCATTATGTCAGAGTGCCTGCGTCTTGGTGATTGCATTATCCCGGTAGGCTGATTCAGACCAAGTTAGAGTTCAGCATGCTAATCATGCTTAGCCATTACTAGCTTATACTGATTTATTCAGTAACTTTCGCGTCGTTTAATAGGGGGCAGCCACTAGCCTGGCATACCAAGGTGGTGCGCCGCGGGCCTGGGTGCTTTAAAGCAGGTCCATCGGGGAAGGGTTCAGACTGCTATAATGAGGCTATGCCCTCAAAGCCCTCTACTCAGGGAAGGGGTATAGCTGATGTAGGGCAGTCTAGTTGCAAGGTTACTATGTGTGGTAGCAATAGGTGCAAAACTTGTAATAGTATCGTGGTGGGAGATAACTTCACTAGTAACCTAACAGGAAAAAAATATAAAGTAGTGAGCCCTAATGACGATATGGATTGTGGTACTAGGAATGTAATTTACCTAATTAATTGTAGTAGATGTGGTGTACAGTATATAGGAAAGACTTGTCAAACATTAAGGTGTAGATTTAACAACCATCGTAGTAGGTTAAAACAGTTATGTGACCTATATTTATACAATCATTTTAATTCTGATGGTCATAATATACAAGATATGCAAATCATGCCTATTGAAGAGGTTACATTGACTAATATTGATAATTGTACATTGTCCTCTAAATTATCAGCAAGGGAAGAATTTTGGTACAAAGAGCTAGGTACAATTTATCCCTATGGCTTGAATGATAATGTTCGACACATAGGTAATATGTCCAAAATGACTGGTAATAATTTGATTGTATATTCTCTTTTTAATAAGCAAACTACTGCGGTTCGTAAAAGACCTAAGAAGCGCAGAAAGAATAAAATTGATGATAAACACTTGAGACAACATTTTATGGACATCTTAGGTGTATATAAGTCACCAAATTTTATTCATTGCATTAGAACCTTCTTATGGACATTACCTAAGAGATGGATGCGTCAGGTATGGGATATCATTGAAGTTTTTCAACTTAAAGATGAAATAACAAATAGAATTGCCATGATGATAAGAGATATGGTTACATTCAGGAAGGGAAATAATATGCATTTTAGTGAGGTCAATAAAGTCAATAAAGATAGGATGTTTATGAATGTTAAATTCCATAATAAAGGCATAGATATGTTAAACTTGCCTGGGATTTTACATAACCGTGAGGTCCTGAAAGCTGTGCCTACTTTTCTTAAATATAATCTACCACCTATTGTAAGCTACTCTTATACAAAAACTATCTCTAGAAATATTTTTAACTTTAAGGATGCTATAAAGAACATAGACTTTGTTATTGGTACTGGTGATTTGATTTGTAATTGTTGTACTTCTCCATTCGTGTATCCACCAGTGGGACATGTAATTACTGGTAATCTTAATATTGTAAAAAATGGAGCATTAAGACGGTTACTTATGAAGGGTCCTTCATTTAGGGAACAAAACAACATTAATTGGGATGTTAATGTACATTTATGCAAGGAAGCGATTAACAAATATAAGGAAAAATGGGCGAGAAAAGAATGTATTGATAAGAGTGTTTTGCATGAATGGGAACAGACTGTGTATAAGATATTGGATAAACGAATTGGCTACTTGAAGAGGAAACATATTAATAAACGTAAGATGCAGGTGCTTAGGAATAAGAAACATTTAGACTATCTACGTAGTTTGCATGATAAATATGTTTTAGTACCAGCGGATAAAGCCTCAAATAATGTTGTTGTTATATGTAAGAAATACTACATGGAGGTTATGATAAATGAGATGACAAATAGTGGACTAAAAACATATGAAGAAGTAAGTACAGATCTTAACATTATTAATAAACATATAGAAGACATGAAATCCTACAATATTGAGTTATCAGATGAAGTATGCCAACTACCACATATGTATTGGTTACCTAAGATGCACAAGGATCCATTTGGAAGTAGGTTTATAGCTGCATCTAATAAATGTACAACAAAACCGATCTCAGCTTTGATAACTAGCTGCCTTAACAAAGTCTTGCAACATTTTCAAGAGTATTGCGAGGGAATTTTTAGAAATACAGGTATTAACCCTTTTTGGGTAATAAATAATTCACAACAGGTATTGAATAAAGTTAATAGTTTAAACCAACAACTGAATGCACAGCACTTTGATAGTTTTGACTTCACTACACTATATACCAGCATACCTCATGATTCTTTGAAATGTAATCTTAAACTGCTTATAGATGAAGCCTTTAAAGTAAGAGGAGCTGGGTATTTATCCATTAACTACAAGAGGGAAGCATACTGGACTCAATCTAAATTGTCAAAGAGAAGTATAGATCAGAACAACCTAGTCAGTATGATAGAATACCTCGTAGATAATATTTACATCGTAGTGGGTAATAGGGTTTACAGACAATGTATTGGTATTCCAATGGGCACGGACTGTGCACCGTTATTAGCTAATTTATACCTGTTTTCTTATGAATACCGCTACATAAGAAATCTAATGAAACATAATTTCCAAATAGCTAAAAAATTTAATAATACGGTGCGTTATATTGACGATCTGCTAACTATGAACAACCCATACTTTATAAAGGCTATTCAATACATTTATCCGAAGGAGTTAGTGCTTAAAAAGACCACAGAGAAACCTGATATGGTTTCATATTTGGACATTTGTATTTCTATTATGAATAAAAGATTTTGTACATCCGTTTATGATAAGAGAGATAGTTTTAACTTTCATATTGTCAACTTTCCATTCTTAAATAGTAATATACCTGTAACTCCAGCATATGGCATTTATATTTCACAGTTAGTAAGGGTAGGGAGGATATGCAGTGATTATGAAAACTTTGTACTAAGACATAGATATATTACAACAAGACTGGTAAAACAGGGTTTTAGATATAATAAACTTTGTAAGATGTTTGTAAAGTTTAGCCACAAATATGAGTCTTTATTTAAGAAGTTCGGTGCCTCTGTACGACAACATGTAAGAGATGGGATTTGTCTACCATTGTGTGTGGATGGATCAGCCCTTACAAGAAACATTACTTACAGATGTACATGACCACGTTGCTAAGCTTACATATAAGAGCTATCCCTGCTAGGTCTTTATCTTTTATTTGGCCCTCCTGCCCAACTTCCGTTATGCTGCGGAGCCACCATTTTTCAAGGTATTATTACTGTTTAGTTGTGTAGCTTGATATGGTAGTTAGGTGTAGGGTGAGTGGGTAGAGTTCACTGGTGGTAAAAGGTACCTTAAACCCACCAGTCTCAACTCTCAAGGTTGGGCACCCTATACCTCCTACCTGAAGTGAATTGTTGGTGAGAGATGCTTGGGTTTTGATGTTTGTACAATGTCTGTTGATTATAGAATATATATTTGTGTCTAAAAACTAGGATCTTTATTTTTATTTCAAATCTAGTACATTTATTTTAATATAACAGATCTTTATTTTTGCTACTACTAATATTTTTGCTACTATTATTATGTTTGGTTGTCAATCCAATATCATCATTTTTATATTTGTGCAATATGTGACCTATGTGTATATGTGTTTTTTCCTAATTTTAGTGCTTATGAGTAGCCCATTGTCCGTGGTAAGCCCTACTATAAGCCCAATTTGTAAGTCCTAGTGTAGGTTTTGTAGTGTGCTATGTATATGATATTTCATGCGTATTATAATTACCATCATGTCCCTATTCATTGCCATCGTGTCCTATTCATGTAGATTGCTATCACTGTTCTGAGTGACATTCCATCCTATGTGATCTATGTGATTCTGCTGGTGTGGTTCATATACCAGATAGTACATGATGTCCTCATCAAGAGGAGAGGCAGAGACACGTATAACAAGGTTGTAGTGTCCTTTGGTGCATACATATATGCATAAAAACTCTCCTCTTCTACTTAGAATGACTATCTATTGAAATACACCAGAAACCTTTTAAAGAAGCAGTGAGTATAGTAGCCATAAGAATAAGTAAGGTAATCAGGCTACAATCTGTACACAGAAAACCTGTTGACCAAGGAAGATTGAAGAGGTTGATATCATTTTTCTGGGTATATGAAAAAGGCATGTTCATTGCGCCATCAAGTCTAGAGAGAAGTGAGTAATGAAATTCCTTATATTATATAGATTTCCGCTTTCCACTGAAATTCCTTGCCCCACTGGTTGTGATGGTAGCAATCCTTTTCAAGGTCAGTTACACCACAGAACATGTAAGCACCAGCTACTGCTGTCACATACCATGTAGATATATAGGTACATATAATGGGATGAAGCAACACAATCATTATTGCATTGCATAATAAAGCTGCAGTCACTGGTAAATACTAAAATTAAGGGACAAGATTTAGGACACACACATAAATTGTATATCAACGTACTACATACCAGTGTGGGTACATTGTTATACTATAGCATGTCTGTGTCCCAATCTTGTCTTGGTTAATATTCAAATTGTATTTACTCGTCTTCTGCACATTTTTACTACTCATCAAAAATACTCACCACGAAGCTATTTATTATTTGTATTCCTGTTACCAAATACAATTTCTTTGGCTAGTGAGTTTAACAGTAGTTGTTTCACATTCACTACACTGATGCTCTGTCCTGTTCTAGCCCTGGTTCTGGCCAGTAAACATGTAAGGGATGTGGTCACTCAGGTTATTGCCCAGTTATGAAATATACATACCCTATATATACTAGTTGAATGATACACATTGTTGGCGAGCGGGAGAGTGCGCACGCAAAATTAGAACAACATTACAGTATGTGCAGTGCCTGTCACATATAAATAAAAAAATATATAGAAAGATCGCCCATTCAGATCACTAGGAGGGCTTGCTACGCTCGCCAATAACAGTAGCAAAGCATATCCCTGACTTGGGTTGCATACATGTAAACAATGTCGTCAGATGTCACAACTTAACTCACAGTAGAGATACATTGCATGAGTATGGTCGTTACACATTTTCTATTGCCATTTTCAGCTCTTCTTCCTATTTGTGAATGTTACTTATTATTTGGTGCCACTTGTGAAGTCATTTCATGCAGCACTTGATGAAGTTGTAATTCACGCTGGAATTGGTAATAGAATTTTGTCATATTAAGATGACATATATGTATAGTTGTTCTATGCAGTGTTGATGGTCATCTCTGGCATTCTATCTTCCCTACTCTGTGTGGTTCTACTGTTCCAAATGGTGGCAACTATACAGTAAGACTATAGTTATTATATAGGTGGTCATGTGCATGTATTTATCACTCTATCTGGTTGTTCTCTGAACCAAATATTCACAGCAAACATCTGAAATTGGCTGCTCAGGGGAAGTTTAAGTTCTTCTCTGGAAAACCACCATCCCACAATGCTATTCTGGTAATGATATATATGCAGCTATCCATTAGTGTAAACCACATCTTTCCTGTGTATATAAATGCAGGCATCTTCCCTGAAGTACAGTGGTTATCAGATAGGCTACTTTGTGTGGGGTAAGATGCCACAAAGCCCCACATTATACAGACAGGTGTACATACATGCTATGTGCTACAGTGATATGGCCAAACCACCGATTTATCATCTGCTTCTGCTGCATAATTATGCGTACACTACATGTTTCTTTGCTTTTTTACCCTTCCATCACTCCATGCATCAAAAATATTTTACTTGTAATATTCATGCAGCTGGGCTAATCTTCTGGATAGCCTTCCTACTACTGGGAGTGACTCTGGGGGGTGTTCTAGCAGGACTTATATATTTACCAGACTATTTTGGCCCAATAGTGTTTAAATATTTGTGAGTTTATACATACAGCAGCATAGGAATATAATTTAATTTAGGAGGGCTATATTTTAATCCCTGCACAGTCTGTTTGTAGCATGGCTCCCAGTTGTGGTAATTACACCCAGAATAATGTGTAAGTTTGTGTTCCTGGAACCTGACTCCAGTGGGAAGTTTCTGGCTCTCAAAAACAGGTGAAAAAGTGTGAACTACAATGTGTGCACTAAAATTTCATTGTGTCTACTTCTCTCAAGGAATGGCTTCAACTGGTTCTCTTACTTTGTGTTCTTGTACAATGCCATTGTTGGGTTTGTGGGAGCCATTATTCGTGTGCTTCTATCGTTGGTATATGGAACACTTCTGCTGTTCAGACTGGACCAAAATATCATGATGGAGGGGTTCCAGTTTGCTGACAGGGGTATGTGAGCTAGTGAACAGAGAGTTAATGGATACTTCACATGCAGTGTCTATAGTCTCTTACTTCACATTGGGGGGTGCATGGCTCACTAATTGATGAAGATATCCACAACATTAATTTGTAGGAAACAAGATTTATCGGTGCTTCCTATATTTGGAGCACACCTACAATAATCCAGTTGCAAATGCCTTTGTGGCCTTGCTGTTAGAGAGAGATGAGCAGGAGAAAGGAGCCCTCTCTTTTGGCCAAGGTAACTATCATGTGTTGCAGTTAAGCCAAGGCTGCATGCACATCACACATGTACATGCATATATAGGCCTTTCTAGCTGTGCTACTGATGTACTGAATCATGACTCTACATACATAGTTGGGTATTGGGTTAAGATTTATCAAGCCTTGTCCCAGCTATATAGACTACTAATAAGAGATAATTGTACATCCAACACTACAAATGATGAGGTCAGTAAATTATGTTTGCACCATATTTGCCTTCCATTACAATATTTCTCATCGATCACCATTATTACTGAGCCATAGGTAATTATGTATACAATATTATGTATAGAGCTATCCTATACCGCTTGTGTACTATACAAACTTTCATTCACAGGTTTCAAGAAGAAGCAGGCTCGCAACAGGTGGGCAGTGGCCTATACTCTAGTGCACAACCCAAGTCTCCGCCCACTTAGAGCAGCACAGCTCAAGGAACAAGAGAGCAATGAGGAACCACAAAATGACAACCATTATGAAGTGGCACAAACCATGCTGCTGCCTCTCATTAACTAGACTTTTGATATTGACTAGAAACACTAACAATGTGATGTAGGGTTTACACTGACACTAATACATGTACTTCAATTGATTGTTACTTGTGAATCAACTGAAATACATTGATACTACATTCAAACAATCTAGATGTACAGTTTGCCCCAAGTAACTAGTATTGTAACCAGAACAATATATTCCCATACTGCACAATCAGAAAAGGAAAGCACATATATACTTGTATGGAGTAGTACACACATGCAGTCACACAAGGTATTGTGAACACACAATTGTGAATGAAAGAAAATCAACTACACACAATAGAACAGTAATAGTTTGGTGTGTATGCAGGCCCCTATAGCTAAATAGCCACTAAATGCACTTAGACCACTCTCCCAATTATGGATATTCAAGCACTGCATTGTTACGTACAACTAAAAATAATGACAGTAGAGATCAGTACTGTGGTGGTTGATACTGTCCTGCTTTGCTCTGTCCTTGTCCACTGGTGTCGTCACTAGTTCCCCCCTCGTCCTCGGGGAACGAGGCATACCCCCCACCACCCCCACGGGCAATACCTGCACCACCTCCATCCAGACTCATGGTACGTGCAAAGTAGTGTACGTTAATAACCACAATAGCTGCCTACTCAACAGTGTGGTGTGTGTGTGTGTGTGTGTGTGTGTGTGTGTGTGTGTGTGTGTGTGTGTGTGTGTGTATGTGTGTGTGTGAGTGTGTGTGTGTGTGTGTGTGTGTGTGTGTGTGTGTGTGTGTGTGTGTGTGTGTGTGTGTGTGTGTGTGTGTGTGTGTGTGTGTGTGTGTGTGTGTGTGTGTGTGTGTGTGTGTGCATGACAATACTAGTATATCATTCATGTATATAACATACTGAAAGGCATACATGTACATGTCCATGAAGTTACAAAGCCTGTGTAGTATCTCTTACCCTCTTACCCATATGAAGATGCTGAAGAGAGAGAAGACAACTCCACTATTGCCACAGTTCCAGGTAGAATTGGGCAAACTACTCTTGCCGTCAGTCTTCCTCCACTGGTCTGCAATATAGACAAATGCCACGAACCACATGAACGCCCACAGTCCATTAGCCACAGCATCCGCAACAATCATCCCCTTCTTCAACTGAAGAGAACATGTGATCATGTCAGATGACAGGAATGGGTATACACATACAACTATACTATGTAATAGTTGAATGCTACGCATTGATGGCGAGTGGAAGAGGCAAGGCCGGTTACGATTACGTTTAGTGCACGAGCAGCTCCTGGGCCAAAATGCATCATCAGATACATACATATATATGGAAATCCCACACCAGCTGTACGACTAGGTGGGCTCACTTCACTCGCCAATAAAGAATCTCTAGCTCTAAGCATCTGATACACCGAAAAATGGTTGCCATATTATTAGCCAACAGTAGATTGCTGCCTGATATGAAGTGTTATTAATGGGAGGCGGGGCTAGAGCAAGGTCTAAGGCTAACAAAATATTTGCTGAATCATTTCCACTATACAACATGCTATCTCAGAGCCCTGCTGTTACTTTGAATTACCATATCCAGGACTATCCCTCAATTATGGACCAAGGTATATTGAAAGTTACATGTGAGATGGACATTCAAGGAATTTAAATACTGATCAGTATTGATCAGTATGAACAGTACACCTGAACATAAAGTGGAGTAGGAAGATAAAATGGTTGGGGGGGGGGGCAAACCTGACCAATTTTCTATTGATCAGTTAGCTCTTACTCTCTACTAGATTACATATTCTCAACTCAAATAAGTAGCTGTGAAATTATTGGGTGTGCCAGACCCCCCTCCTAAAATATTGGGGGGTACATGCCCCCCTGCCCCCCCACCCCCACCCCGTTCCTACTCATATGACATACTTTCTCCAAATTACAACTGTATGTACGTATTGTGTGATGTATTTATATACATCGTAGGTTGACTTACTGTCAAATTGTTGGAAAAGTCCATGACAACGTAGAGGACATCCTTCACGAGAAATGCCAAGCACATTAAGAAGCCGATCACGCCAATAGTCACACCAAAGTTACAAGCATTGGATCTATTGTATAGGCAGACATCACGACCATTTACTGTTACATCCAGTTTATCAGATATGCAGCCAAAGACGATGATAGAGCATAGCTGAGGAGAAGACAAATGTAGGTGTGTAGGGAGAGAGAAAAAAGGTGGAAAATATTTGTCAAGTGCAGAAAAGACATAAATCTGATTCACAGCAATTTTCCTGTGTTACAAGGCCAGTTGATGACTCTGCCAGTTTATCAATATCTAGCACTGTGTCCTGTGACTCAATGCTAATTCCAGGCATGCATTTATCACAATATTTGGTATGCACATTTCAGTAAAAGCTTTCTGTCAATGGTGGACAGACAATACATCATTCATCTACAACAACCCTCAATACCCTACATCACACAGCTACAAGCTACTAAATTACTACCAGTACACATTCATACATGTACTACACCAGGCACATGACCAATCTACACCTGCATTTCATGGTTTTTTGCCTACCACTAACGCGGTAGTAAACAAGGCTAGAGATGATATACATCAACAAACTGGCTTATTTATTGCACAGTAGCAACACGCTTGAGTATGCAGTCCTCTGATGTGTACGTACAATGTAAGTAGCTAATACAGGTATGTTTCGAACGTGCACGGATAAGGATTGTGAGTGGATACTGCTGACTCACAATGCCAAGAAATCGGATGTAAATTAGTGGCGAGAGAACAAGCTCCTTCAGAAGCCTTTCTGGTGATTCGTTTGTCCGGAAGCTGACGTTTGCCATAATTTACTTCTTGAGTGACCACAAGTCCCAAAATCATGAGGGCGTGGTTTAATACAGGTTGGTGGTTCTAATTAACGCCCTCCATGTTTCGCGTTGCGAAACCTTTGCAAGGAGTTTGCAGGTTTTCTGCAGGTTTAGGGAGTAGGTTTGGAAGTCTTCGTTTTCCAGGTGTAAAGGTACACCGCTCATCATCTCTACTTAGCAGTACCAGGCTAGTATCGAGCAATATGTCGGACGAAAGAAACGATGAAGAGAAGACAGAAGCTCCTCCCGGATTTATTGAAATTACGGAGGGTCGTGCAAAGATTCTGTTTCCTGACACCAACGAAGTGTTTTATAACCCCGTACAGGAATTCAATAGAGACCTGAGGTGTTGTTTGTTTATGTTGTGTTATTATTTTATACTCAGTGAATTCTGCATCATTACATCAATGCATGAATGCATCATGCATGTAATATGACCGATTTTCATGCAGTACGCTGGTTGTGAACTATTTTACAAAAAAGGTGTGGCAATCTAACAGAAAGAGGAGGAAACAAAGTGAGTTTGTTACAGTAAAAACATGTCTCAGAAGTGAAACAAGTTAAAAAATGATGCTTTTTGAGTTGCCAAAAGTGCCCAGTTTCCATATCGCTTCATGCTACAGGCAATGTGTACTGTGTTTATGCATATCTACGTAGAGCAAACTTGGAATACAGCAAGTGACAGAGATGAGGAACTGCAGAGAAAGGAGAAAGTGAAGGAAGAGGGAGAGAGGGAGGGAGAGGCAGGGATTGCAGTGGGAGAGGGAGGGAACAGTGACACAGCCGAGAGTGGCAAAGAGACAAATGGAGGCGACTTGGGCAGTGATGGTAAGCCAGTTATCTGTTTGTATGTGATGTATGGCTCTACTGCATTGTAGGAGATGGCAATGAAAGAGTCAAGACTAAGAATGAAGCAGACAGTGAAAATATCCAGGTACCAATGTAGAGATATTCTTACAGATTAAATCTACTTGTCTCCTAACCCTTGGTCTGTACCTTACTTTCCCTCTGTCTTCTCTTCTCTATTTTTTCTTCAAGACAGAAGAAGTCAGTGTCCTGGAGGCTCTAGCAGCCTCTGGCCTGCGCTCCATTCGCTATGCTCTAGAAGTCCCAGCAGTGGCCCATGTAATAGCCAACGATTACAGTTCCGAGGCCTACGACAGCATGTGCAGGAACATAAGTCACAACTCTGTAGATGAGAAAGTAAAGCCATCATGCAGAGAGGCCAGGTAATATTTCAGTGAACATGTACAATATGTACATGTACGCTATTACATTGGAGATGAAGAATGCCTATTGTTGTGTGCATGCCATCACATTGGTTTGTGTCCATCCGGTCAGCAACATTGGTCTTGTACCTGTAGCCGACCTGTCTGTGCTGTGTGTTACCTAACTGTCTATGTTGTGTCTAGTATGTTGATGTACGAACACAAGGATCCACTCCAGCAGTTCACAGTCATAGATCTGGATCCATATGGCTCTCCAAGTGCTTTCTTGGATTCCACTGTACAGGCAGTCAGTGATGGAGGTAAGTGACAGCATCAGTAATCTTCCAATGGTCCATCACGACTACTCTCCCCTTGCTCCACTCCCCCTCCCCCCCGAAGGCCTGCTATGTATCACATGTACCGATGCCAGTGTGCTCTGTGGCAATCATCCCGAGACCTGTTACTCCAAATATGGCAGTGTGTCACTCAAACTCAAGTGCTGTCATGAAATGGTACATGTATACATATGATGTCACTGAAAATCAAGTGCTGTCATGAAATGGTAATGTATACATATGACGTCACTGAAAATCAAGTGCTGTCATGAAATGGTACATGTATACATATGACGTCACTGAAAATCAAGTGCTGTCATGAAATGGTACATGTATACATATGACGTCACTGAAAATCAAGTGCTGTCATGAAATGGTACATGTATACATATGACGTCACTGAAAATCAAGTGCTGTCATGAAATGGTACATGTATACATATGACGTCACTGAAAATCAAGTGCTGTCATGAAATGGTACATGTATACATATGACGTCACTGAAAATCAAGTGCTGTCATGAAATGGTACATGTATACATATGACTTGCAGTATTCAGTAATGGATACTCAGACCTTGAGACTCCAAAGATAGTGAATTAAAACACTAAATCATACACACAAAAAGAAGACAAAACAAGCAATAAATATGTTTTGAACTGATAAACAAGCAATTCAACTTAAATGTAAGTATGTGTTGCCCACATTCAACTTCTTCCATCTGTCCCTCCCTCCCTCCCTCCCAGGGTGTGCGCATCATTCTCTCCAGTCTAGAAACCCATGCTAACCGTTACAAACGCTACATTGTACCACTGCTGTCCTGCTCCATTGATTTCTACATGAGAGTGTTTGTTCGTGTTTTCACAAGCCCTGCACAGGTCAAACGATCTCTCAGGTACATGTACATGTGTTTGTCTGGTCTGGGTATTATGTGTCTTGTTTGTCTGGGTTGCCTTTCTTTCCTTCCTACTTCTTACATACATGTAGCTAGTGTGCTATGCACATGTATTTCCATGTACATAATACTTGGACATTGGGGAAACTAACTGGAACTGTATTTTTACGGCAGAGGGAGAAAACTCAGTAGAGTGCATACATGACAAAACAATGTTTGTATAGTGTGACTGGGACTGAGGCTATATACATTGTACTAGTGTGTGTATTTGATACATTATGCAGTAAGAGGGCAATGGTGTATGCATGCTCAGGCTGTGAGAGCTACTACCTGCAGCCCATGGGAAAGAGGCTCGAAGAAGGAAGTTCGTAAGTTGTCTACACTTGAAATTTACTTACAGTGGAACCTCTCTAATTAAGTCACCATTGGACAGAAGGAAATGCAGGAATTTTTTTAACAACATACAATGTACATACAGAATACACAAAAAAATTTCAGGAAGTCCAGATTAGTGCTCCACTTTCTAGTTCCTTGCACTCTGTGTACATACAAATGGAGGTGTCCTGATTTCAGTGGTTAGTTAAAATGTGTTATGGGGTACCAAATGTGGCTGGGTTTACCATCATTTCCTAAGCATATGTACATGTATGAAGCAATAGAGAAGTCACTCATTAGTGTCTGTCTATGTATATGTAGTAAGAGATATCCTGCTGCTAATGGCCCACCAGTGGACAGAAGATGTGAACAGTGTGGATCCATATTCAAGGTGTATATGACAATGAATGTTACTGTACATAACCTGTAAGCTAATGTGGGATAAGAATTGATATACTGTTGTGAATATATACCACGGTGTACATGTTTATTCCCACAGCTTGGTGGTCCCATCTGGTCAGCTCCTATGCACGATGCTGAGTTTGTGCAAGGTCTACTCGATGAAGTGCAGGCCAGACAGCGGGACTACAACACAGCGGCCAGGATCAAGGGACTGCTCACTGTCATATCCGAGGTGCATTTTCACACGTAACACAGTGGAGCCCCTCTAATCAGGACACCTAATAGGTCACGTAATAGAGTAGAGTCCCTCTAATCCA
The DNA here is from genome assembly GCA_963970385.1 of Theonella swinhoei. Taxonomy (NCBI): domain Eukaryota; kingdom Metazoa; phylum Porifera; class Demospongiae; order Tetractinellida; family Theonellidae; genus Theonella; species Theonella swinhoei. The sequence goes on from OZ019965.1 coordinate 3,350,998, forward strand.
GAATTGATACCTTAATTGTGCCTGTTCCAGGATGACACCCACCACTGTCTTCTGTCATGAGTGTCATGTTGTAACCTTTTATGTGCATGTAATTCCAGGAGCTACAAGATGTACCACTTCACTATGTGCTGGATCAACTCTGCAATACACTACATTGTAACATGCCAAACATGCTGGCCCTGAGGTATGTACACCTACATCCAGAGTGTAGTATGCTTCGTGTTTTTCGTGTCTGTGACAGTGCATGTTCAGGAGCTCAACACAATATATCTTCATACACACAGCCAAGGCCAACATACATGTGCATACATGTACATGACATGCACTATGCTCTAGCGGAACACCATGCATACTCTCTACATGACAACATACATACAGAATACACAATTATGATTCCACACATCGCACAGAGTGTGTGGGTTTGAATCCCAGTGGAGTTCCATTCTGAGTGTTACATTGTAGGTCGGCCATTATGGAGCAGGGCTATCGAGTGTCCATATCTCACACTAGTGCCAATGCCATCAAGACTGATGCCCCGAACTCTGTCTTGTGGGACATAATGAGATCTTGGGTAAAATGCGACGTAACATGTATTTATGTAAATAAACATGTGTTGGTTCACACACAGGTCAAGCAGAATCCGGTGAAACTAAAACCCAATACACCATCTGCTGCCATTCTCAGCAAGGAACCACAGTAACGTGTCTTTGTTGTTATACATGTAGCTCTCGTGTACAGCCTCAGTTCCCAAACCTTTCCTGTGATGGTGTATGTTTTTATTGTGCAAGGTTAGGGAAACATTTGTTTACATGCTACTTTTTTGTTCGTACAGGATCGATGCATGTTTCACAATACGCAGAGATGCCAATCCACCGTCTCGACTGCAAAAGTTGTCAAGGTTTCCAGAGAACCCAGAAGCTAACTGGGGACCCAAGGCCAGGGCCAAGAGAAAGTGTGCTGTGTATACATACAAACTGTGTGCACAAACTGCTGCATTATTCTCACATCTATGTTCTTTTCAGGACTATCGAGAAAGACAGCTGTTGTGTGAGCTCCAAGCGTGTGAAGTTACAAGATGAAGGAACAGACTAGTCGTCATTCTTTTTGTCATTGTACTGTGTGTTGTGTCCATAAATCATCAGACATCTTCATGACATGTGCTCCTGTGTGCATGTTTGTTCTGATGCATGTCCATCATGCTTCTTTGTGTATTAATCTCAGTCCCATGCAATGCCACCCAAGTCCAGTCTATATGCCATCGTAGATAATAGAGAAGGGATCAGCAAGGCTAGCTGTATATTGCGAGGAATCTCTTTAGACCCAAAGGTCCTATGATGCCATGTTAGGCAATACCGCGTGTTTCAGCGTGTAAGTTAAAAATAGTAACTTGGCCGCTACGAGCCTATGACGTCATCTTCTATTTAAATCTCGATCGCGCGAAGGCGATAAACTGTCAACTGCACTGATAAACTGACTCTCGAATTTGTAGGCGAACCTCTTTACAGAAATGGCTACTACATGTTCTCTATGCTGTGACGAATCCCAGGCCTGGGCCGTGGGGCCGTGTGACCACGTCACTTGCCTCGTGTGTAGCGTGCGACTCAGAGTGCTCTGTGACCAGCGAGACTGCCCCGTCTGTCGTGAGAAACTGAACAAGGTGCGTCTAAACGGAACTACGGGTAGTGGGCGCACCTTACCCTGAAAACTAGGTGGCGTGCCTCTTCCCATTATTTTTATTATTTTCGTAGGTGGATTAATTACGGCTGTATATACTGTGGCGTATAGTAATGGTCACGTTATCCTCTACTCATTCCCACACAGGTAGTCATTACTGCTTCGGTGAAGAATTTTGCCCTTCCTCCCCATGGGTCAAAGGTCGACCGAAAGTATGGCTTCTTCTTTGAAAGCGTTCAGCTCCATGACAAGTACAAGTCTCTGAAGCAGTATCGTTGTACCAAGTGTCGTGAGAAACCTGTTTTTGGTAGTTTGAACCTTCTTCGTGATCACTCGCGTAAAACTCATGGCCTCTTTTACTGTGACATATGCTGTAATAACCTGAAACTCTTTCCTTATGAACTACGTCAGTACACCAGACAGGAACTGACAAGGCACCGTAGAGAGGGAGATCCAGATGACAAGAGTTACAGGGGGCATCCCCTCTGTCAGTTTTGTGACGAGCGTTTCTTTGACAATGATGCTCTGCATGCTCACCTGCGTAAGGTCCACTTTTGGTGCCACTTTTGCGAAAGTGATGGCAAACAAGACTACTACTGCAGCTACCCCCTACTGCGTGCCCACTTTAGACAAGAACACTACCTCTGTGAGGAGGGACAGTGTCGGCAGGAGAAGTTTACATCTGTGTTTCGCAACAAATTAGACCTTCAAGTCCACAAAGCTACGGCTCACACTAAGGGAGTGACTAAAGCAGTTGCAAAACAGATGAGGCAATTGGACGTGGGGTTTACCTATGGTCGCGGAGAGGACCCGAGGATAGGGGGTGTGGTCACTCCTGCAGGTGGTAGGCAGGGTCAATGGCAGTATGTACAGCACAGCAAACCCAGGTGAGAGAGGGAAGCTGGTGTGGTAGTATTAGGGCTGCTGGTGGTATGGCAGGAAGTTTAGAATCCTGCCAGAAGCTCATGTACATGCTCGTACATGTGTATATACATTCTGCTCTCACCACAGTTATGTGTGAGGTTAGTGAGTGGGCTGACGTGTACATGTGTACATGTACTTACAATTTGCAATTACATAAGTATCGAGGAAGTGGTATAAGTGTGCCATGTGATATAGTGTCATTCTTTTATCATCTGTTAACATCATTCATTATTTCAATTGAAGATTGTACATGTCTATTCATGTTACTGTACGTGCCCCTGCTCCCACCTTTCCTTCTATAGGGAACAAGAAGAGGTCACAGTTACGCAGACAGATGCACAGCATCAGTATGACACTAAGCCACCTCTGAATGGCCAGAGAAACAGACCTACATCGACAACTAGATTCAATTCGAAACCACACGTGTATGAACAGCCGCCCAGACTTAAACATAGACAGAGGAACGAGGCGGCTGAGCCTGCTGCTGAGCCTGTTCAAGAAGAAAAACCTGAAGTAGTTAAAAGAGAAAGTAATAAACTAGACTCTAGAAGTAATACTAACACTGTAGGTTTAACAGCTTCCTCTAGTGCTGCTACCGTCTCTAAAATAAAGGAACCACCTGGCTTGGGGCCTCCTGGTTTAGGGCCAAACACCACAACTGTGAACACTTGTGACTGGCCAGATCTCATGGCTCTGAGTATAGAGGCTAAAGGGATACCTAAGCAGCCCCAAAATGTGACAGTCTCAAAGATGTTGCCACAGTATGTACAGCAACCAGTTGGCAGATATAATCCATTAGAGCCATCCCAATTCCCTCCACTTGGCAATAGTGCAGAGTCCTTTAACTCAAACTTAGCCTTGCCAGACCAGCCATCTGTGACCCAGACTGACATTTCCACAAACACAAGTTCCTCTTCAAGTATACCGCCTGGGTTTGTGTGGCAACAGATCAAGCAGGACCACATCTATATGTCTGCTGCTCCTGCATACACTTCTGCAGTTGGTAGTACTGATCTCTCACAACAAAGTACCAGAAATAAGGAGGAGAGTGTGATCAATCAAGTTCGTGAGGCACTGGAGTATGACCGTGAGAAATTCAACCACTTCCGTAATCTGTCGGGGTGGTATCGCAACAGTGAAATCACAGTACAAGAATATGTCATGCACTGTCGTCAGCTCTTTGGCGAGAGTACATGGATGAAAGTGGGGCCTCAATTGGCCCAGGTGATGCCCATTGAAGGAAAACGTAATGAGCTTATCAAGAATATCATGCCTAATTCATCGACAATGTCAGATTTCTTTCCATCAGCTTTCTCTCAGCCGAGCAGTGCAGCTACAACCCTCCATGTGTCTCATTCAGCTCCTGTTCTGCACAACCCTCACTCAAAGTGGCCAAGAGAAAGTAGCTCTGTGCCCAACTGGCAGAGTGAGTGTGAGTACCCTGCACTTCATTCCGATTCAACCACCACAATGATCAGGCAGTCCGGCCTGCCCCAGTCATCTTGGAAAGCTAGAGTGCGTGTCTAAGCTGCCTTTGTTAGCTACAGTATACATGTATGATTGTGTGAACTCTTAGTCTAGCTTAATTATAGAGAGTTGAAGAACATAGCATTGACTTTGTTGATAGTTTTCTCTCGTGTTTTACATGTATATATTGGCACATGCTATATAACCTTACATATAGACTGCAATACTTAATTCATAATCAAACACAACTGTCACATGTTCAGAGAACAATAAAATTATACACATACCAACTACATGTAGTATAGATAAGGGTGGCTCTAAAAAGGATAAGGTGGTGGTGCAGTTGATGTGTAATTTGAGGTTGGTGGGTTTTGGGGATATCCAGTGGGATATGGAGCTGGTCCTTGAGGGTAGGGTGCTGGTCCACTAGAGGGGTAGGGAGCAGGAGCGGTGGGATACTGGGGTGGCCCGGATGGATATGGGGCAGGGCCACCAGCATATCCGCCAGGTGGCATTTGTCCAAATGTAGGTGGACCTGCACATTCAATTATGATTAGGTCATGTCAGTGTTTACTACCACACAGTCAGCAAACAGTAACTTCGCATACACACATATATACATGTTCCTGTGAATATTCACCACACCTCATCATTTCCGACCTCATCTGATTATCTCAGACATGCTATTATACACTATGTAATGTAGACAGTACACACCTTCTCCTGGGGGAGGTATGAAGCCACTCTGCCGGTGACGAAGGGGCGGAGGGTTAGGACGAATCTTCTCCTTCTTCATAAAAGATGTCAGCTGTTCAGGAATCTCAGCCAGAGTTTCACGGGCCTGTCAGATTTAGAGCACAGATTGTACAGTTTCTAAGCCATTGATGTCATATTTGTCTGTTGAGGCTTATTTCTAAGCTATTAAAGTGCTCATAAACCATGTTATAAAACGTATTTTCACACTAGTACAAACACTGGGTTGAAGTACATGTGCCAACTCACCAGTGAAAAGCTGGCTCCACTCTTGTTGGTTAGTTCTCTGAAGGGGACAAACTGGACAATGTCTCTCTTCATCAATTGTCCACGTCTATTCCTCAGTGGGGTGTCATCAGCATCCAGTACTTCCTGGAAACCAACGGAATAAATACATGTTATATCCATACTAGCAACCCCAGTTTAAGGCCATGTGTATGCATGTATGTGTGTGTCACTGTACGTGGCTGCACACATGTCTTACATACATAAGTCAGAGTATTGAGTTTGAGAGTGAGAGGAGAGCTCACTCCTTTAAATTGTGCATCGTTCCTGCATTATTCCAGCCATTCTTATTTTACTCACCATGTTAGTGAAGTCAGCTCCTCCCACTCCAACTATGACAATGGAAAGAGGGAGATTGGATGCATCCACAATACGATCCACAGTGTTTGCCATATCCGTAATAACCCCATCCTGGGTACACACATAATGTTATCACACTAGACTGCTACAGTAATACATGTAGGGGCAATTTGTACTGTATATAGGTGAGTGAAGTGTCCTACAGTGGATCTGATTCCTCAAGGATTGAATAATCTGACGAGGAGAATGAATTGTATGATGAGGTGGAAGATACATGTACATGGAAACAACATAGTCATGTACACATGCAGGGTATATTTCAGAAAGCTTGACAAGGGGGGCGAACCACACATATGAGAAATCTTGGGGGTAACATGAAAACACATCTGGCAGTATATGAGGAAGGTCTCTTTGACTTAAGGGAGGGGGCAAAACATTTAAGGGGGGGGGGGGGGGCAAATGACCCTCTCACCCCTCCACCCCAAAAGAAACCCTGACATGGGGCAAAAGAAAGTGTCTAGATTGGTGATGAGCTGGATTCAGTGTCCTGTTTATCAAGGTGTCCCTTCTCCAGTGTCCTAATGGTGTATTGATGGCTCAACTCACGGTGATGACCAGCAGTATGAAGTAGTTCTGTGACTCCTGGGTGGATGCGCCTATTGAAACTTCGATAGCTTTGTCCAAGAAAGAAGAGAAGTTGGTTGGACCATACAGCTCTACATTGCCCAAGGCATAGCGATATACATCCAAGATGCCCTACACCACACACACACACACACACACACACACACACACACACACACACACACACAGCATCAGCATCTATACATACAGATTCCAAAGGCACTCAGTCAAGGCAGTTATTTTCAAAGGAGAATGAGTTGTCTGACATGAATGAACCCACAATGCATGACAAATGTTCTAACCCAATACACATGTACATGTACGTGTTAGCTACACTGTATACCTGCACACCATAGACCTCTGGTTTCTGGTCATTGAAGTTGAGTGGGAAGCAGTGCGACACACGGCCATCGGGAGGCAGGCGAGCCCCAAATCCATACACAGGTATCATCTGATCACTGTCATAGGGTGCTAGGACACTGGCCACAGACCTTATAGCTTGTTGGTACTCATTATCCTGTAGCAGGTGATAAACATCTATGTGTATAAGGCCAAAAGTGAAGTTTTCATTATACATTGGTTTAATGGAGCATGACACATACACAGACATAATGCTCTTGGTACAATGTTACAGGGAGGCAATGCATTGTTGTTAGAGCAAGTCCATCTCTTGAAATGGAACCACGTAAAACGGATGATTTGGAAAGCAAGATACACATAATAAATGATATTTAGAAAGGCATGCGTCCTGTCTAAACCATGCATACCCTTTGTGAAATGTAGTGCAGAGATTGTGGGTGGTATTGCTTGCCATTGGAGGCCTGGTGGGAAGAAAGTCAAAATATAATCACAACAAACAGGACAATGTTTACACTAAACATGAGCAGCAAAATAATGTATGTACTCACAATAAACTGCATGGTGCATATACAAGTTGTGACCTTTGAACTCGTTATGGGGGCTCAAAGGTCACATTGATGGAACATGGAGGAGAGAGGGTGGGACAAGGCTGAGCCATACATGTATGTACTCACTGTGAAATCAATGGCAACCATAAGACTGATTTGACAGCCGCCACGAATGTAGTCGGTGAATGTGTGCAGAGGAGTAGCTCTGTAGAGAGAATAATGTTAAGTACTATAACCATGGAACTGTGTGAGAATAATGTAGACATGGCATACTACACATGCCATAGTGCACAACTGGGAGGCAACTGGGATTTGGAAACAAATTCATAGCAGGTGTACAAACTTGTAACAAGGATTCATAGGTCCTCTGCAAATGTATTGGCTGTAATCAAACACAAAGAGATACTTACTGGACAGAGACAAAGTGGAGGACACCTGAATTGACGTATTTCCTTTTCTTTTTCTTCAACTCGGGATTGATGAGGTCCAGATTGAACACATTTCCTCCCCTGAATGTTTGCAAGGAGATCAGGTGGTGGACATGTGTAGTGTATTTGAATTTTAGTGTATGTATTCCTAATTAGTGTCTGTGTGTGTGTGTGTGTTAGCATGTGACTTATCTGTCTCAGGACTATACAAATTGTATAGGTCATGGGACAATTATGCCATTCCCATTGTTATATGAGTGAAGTCATCTCATCTCATATTTTGTGAAGTAAGGTATCATTGCAGAATAAGTCAGATTTTACAGCATGAAATTTGGGATAGAAATGAAGGAAGGATTGTTATATTAACATTCCTGTACATGTACACATGTTGATATCTCACTTTTCAGGGGTGATCTCCCGGAGAGTGATTGTCCCTGCACCAATGAAGTCGTGATCCCCAGACCTGCAAGGCACACACACAACATGGACCGTAAGATAATGTGATGTGCACATTTGGCAACTTTTCTAAACATCCCTCTCCCTTAATGGAACATGTATTTTTATTCACTGTATGAATTAATGCATAAAGGAACTGTGTGGATATACATGAATGTAAAGTTGTTTAGTTTTGATACTGAAAGAGTTCTTTGACACCCCCTCCCTCCCTACCAAATCCTAATGCAGTGTGTGCTTGATGTACATGCTGAGCTGATGGAAAAGTTCAGGCTTGCCAAGAGGCGGTGCCAAGCTAATCGCAGATGTGTTTGCACATGTACTTTACCTGTTCCAGTCCCAGACAGAAAAACGCAGTCCCCGGTCCCAATCTCCACTGCATAGCTTCTGAATAGGCAACTCGAACCGAGGCCACCTGCGATACACGATAGTCAATGTACATGTAGATAATCATGCATTGTAAGTCTAGTAGTATATGCAAATATTCATTCACAAAGGAGTGAGATTCTAACTCTGTTACAAGTCACACATCAACACACGATATTGACACACTTTGGATCCAGAGTTTTGAGTATGTGTGCAGATCTATAGACGATAGTATAGCCACCACCTTCCTGTACCTTGGCAATCTCCACAAATGGATCTGACTGTGAAGAGGAAATGAAGACATGTAGGTATAGGTATGCATGTGTGGATTTGGGAAAGGGAACTGGGACTAGACACTGCATCAAGGAAGTGCTATGTCATTGTTACAATAACTATTTGGGACTCTGAACTTTCAGCCATATCATTCAGGTACTGCATTACAGGAAGTAGCCCATGACAAATACACATTGCACCATACCAGACTTTGTCTGTATGCACATACTTTTCCAAACAAATCTTTCTTGTCGAGTTTGGTGGCCGAGAGTTGTAGTGAAATACTGTACTTTGAGTCAGGGACTTCCTCTGTCTGGAGTCTGATCTTGCCACGTGGTGCACCTGTATATACATGAATAGGTGGATCAGATTCATCTGTGTGAGTTATGCGGCAACCTGAACACATTTCAGAACTACATAGGGAATTTCATGGCCTAATTCGGCACTTGGCTATTATTCAATGTGCATCTATGTCAGCATCATCTCACCTTTTAGTCTGAGGGTGCGCTCATACTGCTGGCCAGCCGTGACCAAGTCGGCCAGTGTACACTCCAGTTCTCCAATCAAGTCATGCTTGCTCAAGTCATCTATTCTGCTCTTGTCATCAATATCCACTACCACAAACTTGAGTTTCTGAATTTCTTCAAAACGATACTGGAGCTGAAAATGCTTGCTGAACTGTTTAGTAAGCAATGAGAGCTTACATCATGAATACAAACGTTTCCATGCGCATGCAAACATGCAGCATGTAAACTGCAGCACGCTCCACTGATTAGATCTCAGTGAACAGCATTTACAGGACAACATTATGCTTCACGTGTGGGTTGAGAACAACGACGAAACAAATGCACTCACTTGAGGATTGAGGTTATTATCAATGACCTCCGTCCTACCCAATTTAGACCAATTTCGGTTGACAAGCTCAAAAAGAAACACGCACGGGTCGCTCTTGGAGAAATAGTCCAGATCCTTGAGATTTTGACAGGTTACAGAGACTTCTACCTTCGAAAATGCATCCCCTGATCCAAATGTTGGAGGATGCTGTGTAGCCATTGTTTAATAAGCTTTCCGCAATCTAACGTCCAAGTCGCTGCGGAATGCAATAAATACCCGGTCGGTGGTTGGCATTAATCAGAATACTGCCACACCTCCCATTCGAAATTATTAGTTACGTCATAGACATGATTGCAGAGATAAGGTTATTAGGGAAATAAAAACAAGTCAGTGGGTGAAGACAACACAAAAGTAGATGGAGGAAATGCACGTATAGATGGGCGTGATAAAGTTAATATCTGTTCAATCTATACATAAAAACATGAAGGATGAAGTTCAAGGTGATCAGGCCCTCTCTCCACGGATTCTCCTAGCTAGTTGAATATCCTTGGGCATAATGGTCACTCGCTTGGCGTGAATAGCACACAGGTTGGTGTCCTCGAAAAGTCCAACCAAATAGGCCTCAGATGCTTCCTAAAGTGTGAAAACACAAGAGAATGTCAATGTGAAGGCATACACACAACACGAGAGTAAGTAGGCCCAAAGAATGAGTGGCTATCTTGACACACACACACACGTTCATACCTGAAGGGCGCCAATGGCAGCACTCTGAAAGCGAAGATCAGTCTTGAAGTCCTGGGCGATTTCACGAACCAGTCGTTGAAAGGGAAGCTTTCTGATGAGCAGTTCTGTCGACTTCTGGTATCGCCTAATCTCACGAAGGGCGACAGTACCTGGCTTGTAGCGGTGAGGTTTCTTGACTCCTCCGGTGGACGGAGCGCTCTTCCTGGCGGCCTTAGTGGCGAGTTGCTTCCTAGGGGCCTTGCCTCCTGTTGACTTACGAGCGGTCTGCTTTGTTCGGGCCATGCTAATAGCGGATCAAAACGTTAACTATCCCCTCTAAGATGTTGAAAAGTTTCCTGGCGGTTCACCATGCAAAATTTATGTGCTTTCCCATCCAGATCGGTATTTCATGACGTTACGTAACCTCGGCGTTTGATTGGTCAAATATCTCGATTTTGATTGGTCAATTGTAAGGTTAAAGGTCAAATGTGATCCTCCAGTCCTTCAAGCTTTTTCTGTACCGTATATCACGTGTAACCTCTCTTATTACGAAAGTAATATGAAAATGATACTGCGGGTGGGAACCCAATGCAGATCCAGATGCTTTTTACTCCTTTGGCCATGCAGTCGTGTTATCCAGCACAGAAGCTTGGACCCTCGGCGACACTCAGGTGCTGGAATGACTCGGATCTTACGTTACACGAGGTTCTTCTCAACTGATGAACAAACTACCAAAGGAAAGCACCTGGCCCAGGCAGAGAACGAAACTGTGGTAGCTAGCAGTGGTTCAACCTACAGTGCACTGTTGGACTCTGCAAAAACTAAGTCTCAACTCTCCAACAGAGAGCAATTTGGGCTAGTTCTCAAAGAATTTATGGCCAGAGAGAAATATCGGAGAGGTCACGTGACATTTATCAACATAGCCCTTGAGAGAATGGAGGAATTTTCACTGGAGAAAGACTTACTAACGTACAATAGGCTGCTTGATGTATTTCCCAAGGGCCGTTATCAACCAAAGCGCTTACTTGATGCTCTGTGGCCACGACCTCTCCCTCAAATTGAGCTGGCCCTAGAATTATTGACTAGAATGGAAGATAATGGAGTGTGGCCTGATGCTGCTACGTACAGTCTGCTTATAGAGGTGTTTGGAAAACGCAGCCTGCCTGTGGAAAAGTGTGAGCGTATGTTCTACTGGTATGATCGCTACAAGGATGCTGACCCATACTGGATTGATGGGGAGATACCCAGTGAAGAAATGGAACTTGCTAAACTGGCCTTGCAAAGAATTGTGAAAAATTCTGGTAGTATCACTGAACATGAGGTACAGTATACTAATCAGTAAACTAGTAGTGACTGGAGACTGTCTCTCAGTTATGTGGTGGAATAAACATCAGTTTCTATGCTTAAATTTTTAGTACTTGTCTATATGGCAAAACAACGGTATACTTAACCTTCATACACAATGTTCACTCTTGGGGGACAAGGATGTGTGTGTTTACCTGTTCATGCTCCTCCACTGCAGGTGATGTTACACGGTGAAGAGAGGTCAGGGTTCATATTGAGTGGACATACAGCTACTCAGCTGAAGGCTATTGACCAATTGAGCAGTACTACTCCCGATACTTGCGGCCTTGTGCTCCATGTGGAGGGTCCTCACCGTATCTGGATCAACAAATCACCTGTGCAATACTTCTCACTTCGGTTAGATGCTAAAGATAGTACAAACGACGATGAAGGTGAGATGTTAGTACTAAATATGCACCTCATTAAAGTGAACACATAATTTGTATTAACGGCTCAGGTATCCCCTAGCTCTATATTATTGTCACTCCTTTAATGTAAAATGCCCGTTTAATATAGTGTCTCCAAGGCTCCAGTGTATAACCATGAACATTGAAGTGTGTATATTTATACTCTCCAGAGGTATTTATTACAGAGTATAATATACTTTTGAATTTAACAGGTGCTGTACTTGCAGTGTGTGCATGTCAGCCTCCAACACAAAGCTCTCTGCAGCAATGGATCAAGGAAGTACAGCTGGCCTACCCTCACTTTACAAATGCCACTGTCCTGTACAATATTAGAACAGATGATTCATTTTTAGACAGTGCCAGTACAGTGATGATTGAGTGATTCGTAATACGCAATTTGCGCATGCTCAAATGCCTGGCGGCCACGTGTTGTTTCTATTTGATGCTCCCCACGTGGCATTGTGAGATTTGGTGAGTTCTCTCTTTTCATGTTTTGGGACTCGTACGAAAGAAACTTGAAGTGCATGTTATTTCAGATATTCGCTCATTTGTAACGCTGTAACTTGAAATAGGACACTAACTCCCTTCCTCGTTACACAATGCTATAGTTCCGTGATCTTTAGTGTTTATTATGCTCTATAGCATACAATAGTTATAAGTATTATCTCTACCTTCCACTGCAGTGTGTTCTCCCGTTACTCACTCTGAACAGCAGAATTCATCATGTCTGGGGGGATAGAGGCTCTGGCTATGAAGGAAGATGATGTAATGAAGATGCTAGCCGCTGACTCCCACCTCGGAGATGCTAATGTGCACTTCCAAATGTCCGACTATGTATACAAGACAAAGGCTGATGGTATTATAGAGTCCTCTATATGTAATGTATTGTAGTTAAAGCTGCATTTTCGTGTGTGTGTGTGTGTGTGTGTGTGTGTGTGTGTGTGTGTGTGTGTGTGCGTGTGTGTGCCCACATGCGTGCAGGTGTTCCCATCTTCAACATACGCAAGACATGGGAGAAGATATTGCTTGCTGCTCGTGTCATTGCAGCTATTGAAAACCCAACTGATGTGTGTGTCTTGTCTAACAGGCAGTATGGTCAGGTAGGAAGAGGGGGAATCCATTATCTGGTTATAGCATTATTCTCTCTTCTCTATCACCCAGCGTGCCATCTTAAAGTTTGCACACTACACTGGTGCCCACCCAATCGCTGGCAGATTCACTCCAGGAACATTCACCAATCAAATCCAGAAGGCTTTCCGTGAACCTCGCCTTCTAATTGTCACTGATCCAGGGACAGATCACCAAGTACGGTCGGAAGTTTGCTTTCCTCTGCATCCTATGGCTCTTTTTCTGTAGGCTGTGACTGAGGCATCCTATGTTAACATCCCAGTGATAGCTTTCTGCAACACTAACTCACCTCTGCGCTATATCGACATCGCCATTCCCTGCAACAACCATGTATGTGTAATTACATGTTAAATTATGGGAGCCTTACTCTTCTTCCTCTCTCCTTGCAGGGAAAGTACTCACTGGGCCTCATGTGGTGGTTTTTGTGTCGTGAGGTGCTTCGTTTGAGAGGATCTATTTCTCGGGAGTTGCCGTGGGAAATAATGCCCGATCTCTTCTTTTACAGAGACCCAGAAGAGGTGTGTGTAGGCCACCTGTCAGTGTGCATATAATGAGCATGCACCCACAAACTGAGCTGCTCAGAAATGGTCCTTCTATACTGTGGTCTGCTTAAACACAACGTTGTATATGTGTGTTTTGTGTTAGGTTGAGAAGGAGGAACAAGCCAAGCGAGAGGCTGAAGAGGCCCAGGCACTGGCTCAGCAGACTGACCAGTGGTCCTCAGTGATGCCACCCTCTGAGACAGCTGATCCATCAGGACAATGGGATGCTTCAGGAGATGTAAGAAGTGTGTGTGTGTGTGTGTGTGTGTGTGTGTGTGTGTGTGTGTGTGTGTGTGTGTGTGTGTGTGTGTGTGTGTGTGTGTGTGTGTGTGTGTGTGTGTGTGTGTGTGTGTGTGTGTGTGTGTGTGTGTGTGTGTGTGTGTGTGTGTGCATATCTTCTGTTCCCTACTGTTGTAGTGGGGTGCCACACCCATGACAGCCTCCCAGGTGACTCCTGGCGTTGCCCCTGTACCCACAACTTCAACAGGCACTGGCTTCACTACTGGAGGTGACCAAGATTGGAATATGGGTACTACTACAACCACTACTCATGACTGGGCTGAAGATGCTGCTGGTGACTGGGGCAGTACTGAACCAAAGGTGTGCTGTGACATATACTACTGTTTGTGTGGATATAATTTTGCACTCTGTTTCTCCAGGCCACTGCTGGAAATTGGTGAAGAACCAGAGTCCAACATTTGGACTAGTTGATAGTGCATGGCTCATGTTTAAGTTTTGTTGTTTTGAAAAGTGACATCAATGAGCGGAGTTTGTCTTGTGCTGTCAATAGCTACTGATGCATGTTGAGGTCAAAGGTGATGTATACTCAGGTGGTCCTGTAGCTATATACAAGGCTGTACAAACAATTATGAGCATTGAAAATGACTATATAGATGGGGACGCTATTTAACGTGTATATGTGTGTCTATTGGTAGGGCATCCCTTTTCTCTTTCGGGATCTTGTCACTGATATCCTGAGTTAGGTAGTCCATTGCTTTTTGGTCGGCTACAGTTTCTTTTCTGATAAAACCCATGTAGATGATTATTGCAAATGAGAACAGTCCTAATGGAACTGCAAAAGATCCTTTCTTGATGACTTTGTCGTCCACTTTCATGGTGTCGTCTACAACGCGAAACGTTCTGGCTTTGCTCTGGCTGAATGGAATTGGAGCGTTTCCTTTACCATTGTCCTCGGATGTTAGCCATCTTCTGCAACAGATAGTAGTGCATGTAGGTTGAGGTAGACGAGGTAGACGAGGTAGACGGTGCAAGAGGAACATACCTGAAGCCACGCCTATTCCGATCCTGTCTTATGCTCATGCGCACTATTCCCCAGTTACATCAGTTAGTAAAGCTATCTCAGTAAATTACTTGGTGCCTTCTCTTACAGAATCCGAGCCACCGTATTGCAGCAGCAAAGTCTGCAGCTATGCATTTTTGCATAGTAGCCATATATACTACCGCAAATACAGTACCGCGGGGTAATTCACAGGGTAATTCCGATCACGTAAAAAATTAGCTACCATCAATGCCACAAGGTTTTATGCCATAAAGGTAGGGGTATCACGTACCTAGGATTCCGAATTTGTAGCCTTGCTTCCTTTGGAGGAAAAGCCTACGCCCGGTGAAGCCATGACGCTTGTGAAAATGTTTTACGTGTGCAGTGTCAATGACTTTAATTAAGTGTCCATGAATATTAGCATGTGTCTATTATACATTAATGTACATATGTATAGTTGTTCTATGCATGTTACTGGAGTATTTTTCAATTCTATATTATATCTGCACTGCAAAAACGTGATGGTTATTTTAATACAAAATGTGGTTAACTCAGTTGCATGCATGTGTAGTCACTCATTCATGTAAATGACAATTTAATGGCTGTTGAAGAAACGTTGAGAGGAGAGCCAACAAGGTGCATACCATAGACCCCTAGACCGAGTATATATCAGGATGTAATTTCAATCTCGAGGATGTCATGTTATATAGGACATGTGAGGTCCAATTATATAATCACTCAGCTAGTAAATTATATATGGTGATGAAAATTTATGTGTTGAGTGATTACATGTGCTGTTGCTACATTCCAAGTTGAATGTCAGCCATTGTACACAGCATTCTGTCTGAACATACAAGACTACAACTGAGATAACTATACATCTTTAGCCATTTACATAAATGAATGACTACACATGGAACTGAGTTAACCACATTTTGTGTTAAAATAACCATCACGTTTTTGCAGTGATGCTGCATATAGTTGTTTTGATTGATAACTTGTTTCTGCACTACAAAAAATGATGGTTATTTAACACAAGTTAACTCAGTTGCATGTGTAGTCACTCATTCATGTAAATGACATGGTTGATGAACAAAGATGTATTGTTATCTCAATTGTATGTTTTGTCAGTGTTGTATCTTCACGCAGACAGAATGCTGTACAATGGCTGACATTCAACTTGGAATGTAGCAACAGCACGTGTAGTCATTCAGCGTGTCATTTTTCATCAACATAATTTACTGGCTGATTGATTACATAATTAGACCCCACGTGTTTCCCTTACATGATATGGAGTCAACATTACATTGCAATAACAACCTAATTATCCCTGGTCTATGGGTCTATGGTATGCGCCTTGTTGGCTCTTTTGTTCAACAGCCATTAAATTGTCATTTACATGAATGTGTGACTACACATGCAACTGATCAGTTAAAACACTGTGTTAAAATAACCATCATATTTTGCAGTGTAGCAGTAATGGATGATACATGCATCTTTGATGAACCACATATGACAAGAAAACATTTACAGTGAATTAACATTAAAAGGAAATGGGCTCAATATATATAATGTCACTGCCCCTATATTGTTGAAGTTATCTTTGTGTTTAAACTTAATGATAGCATTTGATCGGGTTGCACCAGAAACTGAACCCTTCTCTGACCTTTAAATTGCTGTTTGCAGAAATATTTGAATAGCTTTTTCTTTAGTAGTGGCATTGTCTTTGGGAAGAATAAATACATTTGGCAGATCACTGGCAGTAGCAAGTAAAGTATTGCTACTACAGGGTTGCTAAGGTTTAAGTAGTCCAGTTTTCTAAATATTGCCCATAGTGAGGCAAGGATGACAATTGACATAAACCAGGTCACTATTAGTGCATTGATCTTCTTGGTGTCTTTGAAGTCTTTGCGATGGATCTTTCTTGTTTTAAAAGCCACAAATGCCAATGCACCCCCAATGATTGCAGTGTATAATAGACAAGTGATGATCCATATTCCATGGTGACGACTATAACATTTTTGTCTCACTTCATAAAATGGGGGCTTACTCTCTGAATGGTAGGTTTCGTAATCTCTGACTTGAAATTTATCTAGAGCTGTCCAAGCTGAAAGAAGCACCAATTTCCCCAAGACAATCACACTTATCAAAATTAACAGGCTTTTGTCTGAGCACAACTTTCCAATTTTTCCAAAATGGTTGAATATATGATAAATTCGGCAGATTTTCACAAGAAGTGTTGAGAGAATAAGGTCACCAGATGGGAATACTGTCCATATTTCTAATAAACATATACCATATTTACTACTTTGGATGTATTTGCCACTTGCAAAGCTAAAGAATATCAGTATTGAAAGTCCAACACTAGAAGCTTTCATTTCTGGCTCGTTACGATAGTATAAATAGAGGGTCATGTTCATGAGGGTTATAAGTGTACATATTGCTATAGCCATCATTAGAATTGCTACTACAGGCAGTGGTACTAATGTATACACTCTGGCAAGTTTATCATTGGGGACTTGAAAGGGAGAATAGTTTTCAAAATATGTAATATTTTCAAAAGGATTGTAAAGACCCAATTTTTGATATGTACCATCAATTACCTGGCAGAGAGCAATCTTTGTTTCTGTTTTATGTTTTGTATTGAACAATATATCACCAAGTCTACCCGAAAAGGAGATATTTTCAAACTTCTGTCCAATCATCTGTGATAGTCTCCTTTGAGTAATGAGTTTGGAGTATTGTGTGTGTGACTGATTACTGTATTGTTCCAGGTATTCCTGTACCTCAGGAAATGTCTCATTTATGGATAAGGCAATGGCCCAGATTGAATCTTGGAGGGCACTTGTGTATATATTAGATTCAATTGAGGTGTCATTGTACTCCTGAGAGCAGGTCTGGTAACTTTTCTCATTAAAGATGTTAGCATTAGTCACCTGTAAAGAGATGATGCCTTGTATAGCATTGCGGCTACAGTTGTGTACACTTCTAAGACTCCGAACATCCTCTAAGCTCACATCTGGGACTATCCACCCGTAATCTGGCCATTGGAGGCCGTAATCATATGCAAGGCAAAGCAGTAGAATTGTTTCTGTTGGAGGCAGCAAAACAAAGACTATTTTAACACCTGAACTCTGTATTAACCTGATTGCATTCATGATATTGTGTTCCCTGTGTGGGTCTACATCCAGTATTTCCACTGTTGTAATTGGTCCCAATCCCTTGTCCTTTAGTGCCCGTGTAACTTGTTCAGAGATCTCAAAGTGGTAACTGGTTTGAGCTTGAGGAAATACAAAGGCAATTCTAACCCAGTCAACGTGCGTCATGAATTGTGCCAGCGCCTCTGCATATACGACGGCAGAAGGAAGCAGTTGATAGTACTGGGAGTCCAGGTCCACCTTACTGTGCAGAGGGAGAAATGTGTTTAGAGCAATTTGAATCAATCCAAGGCGTTCATTGTCAGCAATTCCGATCAGGTCAGTGGATATCGTCTTGCAAAACCACCCAACCACCGCAACAGTGGTCTTACTGCCCGGTGCCGTGAGCTCGCGGACTAACTGCACCAGCGAGAGTTGGACGGAACTGCAGTCAGTCCACAGTGCAGTCACGCTTATATTAAAGAGTAGATATGTCTGATTTAATACACGCAGCCGTGCTAGCTCTGCACCTGTCAGTAGTACGTGGTCATTTTGCCAGCTCTGCTTCGGTGGCTGCATTCCATTATTGTGGTCACCATTGGTGGTGTTGGGTAAGATAAGCAGGAGGTTAAAATCTGACGTATCCGATGACTGTGACAAGCTCACCAAAATCGTAAGCGAAAGCACAAAGACCATTATTACAGTAATCGACGACACAAGGAGCATCAATAGCAAGTTTACTATGTACTACTGGACGCGCCCGCGCGCGCGTGCGTTGGAAATACAGTGGCTATACATGGCGTGTGCATGTGCTCTCCCTGACGATATAGCCTGCCACGCTCGCCCACTGACGACTGATGGGGACACTCTCCTCTGAAGTATGACTCAAGACTGTGATTCTGACTGGAGGCTGAAAACTGAACTTTAGACTGGGCCTGTGGCAGCTAGATGTGCACACGTGGTAGGCGGGACAGATACTCTTCGCCGAGTCGTGTCTGCATGTCATGGTGGGATGGGTTAGCCCCTTTAGTACATGTTGCCGACAGCTGTGGGTCTGGTCCGGAGGTTGAAATGATGATGCAGGGACATTTTGCCTCAACCAAGAACAAAAACCAACCATGCTCGCTCACTGACGACGAAGACACTCTCCTCTGTAGTATGAAGATCTTGATTCTGACTGGAGGCTGAAAACTAACTGGACTGGGCCTGTGGCAGCTAGATGTGCACACGTGGCAGACGGGACAGATACTCATCACTGAGTCGTGCCTACATGTCATGGTGGGATGGGTTAGCCCCTTCAGTGCATGTTGCCGACAGCTGTGGGTCTGGTCTGGAAGTGGGACATTTGGCCTCAACTAAAACTACTTTTTCTTTTTGTTATACTTTTTGTTTTGTAAATTACGCGCATACGTACCTATCTGGTCAGCCGCAATACATGAATCAGTGCGGCATGGCGGCTTTCAGAAAAAAGGCAATGAATTAGCTAGTAAGCGCCTGCACAATTAGCTCTCAGTTCTGCAATAGAATGAACCTCAGAAAGTGTCGCCACTACCTTTACGGTGATATATAGACCTTGTGGTGGTGGCATCCGCCAGTCAGCTCCCATAGTGATGATTGGGAGGATGCTACTATCAGTGAGTCGGTAGACTCTCTATCAGTAGAGATGTATAAAGTGCCAACACGCGCGCGCATTAGCCCACAAAAAACGGTTAATGGCATATATAAACTACGCGCCCATGCGCATAGGCACGGAGGATCCATGGGCGCTTACGGAACTAGCCAAGGCGGGGGGGCCTGGGGGGGCGCAGCCCCCCCAGCCTAGGGGGGGTTTGGGGGGGTACCCCCCATCTAGGTAATTTGCCTCTTCGTGCCTTGGTTTGTGACGGGGCCATTACGGGCTGGCTAGGGTATGGCTACTTACGCATGCGTGATTACGGATACAGTTTATATATGCCATCTACCCAAAAAACGGCTCAATGCTTTAGACATTTTCATGCTCCGATAATAAATTCACCTTCACAGTTGCTAACCCACCGCGCGCATGCGCAGCGAGGTTACGGTAGGTCTGTGTGTGTGGGTCACCGTGTGTGTTTGTCTGATGCCAGACACAGTAAGTTTATAATGTGTAATTAACTTCTTCAGTTTCAGCTTCAGCGCGATACGGAGCATACTTTATAATAATATTTATAGTAATTTTTATGACATACAGAGGCGAAGGTGGCCCATTAAAATAAAGATAATATCAGGGCCGGAGCAGCTCCACAAAGGGTGGTAGGGCAACTGCAGTGCGGGATAAAGGAGGCGCGCATGCGCGCCCACGTGATCCGCAATCGCCCATGCGTAATTAGCTATGCCCTAGCCAGGCCCCGTCACAAACCGAGGCAAAAGTACCTAGATGGGGGTTATTCCCCCAAATCCACTCCCGCCTTGGCTAGTTCCGTAAGCCCCAAGGATCCTCCGTGTCCATGCGCATGGGCGCTTCTCTTACGAACCGGGCATTACGCGGCCGCGGCGTACGGTGGACTAGTGACTGTGATGCAGCTAGCCTACTTCACTATCTCGGATATAAGTCATAGCTACGTCATTTCCTGTATGGACCACCAAAAAGTGGTAGGGCAAATGCCCTACCTGCCCCACCGTCTCCGCCGGCCCTGAATATTAAAGTCGAGCATGCACTCTTTCTAAACTCAAAACAGGAAAACATATACCAACCTAGTTTTCTAATTGCTGGGGTGTTGTTGGTCTCAAAAAGATAGCACATTTTTCTCATGTTGGAGAGGCTATTAAACTCTGCGTTGTATTGTACTGCTGTATTATAAGGACTTTTTCTATAGTTATCCAAGTGACAACATTCTGTTATAAAATGGAGCTCATCATCTACTCTTCCACTGGTGCAGTATGTACACAGATGATGCTCTGGAGGAGTTGGAGGGATGGTATATCTGCCAGTCTCTATTGCCAGGCTATGACAACTGGTTCTGAATCTTGCCATTGCTATCATATGACTTCTTTTGGTGATTCTAGATAGATAGAATTCCCATGGAAAAACAGTTTTGAATAACCTGTATGTTCGAAGTTTGTTTCTACCACTCTGCCGAATGTCATTCCAAAGCTGCTCCCTCCATGTGGCAATATAGGAGTCCTGTAAATTCTTTTAATATCAGTCATACTTATTTGACTTGCATTGAGTGTTCATATACTTCATAATTGGTTGTGATACACCGGTATTCCAATTCCCTTTTTTGGTTGGTAGGCTTTTCAATAATGTAAGAGCTTCAAAGACCAGTGGTGGTGCGCTCATATGAGCACTTTCCGTCTTTTGCCTAAAAAATCGTCCGTATACTTCCCGTTATAGTTTCAATAGCGCGTGCGCTTTCAAGGACGCGCGCGCGCGCGCGTTATATAGATTCAGCACTTCATTCCTCATAACCACAACCTCACAAAGGATGTGTATACAGGTATTGTTATATAAAGACACAATAAGAAAAATACCCTATTTCACTTGGGAAATCACATTCCACTGTGGTACTCTCACTGTACTATACTAAATGTAATGGACGATTAACTTGTTTGCACTCCTCCATATAGCTACACAATAATTCCTCGAATGCCAAGAGAGTCATGCACTTAGAATACAACCACACTCAAAACAACGACCTATTTTGCAGTGTCAATGACTTCAAGTGTCCGTAAGCTGCAATGAAGAATGATATATAACACATATACAATACTCATATATGTATTTGTAACCTCGATTTTCACGCCTTCCGGTTATACTGTATAGTTGTTTTGATTGAAGTAAGACATATTTATTTTTGCTATGACTAACATTTATGTTTCTGGTTAAACATTTCAGTATATACACATGGATGATGCATGCATCTTTGATAAACCACATGTGACAAGAAAACATTCACAGTGAATTAATGGGAATGGTGCTCAATACATTGTCGCTGCCCCTATGTTGTTGAAGTTATCTTTGTGTTTAAACTTAACGATAGCATATGATCGGGTTGCACCAGAAACTGAACCCTTTTCTGACTTTTAAATTGCTGTTTGCAGAAATATTTGAATAGCTTCTTCTTTAGTAGTGGCATTGTCTTTGGGAAGAATAAATACATTTGGCAGAACACTGGCAGTAGCAGGTAAAGTATTGTTATTATAGTTTTGCTAAGGTTTAAGTAGTCCGTTGTTCTCAATATTGCCCACAGTGAGGTAAGGATGGCTATTGACATAAAACAGGTCACTATTAATGCATTGATCTTCTTGGTGTCTTTGAAGTCTTTGTGACGGATCTTTCTTGTTTTAAAAGCCACAAATGCCAATATACCCCCAATGATTGCAGTGTATAATAGACAAGTGATGATCCACATTCCATGGTGATGACTGTGACATTTTTGTATCACTTTGTAAAATGGAGGCTTACTCTCTGAATGATAGGTTTTATAATCTGTGATTTGAAGTTTATCTACAGCCGTCCAAACTGAAAGAAGCATCAATTTCCCCAATACAATCATACTTATCAAAAGTAGCAGACTTTTATCTGAGCACAACTTTCCAATTTTTCCCAAACGGTTGAATATGTGATGAATTCGGCAGATTTTCACAAGAAGTGTTGAGAGAATAAGGTCACCAGATGGGAATATTGTCCATATTTGTGATAAACATATACCATCCCTACCACTTTGGATGTACTTGCCACTTGCAATTGCGTGACTTGCACAGCCAAAGTACATGGCATAGCAGCTAAAGAATATCAGTATTGAAAGTCCAACACTAGAAGCTTTCATTTCTGGCTCGTTACGATAGTATAAATAGAGGGTCATGTTCATAACGGTTATAAGTGTACATATTGCTATAGCTATCATCAAAAGTGTTACCACAGGCAGTGGTAGTAATATATACACTGTGGCAATTTTATCACTACATGTGGGGATTTGAGAGGGAGAATAGTTTTCAAAATATGTAATATTTTCAAAAGGATTGTAGAGACCCAATTTTTGATATGTGCCATTTATTACCTGGCAGAGAGCAATCTTTGTTTCTGTTTTATGTTCTGTATTGAACAATATATCACCAAGTCTACCCGAGAAGGAGGTCTTTCTAAGTTTCTTTCCAATCATCTGTGATAGTCTTTTTTGAGTAATGAGTTTGGAATATTGTGTGTGTGTCTGATTTCTGTATTGTTCCAGGTATTCCTGTACCTCAGGAAATGTCTCATTTATGGATAAGGCAATGGCCCAGATTGAATCTTGGAGGGCACTTGTGTATATATTAGATTCAATTGAGGTGTCATTGTACTCCTGAGAGCAGGTCTGGTAACTTTTCTCATTAAAGATGTTAGCATTAGTCACCTGTAAAGAGATGATGCCTTGTATAGCATTGCGGCTACAGTTGTGTACACTTCTAAGACTCCGAACATCCTCTAAGCTCACATCTGGGACTATCCACCCGTAATCTGGCCATTGGAGGCCGTAATCATATGCAAGGCAAAGCAGTAGAATTGTTTCTGTTGGAGGCAGCAAAACAAAGACTATTTTAACACCTGAACTCTGTATTAACCTGATTGCATTCATGATATTGTGTTCCCTGTGTGGGTCCAGTATTTCCACTGTCACAATTGGTCCCAATCCCTTGTCCTCTAGTGCTTGTGTAACTTGTTCGTAGATCTCAAAATGATAACTGGTTGGAACTTGAAGAAATACAATGACAATTCGAACACAACCAGCGTGTAACATGAGTTGTGCTAGCGCCTCAGTGTACGCACCAGCGGAAGGAAGCATTTGATAGTACTGGGAGTCCAGGTCCACCTCACTGGGCACGGGGAGAAATGTGTTCAGAGCAATTTGAATCAGTCCAAGGCGTTCATTGTCAGCAATTCCGATCAGTTCAGTGGATATCGTCTTGCAGAACCACCCAACCACCGCAACAGTGGTCTTATTGCCCGGTGCCGTCAGTTCGCGGACTAACTGCACCAGCGAGAGTTGGACGGAACTGCAGTCAGTCCACAGTGCAGTCACGCTTATATTAAAGGGTAGATATGGCTGATTTAATACACATAGACGTGCTAGCTCTTTTCTTGTCAGTAGTTCTTGCCAGCTCTGGTTCGCTCCATTATTGTGGTCACCATTGGTGTTGTTGGGTAAGATGAGCAGGAGGTTAAAATCTGACGTAGTCGTAGGCCTATCCCATGACTGTGATAAGCTCACTACTCCAGATAAAATCAAAAGCGAAAACGTTAAGATCATTGCCAATCGACGACAGCTATCCATTCAGGGGGCGTCTTCACTCTCTAGCAGGCGTCCTGTTATCATTGATTACGCAATTAATTACCTCGCAATTAAAATCTTGGCTCGAAAGGGCTCACGCTAACGATCTCAGCTCTGCTCAGCTCAGTCGTAACGAGGGGAAATAGAAAGCAAAACTTGACTATAGTTCTAGAAACCCCCGAAACACCTCCGGACTATAAACATCGTACGTATACATTATTGGATGTGTAGGAGTACTGTCGTACGTACGTTATTGGATGTGTAGGGGTACAAGTTGTTTTTAAATACAGCAGTCCAATAATAACTCTATTTAAAATAGCACACACACACACACACACACACACACACACACACACACACACACACACACACACACACACACACACACACACACACACACACACACACACACCGTCTACAACGCGAAACGTTCTGGCTTTGCTCTGGCTGAATGGAATTGGAGCGTTTGCTTTACCATTGGCCTCGGATGTTAGCCATCTTCTGCAACAGATAGTAATGCATGTAGATTGAGGTAGACGATGCAAGAAGAGACCAATGAACAGCGGCATTTTACCTGAAGCCACGCCTATTTCAAACGGCATCAGTAAATTATCAGTAAATATCCCAGTAGCTACTCCGAAATATTTTTTCCCACATGTACCGTACCCCGCATATAATTTATTGCGCAGCGCGCGCGCACGGAGGGGGAAGGGCTGGGAACGAGGCTACATTTACGTACGTACGCAGTTCATTGTTGTGTGTGTGTGTGTGTGTGTGTGTGTGTGTGTGTGTGTGTGTGTGTGTGTGTGTGTGTGTGTGTGTGTGTGTGTGTGTGTGTGTGTGTGTGTGTGTGTGTGTGTGTGTGTGTGTGTGTGCTTTTAACCACACCATGTTATTGGACTGCTGCATTTAGATTGTACGCCTACACATCCAATAACGTACGCTGTTTATAGCCCGAGGCATCTCCAGAGGTGTGTTAGTCAAGATTGCTTTCTACTTCGACTGAGCTGAGTTGAGATCCTAGCGTGAGCCCTTTCAAGCCAGGATTTAATTAATTGCGAGCTGCGTAGCCAATTGCTTGCGCACATAACAGGACGCCTACTGGAGAGTGAAGACGCCTCCTGAATAGATAACTAGCTATCGTCGATTGGCAATGATCTTAACGTTTTCGCTTTTGATTTTATCTGGAGTAGTGAGCTTATCACAGTCATGGGATAGGCCTACGACTACGTTAGATTTTAACCTCCTGCTCATCTTACCTAACAACACCAATGGTGTCCACAATAAATATGGAGCGAAGCAGAGCTGGCAAGAACTACTGACAGATGAAGAGTTAGCACGGCTATATGTAATAAATCAGCTGTATCTACCCTTTAATATAAGCGTGAATGCACTGTGGACTGACTGCAGTTCCGTCCAACTCTCGTTGTTGCAGTTAGTAAGCGAACTGACGGCACCGGGCAATAAGATCACTGTTGCGGTGGTTGGGTGGTTCTGCAAGACGATATCCACTGACCTGATCGGAATTGCTGACAATGAGCGCCTTGGACTGATTCAAATTGCTCTGAACACATTTCTCCCCGTGCACAGTAAGGTGGACCTGGACTCCCAGTACTATCAAATGCTTCCTTCCGTTGGTGCGTACACTGAGGCGCTAGCACAACTCATGTCGCACGTTGGTTGGGTTCGAATTGTCATTGTATTTCTTCAAACTCCAACCAGTTATCATTTTGAGATCTACGAACAAGTTACACAAGCACTAGAGGACAAGGGATTGGGACCAATTGTGACAGTGGAAATACTGGACCCACACAGGGAACACGATATCATGAATGCAATCAGGTTAATGCAGAATTCAGGCGTTAAAATAGTCTTTGTTTTGCTGCCTCCAACAGAAACAATTCTACTGCTTTGCCTTGCATATGATTATGGCCTCCAATGGCCAGATTATGGGTGGATAGTCCCAGATGTGAGCTTAGAGGATGTTCGGAGTCTTAGAAGTGTACACAACTGTAGCCGCAATGCTATACAAGGCATCATCTCTTTACAGGTGACTAATGCTAACATCTTTAATGAGAAAAGTTACAAGACCTGCTCTCAAGAGTACAATGACACCTCAATTGAATCTAATATATACACAAGTGCCCTCCAAGATTCAATCTGGGCCATTGCCTTATCCATAAATGAGACATTTCCTGAGGTACAGGAATACCTGGAACAATACAGAAATCAGACACACACACAATATTCCAAACTCATTACTCAAAAAAGACTATCATGGATGATTGGAAAGAAACTTAGAAAGACCTCCTTCTCGGGTAGACTTGGTGATATATTGTTCAATACAGAACATAAAACAGAAACAAAGATTGCTCTCTGCCAGGTAATAAATGGCACATATCAAAAATTGGGTCTCTACAATCCTTTTGAAAATATTACATATTTTGAAAACTATTCTCCCTCTCAAATCCCCACATACAGTGATAAAATTGCCACAGTGTATATATTACTACCACTGCCTGTGATAACAATTTTGATGATAGCTATGGCAATATGTACACTTATAACCCTTATGAACATGACCCTCTATTTATACTATCGTAACGAGCCAGAAATGAAAGCTTCTAGTGTTGGACTTTCAATACTGATATTCTTTAGCTGCTATGTCATGTACTTTGGCTGTGCAAGTCACACAATTGCAAGTGGCAAATACATCCAAAGTAGTAAATATGGTATATGTTTATTAGAAATATGGACAGTATTCCCATCTGGTGACCTTATTCTCTCAACTCTTCTTGTGAAAATCTGCCGAATTTATCATATATTCAACCATTTTGGAAAAATTGGAAAGTTATGCTCAGACAAAAGCCTGTTAATTTTGATAAGTGTGATTGTCTTGGGGAAATTGGTGCTTCTTTCAGCTTGGACAGCTCTAGATAAACTTCAAGTCAGAGATTACGAAACCTACCATTCAGAGAGTAAGCCCCCATTTTATGAAGTGAGACAAAAATGTCACAGTCGTCACCATGGAATGTGGATCATCACTTGTCTATTATACACTGCAATCATTGGGGGTATATTGGCATTTGTGGCTTTTAAAACAAGAAAGATCCATCGCAAAGACTTCAAAGACACCAAGAAGATCAATGCTCTAATAGTTACCTTGTTCATGTCAATTGTCATCGTTACCTCACTGTGGGCAATATTTAGAAAACTGGACAACTTAAACCTTAGCAACCCTGTAATAACAATACTTTACCTGCTACCGCCAGTGTTCTGCCAAATGTATTTATTCTTCCCAAAGACAATTCCACTACTAAAGAAGAAGCTATTCAAATATTTCTGCAAACAGCAATTTAAAAGTCAGAAAAGGGTTCAGTTTCTGGTGCAACTCAATCAAATGTTATCATTAAGTTAAACACAAAGATAACTTCAACAGCATAGGGGCAGTGACATATATATTGAGCTCATTTCCTTTTAATGTTAATTCACTGTAAATGTTTTCTTGTCATATGTGGTTCATCAAAGATGCATGTATCATCCATTACTGCTACACTGCAAAATATGATGGTTATTTTAACACAGTGTTTTAACTCAGTTGCATGTGTAGTCACACATTCATGTAAATGACAATTTAATGGCTGTTGAACAAAAGAGCCAACAAGGTGCATACCATAGACTCATAGACCAGGGATAATTAGGTTGTTATTGCAATGTAATGTTGACTCCATATCATGTAAGGGAAACACGTGGGGTCTAATTATGTAATCAATCAGCCAGTAAATTATGTTGATGAAAAATGACACGCTGAATGACTACACGTGCTGTTGCTACATTCCAAGTTGAATGTCAGCCATTGTACAGCATTCTGTCTGCATGAAGATACAACACTGACAAAACATACAATTGAGATAACTACAGTGGAACCTCCGAAGAAAGGACACTTTGGGAACAGCACTTTTGTCCTTTCTTCGGAGGTTGTCCTTATCTCAGAGGTCCATGAAATATTTTGATTTTATAACTTGGGATGGAATATAAGTGAAGTTTGTACATGAGTTTTTTTTGAGTGTAAAATAGTCAAGTAAAGTTGTCTGTCTTGCTAATTGATGTGTAATATTGGCAATATCTGACCAATACATACTTTTTCCATGTCCTTTGAATGCAAGAAACTTGTACACGTACATTTTCTAAAGCAAGTACTGCTTCCTTGTAACGCGTGTGAGGTTTCGCTGTATACACAAGAATTTACTGACGTTGCGCTCGTACATAGCGCCGTACTGCGCAAGCGCAACTTTGCAATTTTAGGGGAGTGGCTTCCGGGTGTCCGCTATTTAGAGGTAAAAATGCATGGTGGAGCGCCGTTCGGCGCAAAGATTTTGTCCGCTGTCCGGAATCGGGAAGCGTCCGCTTCTCGGAGGTTGCTAATGTATTACAGCTATGGTAGTTTCAATCCGTAACACGGCAAGTGTCCGTTGTAGCGTGGGTGTCCGCTTCTCGGAGGGTCCGTTATGGGAGGTTCCACTGTATACATCTTTGTTCATCAACCATGTCATTTACATGAATGAGTGACTACACATGCAACTGAGTTAGCTAACAACAGTTTGTGTTAAATAACCATCATTTTTTTTAGTGCAGAAACAAGTTATATAAATGTCTTACTTCAATCAAAACAACTATATGCAGTATATATATAGAATTGAAAAATACTCCAGTAACATGCATGGAACAACTATACATATGTACATTAATGTATAATAGACACATGCTAATATTCATTACAGCTGATGGACACTTGAAGTCATTGACACTGCACACGTATATAAAACATTTTCACAAGCGTCATGGCTTCACCGGGCGTAGGTTTTTCCTCCAAAGGAAGCAAGGCTACAAATTCGGAATCCTAGGTACGTGATACCCCTACCTTTATGGCATAAAACCTTGTGGCATTGATGGTAGCTAATTTTTACGTGATCGGAATTACCCTCTGAATTACCCCGCGGTACTTTATTTGCGGTAGTATATATGGCTACTATGCAAAAATGCATAGCTGCAGACTTTGCTGCTGCAATACGGTGGCTCGGAATCTGTAAGAGAAGGCACCAAGTAATTTACTGAGATAGCTTTACTAACTGATGTAACTGGGGAATAGTGCGCATGAGCATAAGACAGGATCGGAATAGGCGTGGCTTCAGGTATGTTCCTCTTGCACCGTCTACCTCGTCTACCTCGTCTCCCTCAACCTACATGCACTACTATCTGTTGCAGAAGATGGCTAACATCCGAGGACAATGGTAAAGCAAACGCTCCAATTCCATTCAGCCAGAGCAAAGCCAGAACGTTTCGCGTTGTAGACGACACCATGAAAGTGGACGACAAAGTCATCAAGAAAGGATCTTTTGCAGTTCCATTAGGACTGTTCTCATTTGCAATAATCATCTACATGGGTTTTATCAGAAAAGAAACTGTAGCCGACCAAAAAGCAATGGACTACCTAACTCAGGATATCAGTGACAAGATCCCGAAAGAGAAGAGGGATGCCCTACCAATAGACACACATATACACGTTAAATAGCGTCCCCGTCTATATAGTCAATTTCAATGCTCATAATTGTTTGTACAGCCCTGTATATAGCTACAAGGATTTAAGACCACCTGAGTATACATCACCTTTGACCTCAACATGCATCAGTAGCTATTGACAGCACAAGACAAACTCCGCTCATTGATGTCACTTTTCAAAACAACAACGCTTAAACATGAGCCATGCACTATCAACTAGTCCAAATGCAACTGGTTCTTCACCAATTTCCAGCAGTGGCCTGGAGAAACAGAGTGCATAATTATATCCACACAAACAGTAGTATATGTCACAGCACACCTTTGGTTCAGTACTGCCCCAGTCACCAGCAGCATCTTCAGCCCAGTAATGAGTAGTGGTTGTAGTAGTACCCATATTCCAATCTTGGTCACCTCCAGTAGTGAAGCCAGTGCCTGTTGAAGTTGTGGGTACAGGGGCAACGCCAGGAGTCACCTGGGAGGCTGTCATGGGTGTGGCACCCCACTACAACAGTATATAGGGAGGGGTATGAGAACAGAAGATATGTACACAAACTGAAGAAGTGCATGCATGCACACACATGCACACACACACACACACACACACACACACACACACACACACACACACACACACACACACACACACACACACACACACACACACACACACACACACACACACACACACACTTCTTACATCTCCTGAAGCATCCCATTGTCCTGATGGATCAGCTGTTTCAAAGGGTGGCATCACTGAGGACCACTGGTCAGTCTGCTGAGCCAGTGCCTGGGCCTCTTCAGCCTCTCGCTTGGCTTGTGGAATTGGAGCGTTTGCTTTACCATTGTCCTCGGATATTAGCCATCTTCTGCAACAGATAGTAGTGCATGTAGGTTGAGATAGACGATGAAGAGACCAATGAACAGCGGCATTTTACCTGAAGCTTACCCGTACCCCCGCATATAATTTATTGCGCAGCGCGCGCGCACGGAGGGGGAAGGCCTGCAGGGAACGAGGCTACATTTACGTACGCAGTTCATTGTTGTGTGTGTGTGTGTGTGTGTGTGTGTGTGTGTGTGTGTGTGTGTGTGTGTGTGTGTGTGTGTGTGTGTGTGTGTGTGTGTGTGTGTGTGCTTTTAACCACACCATGTTATTGGACTGCTGCATTTAGATTGTACGCCTACACATCCAATAACGTACGCTGTTTATAGCCCGAGGCATCTCCAGAGGTGTGTTTCTAGAAACTATAGTCAAGATTGCTTTCTACTTCGACTGAGCTGAGTTGAGATCGTAGCGTGAGCCCTTTTGAGCCAGGATTTTAATTAATTGCGAGCTGCGTAGCCAATTGCTTGCGCACATAACAGGACGCCTACTTGAGAGTGAAGACGCCCCCTGAATAGATAGCTATCGTCGATTGGCAATGATCTTAATGTTTTCGCTTTTGATTTTATCTGGAGCAGTGAGCTTATCACAGTCATGGGATAGGCCTACGTCAGATTTTAACCTCCTGCTCATCTTACCTAACAACACCAATGATGTCCACAATAATTATGGAACGAAGCAGAGCTGGCAAGAACTACTGACAGATGAAGAGTTAGCACGGCTATATGTAATAAATCAGCCATATCTACCCTTTAATATAAGTGTGACTGCACTGTGGACTGACTGCAGTTCCGTCCAACTCTCGCTGGTGCAGTTAGTCCGCGAGCTCACGGCACCGGGCAATAAGACCACTGTTGCGGTGGTTGGGTGGTTCTGCAAGACGATATCCACTGAACTGATCGGAATTGCTGACAATGAACGCCTTGGACTGATTCAAATTGCTCTGAACACATTTCTCCCCGTGCCCAGTAAGGTGGACCTGGACTCCCAGTACTATCAAATGCTTCCTTCTGCCGTCGTATATGCAGAGGCGCTGGCACAATTCATGACGCACGTTGACTGGGTTCGAATTGCCTTTGTATTTCTTCAAGCTCAAACCAGTTACCACTTTGAGATCTCTGAACAAGTTACACGGGCACTAAAGGACAAGGGATTGGGACCAATTACAACAGTGGAAATACTGGATGTAGACCCACACAGGGAACACAATATTATGAATGCAATCAGGTTAATACAGAGTTCAGGTGTTAAAATAGCCTTTATTTTGCTGCCTCCAACAGAAACAATTCTACTGCTTTGCCTTGCATATGATTACGGCCTCCAATGGCCAGATTACGGGTGGATAGTCCCAGATGTGAGCTTAGAGGATGTTCGGAGTCTTAGAAGTGTACACAACTGTAGCCGCAATGCTATACAAGGCATCATCTCTTTACAGGTGACTAATGCTAACATCTTTAATGAGAAAAGTTACAAGACCTGCTCTCAGGAGTACAATGACACCTCAATTGAATCTAATATATACACAAGTGCCCTCCAAGATTCAATCTGGGCCATTGCCTTATCCA
Organism: Theonella swinhoei; assembly: GCA_963970385.1. NCBI lineage: Eukaryota > Metazoa > Porifera > Demospongiae > Tetractinellida > Theonellidae > Theonella > Theonella swinhoei. The sequence continues at coordinate 3,383,120 of OZ019965.1, forward strand.
TAAATGAGACATTTCCTGAGGTACAGGAATACCTGGAACAATACAGAAATCAGTCACACACACAATACTCCAAACTCATTACTCAAAGGAGACTGTCACAGATGATTGGACAGAAGTTTGAAAATATCTCCTTCTCAGGTAGACTTGGTGATATATTGTTCAATACAAAACATAAAACAGAAACAAAGATTGCTTTCTGCCAGGTAATTGATGGTACATATCAAAAGTTGGGATTTTACAATCCTCGACAAAACATTACATATTTTGAAAACTATTCTCCCTCTCAAATCCCCAACGATAAACTTGCCAGAGTGTATACATTAGTACCACTGCCTGTAGTAGCAATTCTAATGATGGCTATAGCAATATGTACACTTATAACCCTTATGAACATGACCCTCTATTTATACTATCGTAACGAGCCAGAAATGAAAGCTTCTAGTGTTGGACTTTCAATACTGATATTCTTTAGCTGCTATGTCATGTACTTTGGCTGTGCAAGTCACACAATTGCAAGTGGCAAGTACATCCAAAGTGGCAGAGGTGGTATATGTTTATCACAAATATGGACAGTATTCCCATCTGGTGACCTTATTCTCTCAACTCTTCTTGTGAAAATCTGCCGAATTTATCATATATTCAACCATTTTGGAAAAATTGGAAAGTTGTGCTCAGATAAAAGTCTGCTACTTTTGATAAGTATGATTGTATTTGGGAAATTGATGCTTCTTTCAGTTTGGACAGCTCTAGATAAACCTCAATTCACAGATTACGAAACCTACCATTCAGAGAGTAAGCCACCTTTCTATGAAGTGATACAAAAATGTCACAGTCGTCACCATGGAATATGGATCATCACTTGTCTATTATACACTATAATCATTGGGGGTATATTGGCATTTGTGGCTTTTAAAACAAGAAAAATCCATCGCAAAGACTTCAAAGACACCAAGAAGATCAATGCTCTAATAGTGACCTGGTTTATGTCTATAGTCATCGTTACCTCACTGTGGGCAATATTAAGGACAACAGACTACTTAAACCTTAGCAAAGTCCTATTAGCAATACTTTACCTGTTACTGCCAGTGTTCTGCCAAATGTATTTATTCTTCCCAAAGACAATGCCACTACTAAAGAAGAAGCTATTCAAATATTTCTGCAAACAGCAATTTAAAAGTCAGAAAAGGGTTCAGTTTCTGGTGCAACCCGATCATATGCTATCATTACTAACTTCATCAACATAGGGGCAGCAACATTATATATGTTGAGCCCCTTTCCCATTAATTCACTGTGAATGTTTTTTGTCATCATCAAAGATGCATGCATCATTCATTACTGTTATAGCAGTGTATATTATACTGAAATGTTTAACCTGATACATTTTTAGTGTAAATAAGTCTTACTTCAATCAAAACAATATAACCACACACACAAATACAAAACACACACAATTATCCGCAACGGGGAAGGCATACAAATACAATATATCTGTTTATGCAGTTATATACAAGTATTGTATACATGCTATATATCTTCATTACAGCTGATGGACACTTGAAGTCATTGACACTGCAACATGGGTCATTGTTTTGAGTGTGGTTGTAATCTAAGTGCATGACTCTCTTAGCATTCAAAGGATGTGTTGAATAAATTATCCATAAACCTTATCGTGTATGGAGGAGTGTGAAAAGTTACTCGTCCATTATATAGTACAGTGGGAGTACCACAGTGGAATGTGGCTTCCCAAGTGAAATAGCCTATTTAATAGGGTATTCCTGATATAACAATACCTGTATACACATCCTTTTAGAGGTTGTGGTTATGAGAGAATGAATGCACTAAAGTACGTGCAAATCAAAGTTCATGTCGATTGGCCCACCCGGGCATGACATACAGACAGAGCAGAGGAATGTTGACACAAAGTAAAGCGAATATGCACACATATTAAAATAAATGTAAAAGGCATAAAATATGACTAAAACAGTTAGGGTCTATGGTACACAGAGAGTCTAGCAGAGAACTCCAGGACGAGTCACTATTAGTATGGTTTGTGATAACATGATCAATCAGAGTTGGTTGGTCCAAATTCTGTGTATCACAAAGTGGGCATCTTTGTGGAGAATGGTTGGGGTATGTGATCACACGTACAAGGTTCTTTAGACCCTTGATAACTGAATGAAAACTGCAATACTATAATACGCATGCGCGCTCTCCGCAGGAAAATGGCCGACTACGGAGGCAGTGCTGGATCTCTGCAACGGAGCGGTTTCAGAGAAAACCCCACAATTTTTGACCTGCGTTGCCCGCTCAGTACGTGATAGTATTTTCAGGATGAACAGACACCCCAGAGGTGAGATATTAGTCTCGTACCCTGACCCTCTCTAAAAGCGGGAGAGGGTCTGGTAACATTCCTACGTATATATAGTAGACTTGTACAGCGTTTGCCGCATTTCTTCCGCGACTAAGTGGCTAACAGACCACAGTTTACTCTGTCAAGTAGCGCTTGATGCAGCTTTGTTATTTTACACTCACTTGAGAAGCAATAGACGCTGCACAAGTCATGTGTTACAAGACCCTCTTCCGCTTTTAGAGAGGGTCTGGGTACGAGACTAGTGGAGATATGACCTAAACAGACAACTACTAACCCTCGCTGCGCATGCGCACCGAGGGCGTCCTCGAAAGCGTACGCGCTACACACGTGCGAAAAAATTACGCGCATGCGTATGATGTTTACATTGAAACCCCGCCTCCATCTACGTATACAGCTGGGTTAGAAGAGCTGGCTCTCGTTTGAAGCAACGCTGCCTATCCATATTCTGATGCCTCCATGGTGTTTGAACCGAGCAGAAAGTAGTCGGTGGTAATTAGCATAGATCTATTGGCTTTTTCGCCGGCTTAATTTGAACGGAGTCGTTTCTGGAAAATCGCCTTTTTATTTTTCAAGCCCTCATTAGTTCTAGGCCGCTGGTATCGCTCGTAGTCCGCCTCGTAGCCTGTAGTGACACACAGACACAGACACACACACACACACACACACACACACACACACACACACACACACACACACACACACACACACACACACACACACACACACACACACACACACACACAGAACACTTTCTGAGGTTTACAACTGAGAGCTACTTCTGCAGGCGCTTACAATATATACGTAATTCATTGCTTTCCTTTTTCTGAATTGAAACTGCCATGCCAAACTGCATTTCCAAGCAATCGCGCGCAGGCGCGTCCACTAGTAGCGAACTTGCTCTGTGGCTTTCGTCGATTACTGTTAATAATGATCTTCGTGCTTTCGTTTACGATTTTGGTGACCTTATCACAGTCACTGGCATCGGATACGTCAGATTTTAACCTTCTGCTTATCTTACCCAACAACACCAATGGTGACCACAATAATGGAATACAGCTACCGAAGCAGAGCTGGCAAAATGACCAAGAATTACTGACAGGTGCAGAGCTAGCACGGCTGCGTGTATTAAATCAGACACATCTACCGTTTAATATAAGTGTGACTGCACTGTGGATTGACTGCAGTTCCGTCCAACTCTCGCTGGTGCAGTTAGTCCGCGAGCTCACGGCACCGGGCAATAAGACCGCTGTTGCGGTGGTTGGGTGGTTTTGCAAGACGATATCCACTGAACTGATCGGAATTGCTGACAATGAACGCCTTGGACTGATTCAAATTGCTCTGAACACATTTCTCCCCGTCCCCAGTAAGGTGGACCTGGACTCCCAGTACTATCAAATGCTTCCTTCCGCCGTCGTATATGCAGAGGCGCTGGCACAATTCATGACGCACGTTGACTGGGTTCGAATTGCCTTTGTATTTCCTCAAGCTCAAACCAGTTACCACTTTGAGATCTCTGAACAAGTTACACGGGCACTAAAGGACAAGGGATTGGGACCAATTACAACAGTGGAACTACTGGATGTAGACCCACACAGGGAACACAATATTATGAATGCAATCAGGTTAATACAGAGCTCAGGTGTTACAATAGTCTTTATTTTGCTGCCTCCAACAGAAACAATTCTACTGCTTTGCCTTGCATATGATTACGGCCTCCAATGGCCAGATTATGGGTGGATAGTCCCAGATGTGAGCTTAGAGGATGTTCGGAGTCTTAGAAGTGTACACAACTGTAGCCGCAATGCTATACAAGGCATCATCTCTTTACAGGTGACTAATGCTAACATCTTTAATGAGAAAAGTTACAAGACCTGCTCTCAGGAGTACAATGACACCTCAATTGAATCTAATATATACACAAGTGCCCTCCAAGATTCAATCTGGGCCATTGCCTTATCCATAAATGAGACATTTCCTGAGGTACAGGAATACCTGGAACAATACAGAAATCAGTCACACACACAATACTCCAAACTCATTATTCAAAGGAGACTGTCACAGATGATTGGACAGAAGTTTGAAAATATCTCCTTTTCGGGAAGACTTGGTGACATAATGTTCAATACAAAACATAAAACAGAAACAAAGATTGCTCTCTGCCAGGTAATAGATGGTGCACACCGAAAGTTGGGACTTTACAATCCTCAACAAAACATTACATATTTTGAAAACTATACTCCCTCTCAAATCCCCAATGATAAACTTGCCAGAGTGTATACATTAGTACCACTGCCTGTAGTAGCAATTCTAATGATGGCTATAGCAATGTGTGCACTGGTAACCCTCATTAACATGACCCTCTATTTATACTATCGTAACGAGCCAGAAATGAAAGCTTCTAGTGTTGGACTTTCAATACTGATATTCTTTAGCTGCTATGCCATATACACTGGCTGTGGAATTCACGCTATTACAAGCGGCAAGTATATCCAAAGTGGTAGGGATGGTGTATGTTTATCAATAATTTGGACAATATTCCCATCTGGTGACCTTATTCTCTCAACTCTTCTTGTGAAAATCTGCCGAATTCATCACATATTCAACCGTTTGGGAAAAATTGGAAAGTTGTGCTCAGATAAAAGTCTGCTACTTTTGATAAATATGATTGTATTGGGGAAATTGGTACTTCTTTCGGCATGGACGGCTGTAGATAAACTTCAAATCACAGATTACAAAACCTATCATTCAGAGAGTAAGCCTCCATTTTACAAAGTGATACAAAAATGTCACAGTCATCACCATGGAATATGGATCATCACATGTCTATTATACACTGCAATCATTGGGGGTATATTGGCATTTGTGGCTTTTAAAACAAGAAAGATCCGTCACAAAGACTTCAAAGACACCAAGAAGATCAATGCACTAATAGTTACCTGGTTCATGTCTATAGTCATCCTTACCTCACTGTGGGCAATATTAAGGACAGACTACTTAAACCTTAGCAAAGTTCTATTAGCAATACTTTACCTGCTACTGCCAGTGTTCTGCCAAATGTATTTATTCTTCCCAAAGACAATGCCACTACTAAAGAAGAAGCTATTCAAATATTTCTGCAAACAGCAATTTAAAAGTCAGAAAAGGGTTCAGTTTCTAGTGCAACCCGATCATATGCTATCGTTAAGTTTAAACACAAAGATAACTTCAAAATAGGGGCAGCAACAATACATTGAGCCCCATTCCCGTTAATTCACTGTGAATGTTTTCTTGTCATATGTGATTTTATCAAAGATGCATGCATCATCCATTACTGCTATAGCAGTGTGTATATACTGAAATGTTTAACCAAAGAACATAAATGTTAGTTATATATAAATGTTTCACTTCAATCAAAACAACTATACAATATGACTGCATACACAAATACAAAACGCACACAATTATAGCACAACAGGGAAGGCCTGCAGCTGGAAACGGACGGTACAAATACGTGTATGCAGTTATATATGAGTTTTTTATACATGCTAATAAATGTCTTCATTGCAGTTGGACACCTGACATGAAGTCATTGACACTGCAAAATAGGTCGTTGTTTTGAGTGAAGTTGTGAAAAAACTAAAAAACGATTAAACTAGTTTCTGTTCATATTCACTGATGATGGTTGCTGTATAGCACCCGAAACGTTTGATGTGATAATCAGTTTGTTTCTTGGCTAGAGTAATCGTTTTTAGTTTTTTCACTATGAATCCTCCTAGCCACACAGGCCTTTTTGCGAGTGAAGTTGTATTCTAAGTGCATGACTCTCTCGGCATTCAAAGGATGTGTGGAATAGATTATCCATAAACATTATCGTGTGAAAAGTTACTCGTCCATTACATTTAGTATATTGTACAGTGGGAATACCACAGTGGAATGTGATTTCCCAAGTGAAATAGGGTATTCTTATTGTGTCTTTATATAACAATACTCGTATACACACCCTTTGAGAGGTTGTGGTTCATATGAGAGAATGAAGTCCAGAACCCTCAGCGCGCATGCGCAGAGAGTACTCGTGAGTCGGTCCGTGTAATATTGTGTGTGTGTGTGTGTGTGTGTGTGTGTGTGTGTGTGTGTGTGTGTGTGTGTGTGTGTGTGTGTGTGTGTGTGTGTGTGTGTGTGTGTGTGTGTGTGTGTGTGTGTGTGTGTGTGTGTGTGTGTGTGTGTGTGTGTGTGTCTGTCTGTCTGTCTGTCTGTTAAGTCACATCTCACCTCTGGAGCCAGTGGCGGATCTAGGGGGTTCAACTGAAACCCCCTTTTGCTGCGACTGTATAATAGCTCAAACACGCGCACTGCCGCTTCTTCGCGCGCGATAGTTTAAAAGGTGAATTTATTATCGGGTATACTTCAGAGCATGATAATGTCTAAAACGCGGCTATTGCATGCATTCAGGAGTTCTGAGCCGTTTTTGAAGCGCGAGTTGGCGCTTTATACATCACCGATAGTATCTGTTCATCCTCTCAACCGGAGCTGACTGGACTGATGCCACCACCACAAGGTCTACTTATATCTATCACCGTACAGGTAGTGGCGACACTTTCTGAGGTTCATTGTATTACAGAACTGAGAGCTAATTGTGCAGGCGCTTACACTATATAGCTAGCTAATTCATTGCCTTTTCATGTTGGGGCATCCCAATATGACACTTTCTGAAAATGAAACTGCCATGCTGCATGCATGGGCACTGCATTTCCAACGCGCGCGTGGGCGCGTCCAGTAGCAAACTTGCTCTCGATGCTACGTACGTAGCTGTCGTCGATTACTGTAATAATGATCTTGGTGCTTTCGCTTACGATTTTGGTGAACTTATCACAGTCATCGGATACGTCAGATTTTAACCTCCTGCTTATCTTACCCAACAACACCAATGGTGACCACAATAATGGAATACAGCCACCGAAGCAGAGCTGGCAAAATGACCAAGAACTACTGACAGGTGCAGAGCTAGCACGGCTGCGCGTATTAAATCAGCCATATCTACCTTTTAATATAAGCGTGACTGCACTGTGGACTGACTGCAGTTCCGTCCAACTCTCGCTGGTGCAGTTAGTCCGCGAGCTCACGGCACCGGGATATAATAAGACCACTGTTGCGGTGGTTGGGTGGTTCTGCAAGACGATATCCACTGAACTGATCGGAATTGCTGACAATGAACGCCTTGGATTGATTCAGATTGCTCTGAACACATTTCTCCCCGTGCCCAGTGAGGTGGACCTGGACTCCCAGTACTATCAAATGCTTCCTTCCGCCGTCGCATACGCAGAGGCGCTGGCACAATTCATGACGCACGTTGACTGGGTTAGAATTGCCTTTGTATTTCCCCAAGCTCAATCCAGTTACCACTTTGAGATCTCTGAACAAGTTACACGGGCACTAAACGACAAGGGATTGGGACCAATTACAACAGTGGAAATACTGGATGTAGACCCACACAGGGAACACAATATCATGAATGCAATCAGGTTAATACAGAGTTCAGGTGTTAAAATAGTCTTTGTTTTGCTGCCTCCAACAGAAACAATTCTACTGCTTTGCCTTGCATATAATTACGGTCTCCAATGGCCAGATTACGGGTGGATAGTCCCAGATGTGAGCTTAGAGGATGTTCGGAGTCTTAGAAGTGTACACAACTGTAGCCGCAATGCTATACAAGGCATCATCTCTTTACAGGTGACTAATGCTAACATCTTTAATGAGAAAAGTTACCAGACCTACTCTCAAGAGTACAATGACACCTCAATTGAATCTAATATATACACAAGTGCCCTCCAAGATTCAATCTGGGCCATTGCCTTATCCATAAATGAGACATTTCCTAAGGTACAGGAATACCTGGAACAATACAGAAATCAGTCACACACACAATACTCCAAACTCATTACTCAAAGGAGACTGTCACAGATGATTGGACAGAAGTTTGAAAATATCTCCTTTTCGGGTAGACTTGGTGACATATTGTTCAATACAAAACATAAAACAGAAACAAAGATTGCTCTCTGCCAGGTGATAGATGGTAAATATCAAAAATTGGGTCTTTACAATCCTTTTGAAAATATTACATATTTTGAAAACTATTCTCCCTCTCAAATCCCCAGTGATAAACTTGCCAGAGTGTATACATTACTACCACTCCCTGTGGTAGCAATTCTAATGATGGCTATAGCAATATGTGCACTGGTAACCCTCATTAACATGACCCTCTATTTATACTATCGTAACGAGCCAGAAATGAAAGCTTCTAGTGTTGGACTTTCAATACTGATATTCTTTAGCTGCTATGCCATGTACTTTGGCTGTGCAAGTCACGCAATTGCAAGTGGCAAGTACATCCAAAGTGGCAGAGATGGTATATGTTTATCACACATATGGACAGTATTCCCATCTGGTGACCTTATTCTCTCAACTCTTCTTGTGAAAATCTGCCGAATTTATCATATATTCAACCATTTTGGAAAAATTAGAAAGTTCTGTTCTGACCAAGGTCTGTTAATTTTGATAAGTGTGGTTGTTTTGGGAAAAGCGTTCCTTCTTTCAAGCTGGACTATTTTAGATACACCTCAAATCAGAGACTACGAAACCTACCATTCAGAGAGTAAGCCACCTTTCTATGAAGTGATACAAAAATGTCACAGTCATCACCATGGAATCTGGACCATCACTTGTCTATTATACACTATAATCATTGGGGGTATATTGGCATTTGTGGCTTTTAAAACAAGAAAAATCCATCACAAGAACTTTAAAGACACCAAGAAGATCAATGCACTAATAGTTACCTTGTTCATGTCTGTAGTCATCCTTACCTCACTATGGGCAATATTAAGGACAACAGACTACTTAAACCTTAGCAAAGTTCTATTAGCAATACTTTACCTGCTACTGCCAATGTTCGGTCAGGTGTATTTATTCTTCCCAAAGACATTGCCAACACTAAAGAAGAAACTATGCAAATATTTCTGCAAACAACACCACGAAAGAAGTCGCACTCAAGAGAGAGCTCTGTTTCTACGACAACCTGATCATGTGCTATCAACACAAACCCTGAACACAACCATAACAACATAACAAATGTATACGTCTACACATATTATACATGTATAAAGTGTAAAAACATTTTCACTAAAATGTTGAAGGATGTAGGGATTGAAGTGCCAAAAAGTATAGAAACAAGGTCAAAGTGCAGCATGCATGCAGACAAAGGGAGGGGATGATAGCATGCAACAATCATAACATGCGTAACCCCTTTTAGTATTTACAGATGTAGGGATATGGGATTACGCATGTTATGATTGTTGCATGCTATCATCCCCTCCCTTTGTCTGCATGCATGCTGCACTTTGACCTTGTTTCTATACTTTTTGGCACTTCAATCCCTACATCCTTCAACATTTTAGTGAAAATGTTTTTACACTTGTTTCACTGGTTTTTACTGTGTGTAGCAACACATATAAACCTACTGACTTTCGTGCAGAGTTCTACCTCCCTTGCATACCTATAAGCAGGATATCTAGCAATTGTCAGTGACTCCTACATCCTGTTTTGTACGAATATTGCCTACTGAGTACAACAGCGTGTCCAGTTGCCTGCAACAGTTAGTCGTTCAAAGAAACGGAGCAAGGTAGCCAAAAAAGACAACACAGCGCTCGAAACAGCGGCAGCTCGACGAACTGTGCACAAAACTAACTTCACGTGTTCGGCACGTGAGCAAACAAGAAAATGGCGTCTAAACTAACACTTGTAAGGTTGCAGACCTGGAGTTTGACGGCTTTGGGAGAAGGTATGAAGATTTTGTGCATCAAGGATCATGTACGCTCCTGTATAAATGATTTTCGTGAAAGAATTAGAGCGATTACTAATCCCAGTTTCGCGGTAGGTCGTTTGAACTGAAGAAGAAGAAGAAGAAGAAGAAGAAGAAGAAGAAGAAGAAGAAGATGATGAACAATCCGGGTTTTTACAAATTTCCGAAATTCACTGTAGCTGTATATTTTACGTACTTTGAGAGTATTAAAGTGTATAGAAGCACTCGCAGAGCATGTAGCTTGTCTAAAAAGGCTTAAAACATCCGCGTTCGGGAGTTCTGAGCCGTTACTTTTGTTAAGGCTTAATGGGCGTGTCGGTGCCATCCCTACATATAGAGTCTACCGACTCTATGATAAAGAAAAAGGTAACACATAACAGCAAGATCTTCCTGTGCATGCCATTTATAATAATTACATGTTTCAGCTGTTATTAAATCAACCAGGTAATCACAAATCATACTCTAATTCTCGCCATATACAACTCATGGCAATCTGTTTTTTTTTTGAAAATCAGTGAGTTTATGTGGTATAATGAAGAACATACTAATTATAGGAGGTCATAAAAGTAATCCAGTCCCTGTCCTACTTCCCAGATGGAGAGGCCAGTTCCCAGTTCTTGAGCTAGATTGAGCCGTTCTTGTATAGACTGTGGGGAAATTTATGCATAGACCAAGTACAGGATATGCTGCTATTTTATGTTACTGTGTATGCTACCCTACACATGTAGTTACATAAACATTCTGAAAGCATTTTGTTTACAGATCAATTACTTTCCTTTTCATAATATGAAAAGTATACCTTTCATAATATCAACCTGCAAACATTATACCGTGGTCTGTTATCTTTCAAAACAAACCTATATATGTAATACAGGAATATATTAGTACCTTAAGTGTTGGATAATAAACTTCATGCTGTTGACTTTTCAATCTGTAAAACGAGAGGAAAATAATTATAAACTTCAAGATATATACTTAAAGTATACATCAGTCTTACTTGTACTTGAAATTATGTTCTGCACAGGTGCTATCCCATTTGATTTTGGGTTTGTGTTGTTTCAGTAGCTCAATATATCTATAGGTATAATAATCAGATGTCAAATCTTTAAGGAAGCCATGGTACTAAAACATGTATACAGTACAAAACTAATTACATTACTCTACATACCTGTGTCCAACAATCGCTATAGGGGAGGGGAGAGAATGAAGCAAATAAAAATGGAAAACCAGAACTGTTCCCACACGGACACATACTCACCCTCCATCCCAGAGCTGGTGAAGTCATATCCGTAGAAGTTGAGGCCAAGCAGAATCTTTTGTCTAAGTTCTGACAGCTTTGGAGACAAACTGAGTACACAGCTCTCCATCCATTCCATAGGAGCAGTAGGGCCTGGGCTACAGAGGACATTGCTTATAGTTTGGGTTCTATTAGCAGCACATTTATGGTTATCGGATATTTAGTAGGTAGAAGCATAGAAATTATAAGTTCTATGTCACATATACCTTCCAGGGCTCGAATAGTCATATGTCATTAGACTAAAGGCATCCACATGTGGTGCAAGTTTATCAAACTCAGACTGACCAAACAATGATCTGTAGAGCAACATAACCCACCAAACCCGCTAAAATATACAATCATACAACAATTGTCAAAGCATATACATATACTTAAAAAAACCTTGCTTTACGCACCCTCGCTTTGCTGCTGGGATGACAAGAATGATTTCCAGACCTGCTGTATGCAAATGATCTGCCAGGACCCTCACAAAATAAGCCAGTTCACTGTAGAATAAAGCCGTCAGTCATGCACATATTGACATTGCCAATTACATAACACATGAAAGCACTGTATATACATTCACCTATTATAATGGCCTCCGAGTTGGCTCCACACCTCTAATACCATTCCATCAAACCTGTGTTTCTGTAGATAATTTTACACATACATCCACTACCAACATACATTGTGGTAACTTCTTGATTGGAAGTCCACATTACGTAAATGTGGACTTCCAATCAAGAGCTTATAGATTCGATCCTTAAAGCAGTGTCTTTCCCACACCTTTAAGCTCTTGAGAACAAAGTCAGCAACTTCTTTCATGCTGGCCTCACTGGCAAACACCTCCTTGAAGTCAGTCAAGGTCCAGCCTTCCAGCAGGAGTCTTGGTACAATTTTAACTTTATTGCCTTCCTTTCTCACATGTGATACCCACTCTGTAATCAAATACATGGAACATCTTGGACTGTTGCATCAGATATTTGTCAATCTGGCATACCACTAGAAATATTTCTGTATGTTGACGTTGCCATAGTTAGCGTAAATACTGAAATCTCTTTCGATATTTCATCATCTTATGCATGCATACTGGATACATCAATTTCCAGCTTTACAACTTGCTCCTACTTACCCATTTATAATGCTTTGCACTCATCTAGTATGTATATGATGAGTTACCTTGGTCTATGTCATGAGTTCCTTGAATAGCCAGTCCCTCACTAGGCCTATTGAATAGTGACACATGCACATGATATTATATCCAAATATGATATGCGTATGTGAAGTACATGGTGTGTATACCTTCGTGTAAGCTGTAACCATACAGGAGATATGTGGGTAAACTTGGTAGCAAACATCTTAGCAATGTCATAGCCATGATTGTTCCACTGTAGTGTACAAGTAACAAAGTATCATCACTTTCTCCCTAATACCTTCATGGTTTACATTCAAATTGTATACACCTCTGATATGTATATATGTACAGGGCCGCTCCCAGGAGTTTTGTGGGGGGGGGGGGGGGGGGGGGGTTCTTTTTGCAAAAATATGGACATATGGGTGATTTTAAGTGAGTGCCTTTAGCATTAGCACCAGCTCTATTGTACATGTATGATTGTAGCTGTGCATTAACAATAATTATTTTGAGATGTATGATGCACATTTATAATAATACGCTACGCTCCCATGGTCGCGTGTTTTGCAAATTGCGCGATTAGAGATGGTGTGGTCATGCGTGGATCACGTGGAGTGTGTGTACGGCTACTACGACGAGCGAGTGTAAAAGCAGACCTTCTCCTGTTGCGGGGGGGTCGTCCGAACCCTCCGAACCCCCCCTGGGAACAGCCATGATGTAAGTGTACATTGAACATCCATTTACAGTAAGCTAGTACCTACTGGAGTGACATATCCCAGAACCATGGCTCCCTCCATGTTTCGAGAGTGCTGGTGTGCAGTGGAGTAGAGCTTGTGGTTGTTGACAATCTCTTTCCATTTGGGGTTGCTGGTCACTAGTTCACGATCTTCCACACTGGTAGTCGGTAACTCAATAGAAGTCTCCTGAAGGAATTACTAAACACATTAGCTTATTCTTGATCCTAGTAATAGGCTGACCCTGTATGATATTTACATAGACTACTTCAGGCTAGCTACGTACCTTATATTTCTCCTTGCTTTTTTTCTCCTTCTTGTCACGTTTGCTGAGAGTAGATGTTCCACTAGAAGTAAGTACAAGTAAGAGACTGACTAAGAAAATCCACTTGCACAATCGCATCATTGCGAGATGCAAAGCTGCAATGAGTCAGCATCCCAATTAGAGCCCAGCTTATTTCCAGATGAAGCACACCATACGAGATGAACTCTGGTGCTTTCGTTCCGGAGAAGGCACAAGATTATCATCTTCCCCGATTCGTACTGCCATATTCTACTTGTTGCTCGTTTTACTACCACAGATTCTATGGCTACACAGCAGTGGATGGAATGTTGATGCCCTCTGTGAATCATGCTCCTTCAACCTACCTCCTGAACTAAGGACTAGATTAAGTTCTGAATCAAATGTGCCCTCTGTGAATGTGACGTCCATGTATGAGCAAGTGTGTCAGACAATGTGTATAAATGAGGACAGTTGGAAACAGGAAGGGAAAGTTGGAAAACTTGAAAATAATTATTATTTGATGAACCAGTTAGATTTTGGTAGTGATGGAGGGTGGAGTGAACAACACAATCTACCCAACCTCTCTGGACCATGCAACATCCAAAGGAGAAATGTCAGTCTCTCACAACTCGAGTTTCTGGAGAAATATGCCTACTCAGAGCCTGTCATCCTGGAGGGAGTGTCTGACCAAACAGTGTTCAAATCATCCTCCAGCAAATGGAGACTGCTGGCCGACTATGGTCAGGACCTCATTACAGTGGCCACTGCTAATACCCATTCTTACTACAAGACCCAGATGACCCTCTGTGAATATATTGAGAAGTTTATGAGACCACAATCACTCAGTGCTCTGGGAAATGAAACACTCTACCACTTTGGTGATAATGATCGGGAGAGGTGGGCTGGACTCTTCATACTCTATCAGTTACCACCCTATGGTCTCCCTGGGATGGAGCCTGTCCTTAGCTTTGGGCTAGCAGGACCTGGTACTGGTGTCCCATTCCACATCCATGGGCCCACTTTTGCTGAGACTATATTTGGCCGAAAGCGGTGGTTTCTCTATCCACCTGAAGATAATCCTGACTTTCATCCAGATGAGTCCACACTACACTGGGTGACTCACACTCTACCCTCGCTCCCTGATCATCACACACCACTGCAGTGCACTCTCAACCCAGGAGAGGTATACACATTCATGTACATGTTGTACATAATAAGATATGTAGAGGTTAAAGTGACTGTAGCTTGAATAATATGTTCACTCATTTTTCTGCAGGTACTCTATTTTCCTGACCGATGGTGGCACGCCACTCTGAATGTTGATAGCACTGTCTTTATGTCAACCTTCCTGGCATAGACCCTTAATTTGATGCAATCTTCCATATATAGTCTATAGCATTTCTAGCCCCTATTTATCAATGTGGCATATGTGTAGTACGGAATAAATTAACATAGCCATTTTACTATCATATAACTACAGTGAGGGATGCTGATCACCCTTGCATAGCTCCTTTGGAAACCAATGTCAGATGATTTGGCCACTCTGTGTGCGACTATCTTCAGTGGCTATGTATATACAAACAATAATGACACTACTTTATACATTACCACACAATGTGGTTACAGTTGGTGTTGAATTATTTTGTCGTCTTTCATCTCTCTCCTAGTAAAAGTACATAAATTGTTGATATGTACCTCTAAACTGCATCTTACCTCATATTCCATCTATATACAATAATACATCACCTGACCACCTCCATTACATACAATCTGCTTCCTTGCTATGACATACTTCTTTTTGAGAATGCAATACATAATATTATTTGCTTCTCATGATTGATTCACTTCCGCTATATACTAGGAATGTGCATGAGTATTAATTCGTACTTGCGGAAGTTACCGTGACAAATTAAATGACATTCCTAATTGAGTGTGACTAATGACATTCCTTAAGTGTGACACCACATTTGCACGTACATGTACGAAATGCAGACCCAGATTAGCCACCTCGTGCTATTGAATGCGCTTGGCAATGACTGTGTATGTGTTGTGTTGTGCCTTGTTAATTTGCATGGTTGCAATTGTATAATTGGCTTCTTTTGTATTATGCACACATACATGTGAACTCCTAATAGTACATGTATTGATTACAAAAAGCAGCTTACATAGAGACAGGTACAGCTTTCTTTAACACACACATTATAAATTATGTGTAATATACAGGTTATTGTGTTGTAGTGTCAGGTAAAACCTGGTAGCTGCCACGTCGTCTGTTGAACTGTCGTTTCACAGCATTTACCAAGTCAGTCAGTGCTAGTTTGCAATCATGTGGATTGAATTGATATCCAAAGTGTGACATTATCCAATGAGTTAGTGTATATCCAGCCCACATAAGCACCAAGATATGGGAAATGATAGGGATGATGATGAATATTTTTTCAAGTGTTTCTGTATAAATTGAGGGATCATGTTTCCAGCAATGAAATGCAATACCTAGTACTTGTGTCACCATGCAATGGTAACTGAGTGAGAAGTTTGCAATTGTTTTCTTACAGGGACTCACATAGAAGATAACAAGAGATATAAATGTCAATGTCAATATGCCAGCAAACATTGAGTTAATGACCAGAGTTTTTTCTAATATTATTTTGATTATTCCTCCCACAAATACAGCAGTTGTAATACCTCCAGCCAGTGCTCTGTAGTCTCGAGTGCCATTCAAACCATCTTTAAAGCAGTTGTTGAGAGCTTCTACAAATGCTGTGATGGCCAGTCGCTTTCTGGCACTGACAAATTGTGATAGACGCCCATAAATCCTTGTAGGGTACACACAGAGTAGTAGTGATGGGATGAGTACTAAAACAATGAAAGGCACAACTGCTAGTACACCATATAATGTATGTTCATGGCTGAATGCAGTGATAGTTGGATCATTGTACATAACCTGTTTGTAGGTTGTACCATCAGTGCTTCTGTACACAGCAGTATAGTTGTAGACAATTACTGCATTATATGAAATTGTAGAAGCTGAGAGCAAGATAAAAGTTGCAAAAGCATGCATAACTGCATCACTAGTCACTGAAGTGATCTTGAGCTTGTTGACAAATAGGCTAAAAGGCTTCCAAAAAATGTGAATAATTCTGTAGTTCCTTGCATGGAGTTCCATGAGAATATAGGTAATGATGACAAGCAAAACTGGATAAATGGCAGTCACTAAACTGAGCATTTGAATATGAATGCCTGTTAGTTTGTTGCTAATACAAAAGGGTGGAATTACCCACTTGAAAAATTGCAGACCCCATATGCCAGAGAGTGTCAGTGATGAGTAGATCACTATTCGAAGAGGTATAGATACATGAGATAGAATATAATCATATACAAATCCACCTTTTTCTAGAGGATATGTATATCTACAGTATAGTTGGCTAAATAACACATACCCTAACAAGGGACCTGCTGTGATATTGATACGAAAAATCACCACACACATAAAAAACAGTGTGATAGGAATGAGCTCAAGAAACAGGTACAGACTAATAGCAGATACTGTGGAAATCTTAGAACAGTCGGCACATTTCACGTCAAGGGAGTATACTGCAGGACCATATCCATCAATACACCTTCCACACAGCAAACCTTTTCTGTTGTAAGGACCACACATTGTGTCATTTAGTAAGTCAGGATCACTAGGCAGCTCAGAGAACATTCGGTCTGTGTGGTTTTCTGTGTGTCTGAATGGACAATAACCAGCATAGTAGAGGCCTTCTTGTTCAGTAGATGTTGCACAAAACCCATCTGCAATCTCTGCTATCATATTCTGCTGATTACAGCGGACTTTTCCACACAACAGCTGTCCACATTCACATGTCACATTGTTGTAGTAGAACCATGTAGGGCAACTGGTATTACTAGCTAATACTAAGTCCAAGTACATGTACATTATAAACAATGTATTGATGCAGTGCCAAGTAGCCAACATGATATTCAGATAAGGAATCAGGTAGTTCACTTTCCTATACAGTCTACAAACTTGTAGAGACTTCTACATATAAGTTAGACGCCGAGTCGAGGGAACTATGTGATTTAGAAAGCCGAGTAGCCACTAACGAGGTGAGTATGAAAAATAGATCCTGCGTTTCTTGCAACCTGATTGGTCAATTATAATAAGAACAGTATACCATGTCTCAACTTTCCCAAATGTATACGTTACTGCACCTTTGCAAATGTATACAATATCATGCTGTTGGGTCTGCTTTTATGAATACAAATGTATCCAAAACCTACATGATCAATGTACCAACATTTCTTAGATGAGACTTACACAACAAAACCATAACAGAGTACTTGTACTTCTACTAACACTACCACTCTATGTGTCTACTCTATACAAGTGATATCATGATTTGTTAGTGCAAGGTATTTGACAAAGCACTACCTACAAAAGATCCAATTGTGGAATACTTGGTCTCTGTGTAGCTAGCAAAAATTATAGTTCAGATTAGCCATTCCACCAGCTTAAAAGTCCAAGCCCTGATTCACTCATGGATCCCTAAAAAAAAACGAGAATAGACTAACTGAAAGCACATCAGTTCAGTTAGCATTAGTGGAACCTTAGTACCTGATTACACAGTAAGTCACTCACTATAATTGTGTATGGTGCTTGCTGGGGTCCACTGTCAGTGGTAGCTGTAATCACTGCACCAGATGCTCCCTCTGCTGCCTTCGGGCCAGCTGAATGAGGCTGAACTGAACAATAACATGCAGGGGTATTTTAGATTGGCCTTAATCCAGGCAGGCAATCTCTGTACAGTCATGCCAACACGAGGGGTTGTGGTATACCTCACCATCAGTGGGAAGTGTATCGACAAAGGTTTCCTGCACAACTCTGAACCTAACCTCTTCCTCAAGGTCCATGAACATGTCATGAGTACCATCCTCTGCCTCGTACTGCCACACCCACAATTGTTCCTCTGAGTCACTTATGTACCGATGTCAAAGAACCAAATATCTCATCATTTTACAGCTCAAATGTGTCTCTATTACACACTCTGCAGTGAAGGATACAACCTCTTGGGGTGCTGCAGACTCTGGTGAGGGATGATGATGTCATCAAAAAACCCTAATGAAACTACATTAAAAAATATACATCATAGTGTCAGAAAATGAGAATAGAATACAATAGATACAATGTAATCTCAACTTGTATGCTGCTAGCCTCAGTTATGTAGATGCAAAGTCTGGAATTGCATACATTGGATTCTCCATAAGGATATTGTACAAGTCCATTTGTAAGAATATGTTGGATCATGTAATTATATTCATGTACCTCTGACTCCGTCTGAGCTGCAGCTACGTATCTTTCCCACTAATATTTCATCCACAAATGGCCGGAATACAATCACACGAAATCGAACTGTAATACAAACAACAAAGACTGAGACAGATCCTATAATTAGACCTGACAATGTTTGATTAATTACTGTCCACTCGACTGTACAACATGCCACCTTAACTGTCACTATTGCCTTCACAACTGTTTGTTAACAGATAACATGATGCACAACATGTATCGTTGATTAACACTGCTATGCAACTCCACATCTTTCTCATTAAATGAATAATTTCTCCACCCACATTGAAATTGAGATGAGAAATCAATTCTCCTGCCTGGCCTTGTGTGTGATAACTCACCTTTAGTGTGTGAGGCTCCATCTCCAGGCAAAATGTATGAATCTCCAACATAAGTGATATCATACAGAGCTATGCACAGCCCAACATTATGAATTACCTGGGGACACACAAAGTCAAAATCAAAACCTTCAGAGTTTACACATAGGCTTACTTTATTAGCAAATTTCCTGTTCAGTTCATCTGTAATTTCTTTCTTCATGTCTTTTCCAAACCGCCTCGGTTCAATTCGAATGATATACTGCAGCTCTGCCAACACAAACATCTCTTCTCAGATTGCTTTGCACGGCCTGGAGACGAGGCTACTGCGTGGCACGATACGGTACTCGTTAGTGGTATGAGGACGCGAACGAAAGCGTGAGCGGCCACGCCTCTCATTTTCGGACACGAATGAAGGCGTGAGTCGACCCCGCCTCCCAATTTTTGATTAATCAAGTGAAATATAAATGAACAGTGTGAAGCAGAGACTGCAGATTCAGGGCTGCTGAGAAATGGGGGGTGCTTCTTCTCGTCACCTGAACGACTTCTGTGAGCCCGTTTCAAAGTTTTGGGTAAGCAGTGAAGTGCAACTGAGTAAAGTTACCGCTACATACGTACGTAGCTCTCCGTTTGTCAATGCAAGGCAGATTGATATTCACAACGACTTTCAGACCCAACCTGCCTGCCCCAACATAATGTTAATAGATTCTGTGCATGTTTGAGCTAGCTCTGCGCACTTCACTTGGTCAGCTAGGTGATGCATGCATCCAGCAGCAACTTTGCAATATTTTACGCTGTGCACTGCATCGATCACAGAGAGAGAACTCCAGTTATCCAAATGGAAGCCACGATGAGATAGACTTCTCACTATGTTTTGAGGACACGGCCATCCTGTATGGAGTGTGTCTAGTGGTCTGGATACTGGCTGGGTTCCAGTTCATGTGTGCTCCCTACCATAGGAAAAAACTACCAATCAGCCTTCTTCATCTTGCCAAAATTGTGAGCTCATTATAACATAGTGTATATCTGCATATGTATTTATGTATATCCCTCCCACTTAAAAAAAACTCCTATCTAAATACTGCAGTATCACTATGATGTACCCCTACACTCTCTGTTCAGACCTTCCCACTGATATATATGTAGGAGAAATGTCCTTTTGCATGCAAGTAGTAGTAACTCTACCACTATACTGATAGAATATCAACAAAGAACCAAATCACTAAGATCCAGCTGACAGGAAACACTTTTCAATGATATCGATTTCCTCTCTACTTGATGCTGACTGTATACATTACTGTATGTCTTTTACCACAAGCTGCATTCCAAGTCCTCTTGTATACAACTCAGCAACCTCATTAGGATTTTTATCTAGTATTTAAAATCTACCAAAAATGCAATTCTATGACAGAGATACAGTGTGTGCTATTTAACACCAGTACATCACCGACCCTGATAAAGGCTAGCCATGCATGAGAACACAAAGATGACTATAGTACTTCAGACATTCGGCATCTAGAGATGTATGTTGTGCCTCTGGGTAGTGCCAACAATACAAGCTGTACATGTAATCACAGCAACAAACAGTACTGCCATTATTCTATGTCCACTAATCCTCTCACCACCTCCATTCATCCTCTCCCCTCCCCCTTCTCCCAACAGGGTGTAGTACTGGTGGTATTAGCTGCAGCGCTATGTGACTTATCCTATACTGTCTACAAGGACACAGCAGGACGAGTAGCCAACTTCCATTATGTCACTCCAATAGTACTTGTACTAACCATGGTGGGTCAATTAATATGTATATGCACAATGATTAACCAGCTCATACCTGTATTGCTGAATGACATGTCAAGTACCATTCCTACATGTTAATATATATGTGTATGCTAATGCATGTGGATATTGATATTTCTAAATTGGTGATTTAGCCAGTTTTTGCTGGTAATTCTCTGATCTTTACGTCAATGAAGCTTATTATTATTATCACACATGCCAAACATTGACTGTAGCCATGTTGCATGTACATAATTGACAAGCTGAGCGAGCCCACCTAGTCATGTCAATGGGCCAACTTTTTCATTATATGTGACCCACACTATACATACCACAAATTATGTATACATGAGTTTAATGTGCACACAGAGTTTTGAAAAAATTATCCTGTTGTCACAACTGGGTGGGGGGCTTAATTGCTCCCCTCACCAATAATGCACTGCATTCACCTAGCATTTTCAATGTTCCTGTTTGCAGGCTCTAATGATAATGTTGATGTACACACATCGAATAAGTGGCGTCCGTTCATCAGGTGTACCATTCCTGTTCTGGCTGGTCATGAGTCTCTATGGAATAATGAAGTTCAGAACACTGGTGCTCATTGCAGAGGACGATGTATGTGTGTCTATGCTAACATGTGTATTGAACTAGCCTACAAACTGAGTCATTGTAGAGCAGTTATTTGATACTGTTGATGTTGTGTATGCAGGAATCCATGGAAGATGTGTTACGGTTCACAACCTTCTGTGTACAGTTCACATGCTACATTGCTCTGTTTGTGATGAACCTATTCCCAGAACCACGTGCCACCAGGACAGCCTACTCCATCCTTACTGATGACATTACTGAGGTGAGCACAGATGTTGTGGTAGTGGTCTGGATACTATATACTTGTAATTGACACTCATATACCAATTTTAAGATGTGTACATATATGTATATATTCATACCAAGAGGCAATACAACACAAGGCAACTCAACAAAAACATAAGAGAAAGATAAGTTGCCTGACTCGATTCTGCGTTCTAGGCAGATGCTCTACCAACTGAGCTACTGGGGCAGCTCAGCTGGCTGGGCTGAATTATGCATACAAAGCAGCACAACTCAAGGCAAAGCATCTCAACCTGAAGCCCAGGCAAACTCAAACTCAGTGTACATGTACATGTATGTGATCTGACGTGGACATGTGTTAACATACTATCTCCAGAGGAAGCCATGTCCTGAGCAAGATGCCACATTCTTGTCCCAAATCACTTGGAGATGGCTTGATGGGTATGTAGGCATCATCCACTACTATTTCAATATATATGTGTGTACATATGGCTCCCCATCTACATTTATGTCCAGATGCCATCTTATTTTTCTTTCCCTCTTTCCTGTCTTCCCTTCATCCTCACCTCCCCTCTCATCCTCCCTCCCTCTCTCTCCTCCCTCACCCCCCCCCCCTTCAGTCTCATGTGGCATGGCTGGAGGAAGCCTCTACTCTACAGCGACCTCACTGACCTCAATGAAGAAGACAAGGCAAGGAAACTGGGACCACGCTTCCAGCGAAACTGGGATAACGAGCTCACCAAATCTGGGTATGATCACAAATGTATGTATAGCCAATTGTGAAGTGTACATACTGGAGTTTGATGGGTCCAATAAGCCTATATTAACTTGAGATCTGAGTCAATGATTAGGCTAATGCGTGTTGGAACCACATCTGTGCAGGACATTCTCCCTCATCTTACTCATGCCCGTACCCAGGGGGGGTTCGGAGGGTTCGGACGAACCCCCCCCGCAACAGGTAATGGTCCGCTTTTACATTCGCTCGTCGTATATCACAGTCGCACACTCCATGGGATCCACGCATGACCACACCTTCTCTAATCGCGCAATTGTGTAAAACATGCGACCACGTGAACGTAGCATATTATTATAAATCGTGCTTATACATCTCATCAATGGCGTGTCTAGTCGGGTTTCCAGAAACTAGTCAGAATCGGGTTGGGGCTAGGGCTAGGGCTTCTAGCTAGGTGTCTCAAGCGTTCCTGAAACTCCCGTAGTAGATAAATCTATAGACTTTACTAACGGTTGCCTTCCTCGAGTCGCATCACTAGCACTACACGATCGATCACAAAACTAAGTGGGCGGAGCATACATGCAACGTGGATACGTGTATTAGCTAGATCTGACGGAGATGAGCCACGTCGTATGAAGTTATGTAACATTTGGATTCATAATGCTTTTACAAGTCAGAATGTGTTGTATATTGTTCTGTGAATTTGCATATTTTTTTCCCGTATGCTGTTCATCATGCCTGAAAATGCACTAGAAGTGGTCTCAGAGCACCTAAAAATCAAAATTTTCCTGGGGGAGCATGCCCCCAGACCCCCCTAGGTTTGCACATGCATATATACCTAGCGTATGCATAACTAGAACTACTCAAAAATATCTCTAGAATCGCCCATGATTTATTGTTCACGCACAGCTACAATCACATGTACTGGTGCTAATGCTAAAGGCATTCACTTAAAATCACCCGTAGGAATCCATATTTTTGCAAAAAGAAACCCCCCCATAAAAATCCTGGGAACGGCCCTGTTACTGTATGTATGTTGATCTTTTCTTGGCACTGATCACAGGCTAACATTTAGTGACCAAGCTGTGAATGAGCTGGAGTACCAGCCAGTCAATGTGGAGGTTCGACCCACACAGAAACTCACACCTGACCAACGCCAACCTACACGCAGAAAAGACCCCTCACTAGTCTGGGCACTGGCCAAGTCTTTTGGTGGGACATTTTTTGTGGCAGGCATAATCAAAGTGGGGCAGGATTTACTGAGCTTTGCCAGTCCACAGATATTAAAGTAAGACTTCAAAGAGTTTTATCAATACATTATGTGTACTTGTATGATGTATGTGGAACTAAACCAATCAGGCCCTTGGGAGTGGTGTGATTTGAGGTATTACCCCTAATTTATGGCACATTGTTGAGAAGACAAAAGTTAGGACTTGTCATTACCTAATTAGAGGTGTCCTGATTAGAGGGGTTCCCTCGACACTCCATATCTCTCTCTCAGATTGATGATCAAGTTCACAGAAGATTCATCCGTACCAGATTGGAAGGGCTACACGTATGCAGTCCTACTCTTTGCCACAGCCGTTGTCCAGTCACTGCTCCTCCACCAGTACTTCCATCGCTGCTATGTAGTGGGCATGAGAGTCAGAACTGCAGTAATATCGGCTGTGTATAATAAGGTGTGTGTGTGTGTGTGTGTGTGTGTGTGTGTGTGTGTGTGTGTGTGTGTGTGTGTGTGTGTGTGTGTGTGTGTGTGTGTGTGTGTGTGTGTGTGTGTGTGTGTGTGTGTGTGTGTGTGTGTGTGTGTGTGTGTGTGTGTGTGTGTGTGTGTGTGTGTGTGTGTGTGTGTGTGTGTGTGTGTGTGTGTGTGTGTGTGTGTGTGTGTAACAAAATTAAGTTGTGCAAGTACATATATATATATATATATATATAGTTTCTTTGGCTGTCCCTAAACACCCCATATTGACCTGCAGGCACTGCGGCTCAGTAACAGTGCCCGTAAGGAGCGAACAGTTGGAGAGATAGTCAATCTCATGTCAGTGGATGCCACTCGGTTTCAAGACCTCATGGCGTACCTCCACTTGATCTGGTCCGCTCCACTACAGATTGTGCTGGCTCTCGTTTTCCTCTATTTCACCATGGGTTTCTCCATCTTTGCCGGGTTTGCTGTCATGGTCCTCCTAATACCAGTCAATCTCATCATTGCCACCTTCAGCAAAAATCTCCAGGTCTATATGCATGACGTGTGAAATGTGCTGATTGTTTTATCCAGCAAGTACATAATGTACTTGGCAGAGTATAACTGTGTTTAGGGCTCTATAGTTACATTATCTACACAACTCTCTGGTGCTGTAGGTGAAGCAAATGATCCAAAAAGATTCCAGGATAAAATTAGTCAATGAGGTCCTCAATGGAATGAAGGTACGTATATGTGAGGTCTTTACAAGTGAATGTAGTCATTTCACTGACCCCTGACCCTTCTCTCCACCTGTTAGGTTATTAAACTCTATGCGTGGGAGATTCCTTACCAGCAACAGATCATGGGCATTCGTAAAGGAGAACTAAATGTCTTGAGATCCACTGCCTTCCTCAATGCTGGCTCCTCCTTCACTTGGACCTGTGCTCCTTTCCTGGTCAGTGGCCCACTTCTCTATGTAACTTGACACTCTCCCCCACCCCCACACTGTATGCTTTGTACACACTACAAATGTACATCATGTATACACCTTTTACACGTGTATAATATATACATAAAAATACATGTATGTAAATACATAAAAGATACGATATATATATCTGGTATTTTGTGCACATGACATATAAAAACTGTCCTGAAGGGTTCAGCGATCTTTTGTCTGTGTTCAGGTTGCCCTGGCCACCTTTGCTACTTTTGTGCTTGTCAACAAGGACTCTGACAACCCTGACGACAGGCTCACTGCTGATAAGGCATTTGTGGCTCTGTCTCTCTTCAACATCCTCCGCTTCCCTCTCTCTATGCTACCCATGCTTATATCATTCATTGTGCAGGTGAAGTGCACCATTCACATACACAACAAGGATTCTGAGTAGCTAATTCTGAGTTAGGAAACTTGTGTACTTTTCTGCTCCATTAGTATAACTATTTCAAAGCCCCAGAGTTAAGAGATGTACAGTAATCCCATACAGACACCTTCCATGAGAGATATATGACATCATTATTGCAATACAGGCGAGTGTGTCAGTGAAGCGTTTGAGGGATTTTTTGAAGGGAACTGAAATAGACCCTAACAATGTCCATTGGTCTGAAGAGCCTGCAGCAGGTACGTCATCACATAGCCCTTCTCATGTATATAGGTGAACTAAAATACACATGAAGTATTCAAACCACGAGAATTACAAAGCAATACACAAATGCAACTCACATGTATATGCATATATATTAGTGGCACTATTAGGTGTCAGATGTCCATTTACAATGGTGAATCTATTTAGTGACTGAAACTTTTGGCCCTATGCAGTGGGAGATGATGTAATTACAGTAACTAATGGTCAGTTCACATGGGACAGAGAGGAGAGAAATACACTAGAGGAGTGAGTTGGAAAAAATACTCTCTGTCTGATTATGCTACTCCACCTCCCTATTTCGTGTGCAGTGTCAACATTCACATTAAACGTGGTCAGCTAGTTGGAGTTGTGGGTCTGGTTGGAGCAGGTAAGTCATCTCTCATTCAAGCCATACTGGGAGAGATGGACAAGCTAGATGGCAGAGTGGAGGTGAAGGTCAGTATGCTAATGTAAATATACTACCAATACGTGCCGTGCGATAGTTGCAGATTACCAGGACATTAACTAATGCCTGCATATATCGGCAATGCTCCAGTTTTGACTATATTAAACATATTTATAACCTACTATCAGGTGTTTCCTTTGAACTTTTGACAGTTTATTCAAATGGCCAGATGCACACCATTAGGGCACATACAATCCAGGGCAAAGATACAGATACATTACATGTCAACTCTGTCCATCCCCAGATCACTCAATGGGGGCTATAGAGTGTAACTAATACTTGTATATATGCACATGTATTTTATCTATACTTCAAAATATCATGCTTATGAGTTCTAACCACCATTTTATTAATTCACAGTGTGCATGTACAATATGAATGGCCGTGTGTGGTGTTTGGTAGTGTGCAACCTATCGTGATTTCCATGTACATGTATGTACCTTCCTCCGGCCCAGGGTCAAGTGGCGTATGTGCCACAACAGGCATGGATACAGAATGCCACAGTGAAGGACAATATTCTGTTTGGTCGTGCATTCAATGAAGCTCTGTACAAGAGGACACTGCATGACTGTGCACTGGAGCAGGACCTGGAGATACTGCCTGGAGGTGATATGACTGAGATTGGGGAGAAGGTTTGTCTAAATTGCTCTGTGTGTTGTAAGTGACTAACACTGCATTCATTACGTATGAAATAAGATCTGCGTTCAGACTTATGTAGCAGGCATGGACTGTTTCTTCTATCTTACAGGGTATTAACCTGAGTGGAGGTCAGAAACAGCGTGTGAGTCTGGCCCGTGCTGTCTACCAGGAGGCAGATATCTACTTGCTGGATGACCCACTCAGTGCAGTAGACTCACACGTCGGAAAACACATCTTTGAGAAGGTTATTGGACCTGAGGGAATACTCAGTGGAAAGGTCAGTGAAATATGTCCTTGTTCATGTACTAGGCCAATTAAGGTTTATGGCTAGTACTACCTTGGCCAGGGGGTGGTTGTCAGTCAGTTGTTGATTAACTGGGAGCCAGTTGTTCAACTGGACAGGTTGCATATCCTATAGAACAACTAGGTGAATATATAATTGAAAAATCAGCCCGTTGACACGACTAAATCTGCTTGCTCCACTCGCCAATAAGCTTAGTTTAGGACTGTGTTGTGTTATTAACTTACAAGTGTACAATCAGCTCCTTTAACTTTTTTTAAACACACATAGATTAATATGTACATTTGAACAGTATTGTGTACACGACATAGTAGTGAGAATGTTCTAATTCACTTACAAAAGTAAAAAAAGTGTTGTACATATAATATTAACACACACATGCATGCATTGTGGCTACATGGTATATATTTGTGTATAGCGCATGGGCCTCTGCAGGTCTGAGAGTCAGTGTTGAGTTTGTAAGGTGGGGTTCACTTCAGGTTATTGTATTGAAGTGTCAGGTAAAACCTGGTAGCTGCCACGTCGTCTGTTAAACTGTCGCTTCACAGCATTTACCAAGTCAGTCAGTGCTGCTTTGCAATCATGTGGATTGAATTGATATCCAAAGTGTGACATTATCCAATGAATTAGTGTATATCCAGCCCACATAAGTACCAGGATATGGGAGATGACAAGGGCGATGATTCCAAGTTTTTCTACTGAAATAGATGGATCATGTTGCTGCCACTCAACTGCATTACTGAGTAGTCCTATCACCATGAGATGGCAACTGAGTGAGATGTTTGCTATTGTTAACTTACAGGGCCTCACATAGGAGATGATGCAAGAGAAAAATATCAACGTCAGTGTAAAACTATCAATTGACCTATTAATGGACATAGTTTTTCTTATAATTACTTGAACTATTCTTCCCACAATAGTCACACATGTAATACATCCAGCTAGTGATCTGTAGTCTCGAGTGCCATTCAGACCATCTTTAAAGCAGTTGTTGAGAGCTTCTACAAATGCTGTGATGGCCAGTCGCTTTCTGCCACTAACAACTCGTGATAGACACCTATAAATCCTTGTAGGGTACACACAGAGTAGTAGTGATGGGATGAGTACTAGAAGAATGAAAGGCACAACTGCTAGTACACCATATAAAGCATATTCATGGCTGTAAGCAGTGATGGTTGGATCATAGTACAAAACGTGTTTGTAAATTGTACCATCAATGCTTCTGAACACATGAGTCTCGTCAAATATAGTGTACATATTATAAGAGAGGGTAGAAGCTGAGAGCAAGATAAAAGTTGCAAAAGCATGTATAACTGCATCACTGGTCACAGAAGGGATTTTTAGCTTGTTGGCAAGGCTGCTAAATGGCTTCCAAACGATGTGAATAATTCTGTAATTCCTTGCATGTAGTTCCATAAGAATGTAGGTAATGACGACAAGCAGAACGGGATGGATGCTAGTCACTAAATTGAGCATTTGAATATGAATGCCTGTTAGTTTACTGCTAATGCAAAATGGTGGAATTACCAACTTGAAAAATTGCAGAGCCCATATGCCAGAGAGTGTCAGTGATGAGTAGATCACTATTCGAAGAGAATAGTAATCAAATACAGGCCAATCAGAATAAAATCTTTCTAGAGAATAAATATAACATAGTTGACAGAATAACACATACCCTAACAAGGGACCTGCTGTGATGTTGAGACGAAAAATTAACACACACATAAAAAACAGTGTGACAGGAATGAGCTCAAGAAACAGGTACAGACTAATAGCAGATACTGTGGAAATCTTGGAACAGTTGGCACATTTCATGTCAAGGGAGTATACTGCAGGACCATATCCATCAATACACCTTCCACACAGCAAACCTTTTCTGTTGTAAGGACCACACATTGTGTCATTTAGTGAGCCAGGATCACTAGGCATCTCAGAGTACAGTCTGTCTGTTTTGTTTTCTGTGTGTTTCAGCGGACAACCACCAGCATAGTAGAGGCCTTCTTGTTCAGTAGATGTTGCACAAACACCATCTGCAATCTCTGCTCTTCTTTCCTGCTGATTGCAGTGGACTCTTCCACCCAACAGCTGTCCACATTCACATGTGCCATTGCTGCTGTTGTAGAACCATGTGGGACAACTGGCAGACACTGAGCTAAAGTATGTATACACTACAAACAACGTAGTAATGTAGTACCAAATAGCTAACATCATAGTCAAGTGGTTTAGTCTACTTACAAACTCTAGTTACATGTACATATAACAGTAGGTGTAGACCTTCACACAATAAGGACAGCACACATCAGAATCTGTCTCATAAGCTTTTTGACCATACAAACAAGGCATTTTATACTGAAACTCCAGGCTCATGACCAAACATGTGTACCAACTTTGTATTTTGTTTACAAATTCACAGCCTTCTTCCTTCTCCCAAAAATGCATGTACCAACACTCACTACGTATGTCAGTCCCCTGCAAATGGTTTATGCTAATGTGTCTGATTTATTGGTCCTGCAGTATACTGGAGATGATATGTATGTTGTATGCCAATCATAATCAAGTTATTGGATCTGCTACGTACACTTAACACACTTACCTCTAACTGTATACACTATATCAGTAACATGTGGACCTCAACACAGTAAGGATAGCAAATACTACTCGTTCAACAGCAAGTATGGATCTAATTATAGAGTCAGTAGACTCTGCATATATGTAGGGAGGATGTCATTAGTCCTTAACATACATTGTACATGCCTCCAAAGTCAGAAACACTGCACTTACAAGCCTTTTTAGGCACTTAATCTGCTTTTGTTTAAGTTAATGAAGTCTCAGGTCAATGTTGGCATAAGATTACATATATTGAGATATAGGTCAATACTGCTAACAGTAACTCATAACTGACCAATCTGATTAACCCTCGGCGTGCATGAGAAGTGACTCAAAAGGGAGACCAGTGGCTATCTCTGTCAGCTGGGCTCTTAGCTCTGTTGGCAGAGCATTGAGGTACTAACTCAAGGTCACTGGTTCAAGCCCGGTAGAGCCCACTTTTCCTCCTGTGCATAATCCATCACACTGTCCATCATACAGTCATACACTTTCTAATTTATCATGAGAGAGTTTCTATATAATATCTATACATTATGCTTGCCTACAAAAAGCCTGATCTCATGTTATGGAGATCCCTGCCTCCCTTGCAACAATGCACCTTGTTGGGTTGGGTGGAGCTTGGTTGTGCAGGTTATAGGCTTCTCTCTCAACCCACTCAGGAGGAGAAGTGACTCAAAAGGGAGACCAGTGGCTATCTCTGTCAGCTGGGCTCTTAGCTCAGTTGGCAGAGCATTGAGGTACTAACTCAAGGTCACTGGTTCAAGCCCGGTAGAGCCCACTTTTCCTCCTGTGCATAATCCATCACACTGTCCATCATGCAGTCATACACTTTCTAATTCATGCGCAGGAGGGTTACGGTAGTGTACACTTTCTAATTCATGCGCAGGAGGGTTACGGTAGTGTGTGTGTGTGTCTGTCTGTCTGTCTGTCTGTTAAGTCACATCTCACCTCTGGAGCGTCTCTTCGTCCTGAAAATACTGTCACGTACTCAGCGGGCAACGAAGGTCAAAAAATTTGTGTTTTTTTTTCTGAAACTGCTCCGTTGCAGAGATCCAGCACTGCTCCGTTGAAAGCATACGTGCGGTCCGCCATTTTCTTGCAGAAAGCGCGCATGCGCATTATATATATAGTGCGTGGTTTTCAAGGTTCATGCACGCGTGGCGCCGAGGGTTCTGCACTTTAGTGCATTCATTACTTTAAGTAAGATAGCTAACTATGGTCTTTCCCATAAACATTACAGACCAGCTAGTATGTGGTGTTTTAGTCAAAGCTATAATCCATATGCAAAACACAGCTTTTTTTGTTCCTGTGTTTTGTATATTTTTTTCCTCTCCCAAAATGTACGTAAGACACATGCTAATACCCTAACACTCACTGTGTACGAACCAACCACAGCCATTTGGTGTGTTCATATGTTTTTTATATTCTTTTCTCTTTCGAAATGCACTTAGTACATAAGTATATGGTAACACCTTAACTCTCACTGTGTATACCAAACATAGCCATTTTGTGTTCATGTGTTTTGTATATTCTTTCCTCTCCCAAAATCCACTTAGTACAGTAATGAGGTTGGGCATGCATCATAAATTGCGTCAGATGATATAACAAATTGCTGATGCAGAAAATGTATGGCAATCTTAAAGTGCAGCGGAAGAAGGATCGAATAAGATTATTCACTAGCTCTACTTATCTTAGACTAGGTATTCAGTTCGAACCCCGGTCAAACCCCTGCGTCTTAGGGAGTTATGGTGTAGTGTATTTGAAACACTCGAGCACTCGGTCTGTACTAGTTTTTACTTATCTGTTTCATCTACAGCAATCTTTGACGTATAATCTAACTCTCTGCTAGGTTTCAAGAATACTGTCAAACGTGTCTAAGAAAAACTAGACAATGAACAGAAGATGTCAATGCTCATACGTGCATTCCTCTACATGATAATTCTTACACACCTCACGTGACTGTGTCCAACCTCCTCTGAGTAACACCCAAGCACTCACTGTGTACCAACCCCAGCCATTTTGTGTGTTCTATACATAGTCTTCCCTTTACCAAAAATGAAATATGATGTGCAATAACGATTATGTAATTTCATTTTGTGCAAAGAGCTCAACTAATCATAAATGTGTGTAATGTGTAACTCAAAAAGTGATCTTCACATTTTGGTCATGTTTTCCATCTTCTTCTCGATGAAGACATTTAACTCTAACCATAAATCAGTCAAGTTGAATCTTTGCATGTGGAAATGTCAAATAGAGGTTTATATAACCCTTGTAGTTCTTGTACTACTGTGTATGTATATCCCATCGATATCACTGATTAACAATATATAATTGGCTCCTTTGAATGTTAGATTTGCTGTTCATACACTACAAATATGAATTGATCACACAAAAACAATGACTTTGTTTTAGCTTTAAAAGTGTGCTGTATAAAACTCTTTCCTACATGTATATACATGCACACACATTCACACAGTACATTTACGTAACTGGTGGAATACACCACATTGTAACTGGATTTGCATTTGTGCATAGTACACAAGGGCCTCTGCAGGGCCAAAACATACATACAAATAGAGTCAGTGTTGAGTTTGTAAGGTGGGGTTCACTTCAATCACTCAATGATATTATATGAAATGAGGTTATTGTATTGTAGTGTCAGGTAAAACCTGGTAGCTGCCACGTCGTCTGTTAAACTGTTGTTTCACAGCATTTGCCAAGTCAGTCAGTGCTAGTTTGCAGTTGAATTGATATCCAAAGTGTGACATTATCCAATGAGTTAGTGTATATCCAGCCCACATAAGTACCAGGATATGGGAGGTGGCAGGGATGATGATGAATATTTTTTCAAGTGTTTCTGTTTTAATAGATGGATTGTGTTTCCAGAAATAAACTGCAATATGGAGTATTCCTATCACCATGGAATGGTAACTGAGTGAGAGGTTTGCTATTGTTAACTTACAGGGCCTCACATAGGAGATGATGAGAGATAAAAATATAAACGTCAGTGTAAAAATAACAGTTGACTGAATGGCCATAGATTTTGCTATAATTTCCATAGCTGTTCCAACCAATATAGCCGCACATGCAATACCTCCAGCCAGTGCTCTGTAGTCTCGAGTGCCATTCAGACCATCTTTAAAGCAGTTGTTGAGAGCTTCTACAAATGCTGTGATGGCCAGTCGCTTTCTGCCACTAACAAATCGTGATAGACGCCCATAAATCCTTGTAGGGTACACACAGAGTAGTAGTGATGGGATGAATACTAGAAGAACGAAAGGCACAACTGCTAGTACACCATATAAAACATGTTCATGGCTGTAAGCAGTGATGGTTGGATCATAGTACAAAACCTCTTGGTAGATAGTACCATCAGTGCTTCTGTACACATAATTTCTGTCAAATATAGTTTCTACATTATAAGAGAGGGTAGAAGCTGAGAGCAAGATAAAAGTTGCAAAGGCATGTATAACTGCATCACTAGTCACTGAACTGATCTTGAGCTTGTTGACAAGGAGGCTAAAAGGCTTCCAAAGGATGTGAATAATTCTGTAGTTCCTTGCATGTAGTTCCATGAGAATGTAGGTAATGATGACAAGCAACACTGGATAAATTGCAGTCACTAAATTGAGCATTTGAATATGAATGCCTGTTAGTTTACTGCTAATGCAAAATGGTGGAATTACCAACTTGAAAAATTGCAGTGCCCATATGCCAGAGAGTGTCAGTGATGAGTAGATCACTATCCGAAGAGGTGTAGATACATGAGATATAATGTACTCATATGCAAACAAACCCTTTTCTAGAGGATATATGTAACATAGTTGACAGAATAACACATACCCTAACAAGGGACCTGCTGTGATGTTGAGACGAAAAAGCAAAACACACATGAAAAACAGTGTGACAGGAATAAGCTCAAGAAACAGGTACAGACTAATAGCAGATACTGTGGAAATCTTGGAACAGTTAGCACATTTCATGTCAAGGGAGTATACTGCAGGACCATATCCATCAATACACCTTCCACACAGCAAACCTTTTCTGTTGTAAGGACCACACATTGTGTCATTTAGTGAGTCAGGCTTTCTAGGCATCTCAGAGTACAGTCTGTCTGTGTTGTTTTCTGTGTGTCTGAATGGACAATAACCAGCATAGTAGAGGCCTTCTGGTTCAGTAAAAGTTGCACAAAACCCATCTGCAATCTCCACCTTTCTTTCCTGCTGATTACAGTGCACTTTTCCACCAAACAGCTGTCCACATTCACATGTGCCATTGTTGTAGTAGAACCATGTAGAGCAACTGGTATTACTAGCTAATACTAAGTTCAAATACATGTACATTACAAACAATGTATTGATGCAGTGCCCGGTAGCCAACATGATATTCAGATAAGCAATGTAGTAGTTCACTTTCCTATACAGTCTACAAACTTGTAGAGACTTCTACATATAAGTTAGACACCGAGTCGAGGGAACTACGTGATTTAGAAAGCCGAGTAGCCGCTAATGAGGTGACGATGAAAATAGATCCCGCGTTTCTCATAACCTGATTGGTCAATTTAAAGTCACCGTAGTCTAAATGATAAGAACAGTATACCATTCCCAAATGCACTTACTACATACATTACTTCACCTTTGCAAATGTCATGCTGTTGGGTCTGCTTTTATGAATACAAATGTATCCAAAACCTACATGAGTAATGTACCAACATTTCTTAGAAGAGACTTACACAAAACCATAACAGAGTACTTGTACTTCTACAAACACTACCACTCGATGTATGTGTGTCTACGCTATACAAGTGATATCATGATTTGGTAGTGCAAGGTATTTGACAAAGCACTACCTACAAAAGATCCAATTGTGGGAATACAGATCATTACTTGGTCTCTGTGTAGCTAGCAAATATTATAGTTCAGATTAGCCATTCCACCAGCTTAAAAGTCCAAGCCCTGATTCACTCATGGATCCCTGAAAAAAAAACGAGAATAGACTAACTGAAAGCACATCAGTTCAGTTAGCATTAGTGGAACCTTAGTACCTGATTACACAGTAAGTCACTCACTATAATTGTGTATGGTGCTTGCTGGGGTCCACTGTCAGTGGTAGCTGTAATCACTGCACCAGATGCTCCCTCTGCTGCCTTCGGGCCAGCTGAATGAGGCTGAACTGAACAATAACATGCAGGGGTATTTTAGATTGGCCTTAATCCATGCAGGCAATCTCTGTACAGTCATGCCAACACGAGGGGTTGTGGTATGCCTCACCATCAGTGGGAAGTGTATCGACAAAGGTTTCCTGCACAACTCTGAACCTAACCTCTTCCTCAAGGTCCATGAACATGTCATGAGTACCGTCCTCTGCCTCGTACTGCCACACCCACAATTGTTCCTCTGAGTCACTGATGTACCAATGTCAAAGAACCAAATATCTCATCATTTTATAGCTCAAATGTGTCTCTATTACACACTGTGCAGTGAAGGATACAACCTCTTGGGGTGCTGCAGGCTCTGGTGAGGGATGATAATGTCATCAAAAAACCCTAATGAAACTACATTAAAAAATATACATCATAGTGTCAAAAAATGAGAATAGAATACAATAGATACAATGTAATCTCAACTTGTATGCTGCTAGCCTCAGTTATGTAGATGCAAAGTCTGGAATTGCATACATTGGATTCTCCATAAGGATATTGTACAGGTGCACTTGTAACTTCATATTCATGTACCTCTGACTCCATCTGAGCTGCAGCTACGTATCTTTCCCACTAGTATTTCATCCACAAATGGCCGGAATACAATCACACGAAATCGAACTGTAATACAAACAACAAAGACTGAGACAGATCCTATAATTAGACCTGACAATGTTTGATTATTTATACTGTCCACTTGACTGTACAACATGCCACCTTAACTGTCACTTTTGCCTTCACAACTGTTTGTTAACATGATGCACAACATGTATCGTTGATTAACACTGCTATGTGACTCCACATCTTTCTCATTAAAATAATTTCTCCACCCACATGGAAATTGAGATGAGAAATCAATTCTCCTGCCTGGCCTTGTGTGTGATAACTCACCTTGAGGCTCCATCTCCAGGCAAATGTATGAATCTCCAACATAAGTGATATCATACAGAGCTATGCACAGCCCAACATTATGAATTACCTGGGGGACACACAAAGTCAAAATCACAAAAAAAACTTCAGAGTTTACACATAGGCTTACTTTATTAGCAAATTTCCTGTTCAGTTCATCTGTAATTTCTTTCTTCATGTCTTTTCCAAACCGCCTCGGTTCAATTCGAATGATATACTGCAGCTCTGCCAACACAAACATCTCTTCTCAGATTGCTTTGCATGGCCTGGACCTGGAGGAGGTATTATAGTAGAGCAAAATCGCGGTAGGACCTGACCTAAGGACCCACGCCTATGGTGCGCTTTTCCCCTAAGTGCACACGCGCCGCGCACGCGCGCTCTCCGTCATTTTTTGCGTGCTACTGAGTAGTACTCTTTTCTTTTCATAATGTGGAATAATAATATTTAGTTAAGCCACGAACTCGAAGTGGAGCGTTAAGTTTCGAAGACCCGGTCATAACGGTACGTGAGATGTCACACAGTTGTCACATAAATACACTTTCCAGCTATCTACCATTACCAGTCATTATAGTCAATAGGCAATAATGATAATTAGAGATGGAAAGAGCATGCAGTAAGTTTACTGAGGGTTTCAATGTAACTTTAAATTGAAGAAGATAAAGGCAGTTTTACTTGACAATGCACCACATAAAATGTAAAATAAACACTCAGCTGTATAGCCTTCAATCCACTTCTATCATGTACATCAGTAAAACACCCACCTTGATATTACCTATTCAATAGCAATCAGGTTCTGATCACAACAGCATTATAATAGGATATATAATAGGATTTCAAACATAATTTGATAAATCACTCAAGCTTCCAGGTAAAATAGTAACATGTTTACACATAAAAGGTACATGAAGAATTAACAATGAGGAATCATCCTTAAATGATGCTTTAGAGTACTCTAAAAGTGCATTGAAGAATATGAGGTACCTCAAATCCATATTCCAAGTACTTTGGATCCCTGATTGAATGAAGCCAAATCCTCTACATCTAAGACAATCTATATGCAACTCACCCAGTGAATCTAAAACATGCTTACCTAATATTGAAAGGTGCATGATTATATGATGTAAAGCCTTTAGTTTAATGCGAGGAATTCAATTAAGGACCGTGAGTACTCGGAATGTGGATTTGAGGTACCTTGTCTTCATATATGCACATTTAATCCACTCTAAAGCATTGAGTATTGTGTCTGATGATCACATTATCATGCATTTTTCATAAGTCAATCAATAAGCAAATATAATAATAATTTGACCCAAGGACCCACACTTGCAGTTCAAATATAGTAACTAAATGCATTGAAACTCTGTTTGTAGATTCACCAGCTAGTGGGGAAGTTACATACAGAGTTTCACTCTGCTACTTATTAACATAGATGTAGAGCATTTGGTTTAATGTCAAGCATTCAATTAGGGACCCAAAGTATTAACTTGAGGTATCTTATCTTCTTCAATGCACTTTAAATCCACTCTAAAGGTGCTGATAATCATATAATCAGCACCTTTCTTCTGTCAATCAATAAGCAAACATGATAATTTGACCCAAGGACCCACACCTGCAGTTCGAATATAGTTTAACTAAATGCACTGAAACTCGGTTTTTAGATTCACCAGTTAGTGGGGAAGTAGCATAAAGAGTTTCACTACAGTACTCATTACTGTAGAATTAGATCATTTGGTTTCATGTAAAGCATTGAAATAGGGACCCAAAGCAATTGGGATATGGATTTGAGGAACCTCATCTTCTTTAACACAGTTTAAATCCACTCAAAAGCATTGTGTCAGATGATCACAAAATCATGCAATTCACATCAGTTAATCAATAAGCAATTTATCCAAGGACCCACACCTCCATTTCAAGTAATATCTATCTAAGTGCAGTAAAATTCTCATAATGCATTTAGTAAACAGCAGGTGTGGTTCCATAGCTCAATTATTGCATGTCTGCTGTTTGGTCGAATGCTGAAAGGTGCATGATCATGTGGTCGTCAGACACAATACTCAATGCTTTAGAGTGGACTTAAAGTGCATTGAACTTTGGGTGCCTAATTGAATGCCTCACATAAAACCAAATGCTCTACATCTATTGCAATGTCTAGTCAAGTAAAGTCTGTATGCAACTTTCCCACTCACTGGTGAATCTAAAACAGCGTTTCAGTAAAATTCTACTCGAACTGCAGGTGTGGGTCCTTGGGTGAAATTATTATTATGTTTGCTTATTGTTTGACTGATTATGTGGTCATCAGACACAATATTCGATGCTTTAAAGAAAATTTAAAGAGCATTGAAGAAGATGAGGTACCTCAAAGCTTTCTAAGTGCTTTGGGTCCCTAATGAAATGCTCTACATCTATTGTAAGAAGTAGTTAAGTGAAACTATGCATGCAACTTAACAACTAACTGGTGAATCTGAAAACAGAGTTTCAATGCATTCAGTTAAACTATACTCGAACTGCAGGTGTGGGTCCTTGGGTCAAATTATTCCACGTTTGCTTATTGATTGACTGATGAAAAGTGCATTATTATGTGGTCATCAGACACAATACGCAATGCTTTAGAGTGGATTTAATGTGCATTGAAGAAGATGAGGTACCTCATATCCACATTCCCGGTACTTTGGGTCCTTAATATAATGCTTCACATGAAACCAAATGCTCTACATTTATTGTAATGAGTAGTCAAGGGAAATTCTGTATGCATCTTCAATTGTAACTGGTGAATCTGAAAACAGAGTTTCAACGCATTCAGTTAAACTATATATACTCAAACTGTAGGTGTGGGTCCTTGGGTCAAATTATTCCACGTTTACTTATTGACTACGGAATGGTGCATACCTTTGTGATCATTAGACACAATACTCAATGCTATAAAGTGCATTGAAGAAGATAAGATACCTCAAATCTGCATTCCAGGTACTTTGGGTCCCTAATGGAATGCTTCATATGAAACAAAGTGCTCTACATCTATGGTAATGAGTAGCAGAGTGAAACAATGCATGCAACTTTCCCACTAACTGGTGAATCTAAAAACAGAATTTCAATGCGTTAAGTTAAATTATACTTCAATTGTAGGTGTGGGTCCTTGGATCAGATTATTACACGTTTGCTTAATGATTGACTGATGAAAAGTGCATTATTATGTGGTCATCAGACACAATATGCAATGCTTTAGAGTGGATTTAATGTGCATTGAAGAAGATGAGGTACCTCATATCCACATTCCCGGTAGCTTTGGTCCCTAATGAAATGCTTCATATGAAACCAAATGCTCTACAACTATTGTAATCGATAGTCAATTGAAATTGTCTATGCAACTTACCCACGCACTGGTGAATCAAAGAAACGGAGTTTAATGCATTCAGTTAAACTATACTCGAACTGCAGGTGTGGACCCTTGGGTCAAATTATTCCACGTTTGCTTATTGATTGACTGATGAAAAGTACATTATTATGTGGTCATCAGACACAATACGCAATGCTTTAGAGCGGATTTAATGTGCATTGAAGAAGATGAGGTACCTCATATCCACATTCCCGGTACTTTGGGTCCTTAATATAATGCTTCACATAAAACCAAATGCTCTACATTTATTGTAATGAGTAGTCAAGGAAAATTCTGTATGCAACTTCAATTGCAACTGGTGAATCTGAAAACAGAGTTTCAATGCATTCAGTTAAACTATACTCGAACTGTGGGTGTGGGTCCTAGGGTCAAATTATTCCACGTTTACTTATTGATTGACTACGGAATGGTGCATACTTTTGTGATCATTAGACACAATACTCAATGCTTTAAAGTGCATTGAAGAAGATAACATATCTCAAAGCACAAACCACATTTGCTTATTGATTGACGGCTGAAAAGTGCATTATTATGTGGTCATCTGACACAATACGCAATGCTTTAGAGTGAATTTAAGGTGCATCGAAGAAGATGAGGTACCTCAAATCTGCATTCCAGGTACTTTGGGTCCCTAATGGAATGCTTCATATGAAACAAAGTGCTCTACATCTATGGTAATGAGTAGCAGAGTGAAACAATGTATGCAACTTTCCCACTAACTGGTGAATCTAGAAACAGAATTTCAATGCGTTAAGTTAAATTATACTTCAATTGTAGGTGTGGGTCCTTGGATCAGATTATTACACGTTTGCTTAATGATTGACTGATGAAAAGTGCATTATTATGTGGTCATCAGACACAATACGCAATGCTTTAGAGTGGATTTAATGTGCATTGAAGAAGATGAGGTACCTCATATCCACATTCCCGGTACTTTGGGACCTTAATATAATGCTTCACATAAAACCAAATGCTCTACATTTATTGTAATGAGTAGTCAAGGAAAATTCTGTATGCAACTTCAATTGTAACTGGTGAATCAGAAAACAGAGTTTCAATGCATTCAGTTAAACTATACTCGAACTGTGGGTGTGGGTCCTTGGGTCAAATTATTCCACGGTTACTTATTGATTGACTACGGAATGTTGCATACCTTTGTGATCATTAGACATTGTCATGGAGGATGTGGAGGAACGGGCCTTGTCATCCTATGAAATTCAACTCCCTTTTTGGAAGAGATATGT
This sequence comes from Theonella swinhoei, assembly GCA_963970385.1. Taxonomy (NCBI): domain Eukaryota; kingdom Metazoa; phylum Porifera; class Demospongiae; order Tetractinellida; family Theonellidae; genus Theonella; species Theonella swinhoei. The sequence continues at coordinate 3,423,820 of OZ019965.1, forward strand.
TGATGACATCTGTACTGTTGTCCCAAAGCAGAGAGTCCAACACTTGCTTCAACACCTCAATGGGATTGAAGAAACTATCCAGTTTACTGTGGAGCTTGAATCTAATGGTTGTCTTCCCTTCCTTGATGTACTCTTGCGTCGAAGACCAGATGGTTCCATCAGCACGTCTGTGTATAGAAAAGATACTCACACTGACAAGTATCTGGACTTCTCCTCTCACCACCCTCTCTCACATAAAATAGCCGTGGTCCGCACCTTGTGCTCCAGGGCAGAGACACACTCCTCACTGGCCAGTTCTCGGTTGGATGAACTAAACCATGTGTCTAGTGCTCTGAGGTTGAATGGCTACCCACTGGCTTTTGTGTCTCATCACTCGTCCAGACTCCACCCACAGATCCCAGTTCCACCTACATGGAAGTCGACAGTAGTCCTGCCATACGTTCGTGGCTTGTCAGAATCATTGAGACGAATTCTGGTCGACATGGAGATACGAGTTTCTTTCAAACCCCTCCTAACTATTAGACACCTTGTGTCCTCGCCCAAAGACCGAACCCCAGACCTTCATAAGTCAGGTGTGGTGTACAAAATCCCCTGTGCCGCATGTCCCACCGCATACATTGGTCAGACCGGACGCAGGCTCTGCCAACGTCTGGGTGAGCACAAGAGAGCTGTGAAGGATGCCGATTTTAACTCGTCTGCTCTTGCTGAGCATGCTTGGACTGAAGGACACCCAGTTGACTGGCAGAGTGTATCCGTCTTGTCTAGTTGCCCTGATTACCATTACAGATTGGTGAAGGAGGCTATTTTAATCAGGACTTCTACTAGTGTCCTGAATAGAGACACTGGCACTCTCCCTCCCGAATATGACAACCTTATACATCTCTCTAACATCTCATAACATCTATTGTTGTCACCTTTTGTGTCACATTCCTCCACTTGCATTCCGTTGTTTATATCCCGTTGTCTCTCTTAGTTTTCTGCTCATATTCACTGAGGATGGTAGCTGTATAGCTACCGAAACGTTTGATGTTATAATCAGTTTTGTTTCCTGGCTAGTGTAATCATTTTAGTCTTTTCACTATGGATCCTCCTAGCCACACAGGCCTTTTTGCATCATTAGACACAATACTCAATGCTTTAAAGTGCATCGAAGAAGATAAGATACCTCAAATCTGCATTCCAGGTACTTTGGGTCCCTAATGGAATGCTTCATATGAAACAAAGTGCTCTACATCTATGGTAATGAGTAGCAGAGTGAAACAATGCCTGCAACTTTCCCACTAACTGGTGAATCTGAAAACAGAATTTCAATGCGTTAAGTTAAATTATACTTCAATTGTAGGTGTGGGTCCTTGGATCAGATTATTACACGTTTGCTTAATGATTGACTGATGAAAAGTGCATTATTATGTGGTCATCAGACACAATACGCAATGCTTTAGAGTGGATTTAATGCGCATTGAAGAAGATGAGGTACCTCATATCCACATTCCCGGTAGTTTTGGTCCCTAATGAATGCTTCATAATATGAAACCAAATGCTCTACAACTATTGTAATCGATAGTCATTTGAAATTCTCTATGCAACTTATCCACTCACTTGTGAATCAAACAAACCGAGTTTAATGCATTCAGTTAAACTCTATATACTCGAACTGCAGGTGTGGGTCCTTGGGTCAAATTATTCCACGTTTGCTTATTGATTGACTGATGAAAAGTGCATTATTATGTGGTCATCAGACACAATACGCAATGCTTTAGAGTGGATTTAATGTGCATTGAAGAAGATGAGGTACCTCATATCCACATTTCCGGTACTTTGGGTCCTTAATATAATCCTTCACATAAAACCAAATGCTCTACATTTATTGTAATGAGTAGTCAAGGAAAATTCTGTATGCAATTTCACTTGTGACTGGTGAATCAGAAAACAGAGTTTCAATGCATTCCGTTAAACTATACTCGAACTGTGGGTGTGGGTCCTTGGGTCAAATTATTCCACGTTTACTTATTGATTGACTACGGAATGGTGCATACCTTTGTGATCATTAGACACAATACTCAATGCTTTAAAGTGCATTGAAGAAGATAAGATACCTCAAATCTGCATTCCAGGTACTTTGGGTCCCTAATGGAATGCTTCATATGAAACAAAGTGCTCTACATCTATGGTAATGAGTAACAGAGTGAAACAATGCATGCAACTTTCCCACTAACTGGTGAATCTGAAAACAGAATTTCAATGCGTTAAGTTAAATTATACTTCAATTGTAGGTGTGGGTCCTTGGATCAGATTATTACACGTTTGCTTAGTGATTGACTGATGAAAAGTGCATTATTATGTGGTCATCAGACACAATACGCAATGCTTTAGAGTGGATTTAATGTGCATTGAAGAAGATGAGGTACCTCATATCCACATTCCCGGTACTTTGGGTCCTTAATATAATGCTTCACATAAAACCAAATGCTCTACATTTATTGTAATGAGTAGTCAAGGGAAATTCTGTATGCAACTTCACTTGTAACTGGTGAATCTGAAAACAGAGTTCCAATGCATTCAGTTAAACAATACTCGAACTGTGGGTGTGGGTCCTTAGGTCAGATTATTCCACGTTTACTTATTGATTGACTACGGAATGGTGAATACGTACTTTTGTGATCATTAGACACAATACTCAATGCTTTAAAGTGCATTGAAGAAGATAAGATACCTCAAATCTGCATTCCAGGTACTTTGGGTCCCTAATGGAATGCTTCATATGAAACAAAGTGCTCTACATCTATGGTAATGAGTAGCAGAGTGAAACAATGTATGCAACTTTCCCACTAACTGGTGAATCTGAAAACAGAATTTCAATGCGTTAAGTTAAATTATACTATAATTGTAGGTGTGGGTCCTTGGATCAGATTATTACATGTTTGCTTAATGATTGACTGATGAAAAGTGCATTATTATGTGGTCATCAGACACAATACGCAATGCTTTAGAGTGGATTTAATGTGCATTGAAGAAGATGAGGTACCTCATATCCACATTCCCGGTAATTTTGGTCCCTAATGAAATGCTTCATATGAAACCAAATGCTCTACAACTATTGTAATCGATAGTCAATTGAAATTGTCTATGCAACTTACCCACTCACTGGTGAATCAAAGAAACGGAGTTTAATGCATTCAGTTAAACTATACTCGAACTGCAGGTGTGGGTGCTTGGGCCAAATTATTCCACGTTTACTTATTGATTGACTGATGAAAAGTACATTTTTATATGTCATCAGACACAATACGCAATGCTTTAGAGTGGATTTAATGTGCATTGAAGAAGATGAGGTACCTCATATCCACATTCCCGGTACTTTGGGTCCTTAATATAATGCTTCACATGAAACCAAATGCTCTACATTTATTGTAAAGAGTAGTCAAGGAAAATTGTGTATGCAACTTCAATTGTAACTGGTGAATCTGAAAACAGAGTTTCAATGCATTCAGTTAAACTATACTCGAACTGTGGGTGTGGGTCCTTGGGTCAAATTATTCCACGGTTACTTATTGATTGACTACGGAATGGTGCATACCTTTGTGATCATTAGACACAATACTCAATGCTTTAAAGTGCATCGAAGAAGATAAGATACCTCAAATCTGCATTCCAGGTACTTTGGATCCCTAATGGAATGCTTCATATGAAACAAAGTGCTCTACATCTATGGTAATGAGTAGCAGAGTGAAACAATGCATGCAACTTTCCCACTAACTGGTGAATCTAAAAACAGAATTTCAATGCGTTAAGTTAAATTATACTTCAATTGTAGGTGTGGGTCCTTGGATCAGATTATTACATGTTTGCTTAATGATTGACTGATGAAAAGTGCATTATTATGTGGTCATCAGACACAATACGCAATGCTTTAGAGTGGATTTAATGTGCATTGAAGAAGATGAGGTACCTCATATCCGGATTCCCGGTAGTTTTGGTCCCTAATGAAATGCTTCATATGAAACCAAATGCTCTACAACTATTGTAATCGATAGTCAATTGAAATTCTCTATGCAACTTACCCACTCACTGATGAATCAAACAAACGGAGTTTAATGCATTCAGTTAAACTATACTCGAACTGCAGGTGTGGGTCCTTGGGTCAAATTATTCCACGTTTACTTATTGATTGACTGATGAAAAGTGCATTATTATATGGTCATCAGACACAATACGCAATGCTTTAGAGTGGATTTAATGTGCATTGAAGAAGATTAGTTACCTCATATCCACATTCCCGGTACTTTGGGTCCTTAATATAATCCTTCACATGAAACCAAATGCTCTACATTTATTGTAATGAGTAGTCAAGGAAAATTCTGTATGCAACTTCAATTGTAACTGGTGAATCTGAAAACAGAGTTTCAATGCATTCAGTTAAACTATACTCGAACTGTGGGTGTGGGTCCTTGGGTCAAATTATTCCATGTTTACTTATTGATTGACTACGGAATGTTGCATACCTTTGTGATCATTAGACACAATACTCAATGCTTTAAAGTGCATACCTCAAATATGCATTCCAGGTATTTTGGGTCCCTAATGGAATGCTTCATATGAAACAAAGTGCTCTACATCTATGGTAATGAGTAGCAGAGTGAAACAATGCCTGCAACTTTCCCACTAACTGGTGAATCTAAAAACAGAATTTCAATGCGTTAAGTGAAATTATACTTCAATTGTAGGTGTGGGTCCTTGGATCAGATTATTACATGTTTGCTTAATGATTGACTGATGAAAAGTGCATTATTATGTGGTCATCAGACACAATACGCAATGCTTTAGAGTGGATTTAATGTGCATTGAGACACACATTTACTTATTGATTGACTGATGAAAAGTGCATTATTATATGACAATACGCAATGCTTTAGAGTGGATTTAATGTGCATTGAAGAAGATGAGGTACCTCATATCCACATTCCCGGTACTTTGGGTCCTTAATATAATGCTTCACATAAAACCAAATGTTCTACATTTATTGTAATGAGTAGTCAAGGAAAATTCTGTATGCAACTTCAATTGTAACTGGTGAATCTGAAAACAGAGTTTCAATGCATTCAGTTAAACTATACTCGAACTGTGGGTGTGGGTCCTTAGGTCAGATTATTCCACGTTTACTTATTGATTGACTACGGAATGGTGCATACCTTTGTGATCATTAGACACAATACTCAATGCTTTAAAGTGCATCGAAGAAGATAAGATACCTCAAATCTGCATTCCAGGTACTTTGGATCCCTAATGGAATGCTTCATATGAAACAAAGTGCTCTACATCTATGGTAATGAGTAGCAGAGTGAAACAATGCCTGCAACTTTCCCACTAACTGGTGAATCTAAAAACAGAATTTCAATGCGTTAAGTTAAATTATACTTCAATTGTAGGTGTGGGTCCTTGGATCAGATTATTACATGTTTGCTTAATGATTGACTGATGAAAAGTGCATTATTATGTGGTCATCAGACACAATACGCATTGCTTTAGAGTGGATTTAATGTGCATTGAAGAAGATGAGGTACCTCATATCCACATTTCTGGTAGTTTTGGTCCCTAATGAAATGCTTCAAATGAAACCAAATGCTCTACAACTATTGTAATCGATAGTCAATTGAAATTCTCTATGCAACTTACCCACTCACTGATGAATCAAACAAACGGAGTTTAATGCATTCAGTTAAACTATACTCGAACTGCAGGTGTGGGTCCTTGGGTCAAATTATTCCACGTTTACCTCATATCCGGATTCCCGGTAGTTTTGGTCCCTAATGAAATGCTTCCAAAAGATAAGATTTGAGGTATCTTATCTTTGGATTTAATGTGCATTGAAGAAGATGAGGTACCTCATATCCACATTGCCGGTACTTTGGGTCCTTAATATAATGCTTCACATAAAACCAAATGCTCTACATTTATTGTAATGAGTAGTCAAGGGAAATTCTGTATGCAACTTCACTTGTAACTGGTGAATCTGAAAACAGAGTTTCAATGCATTCAGTTAAACTATACTCGAACTGTGGGTTTTGGTCCTGGGTCATATTATTCCACGTTAACTTATTGATTGACTACGGAATGGTGCATACTTTTGTGATCATTAGACACAATACTCAATGCTATAAAGTGCATTGAAGAAGATAACATATCTCAAATCACAAACCACATTTGCTTATTGATTTGACAGCTGAAAAGAGCATTATTATGTGGTCATCTGACACAATACGCAATGCTTTACTAAGCATTTGGTTTCATGTGAAGCATTATATTATGGACACAAAGTACCGGGAATGTGGATATGAGGTACCTCATCTCCTTCAATGCACATTAAATCCACTCTAAAGCATTGCGTATTGTGTCTGATGACCATATAAAAATGTACTTTTCATCAGTCAATCAATAAGTAAACGTGGAATAATTTGATCCAAGGACCCACACCTGCAGTTCGAGTATAGTTTAACTGAATGCATTAAACTCCGTTTCTTTGATTCACCAGTGAGTGGGTAAGTTGCATAGAGAATTTCAATTGACTATCGATTACAATAGTTGTAGAGCATTTGGTTTCATATGAAGCATTTCATTAAGGACCAAAACTACCGGGAATGTGGATATGAGGTACCTCATCTTCTTCAATGCACATTAAATCCACTCTAAATATAATGCACTTTTCATCAGTCAATCATTAAGCAAACGTGTAATAATCTGATCCAAGGACCCACACCTACAATTGAAGTATAATTTAACTTAACGCATTGAAATTCTGTTTCTAGATTCACTAGTTAGTGGGAAAGTTGCATACATAGTTTCACTCTGCTACTCATTACCATAGATGTAGAGCACTTTGTTTCATATGAAGCATTCCATTAGGGACCCAAAGTACCTGGAATGCAGATTTGAGGTACCTCATCTTCTTCGATGCACCTTAAATTCACTCTAAAGCATTGAGTATTGTGTCTAATGATCACAAAGGTATGCACCATTCCGTAGTCAATCAATAAGTAAACGTGGAATAATTTGACCCAAGGACCCACACCCACAGTTCGAGTATAGTTTAACTGAATGCATTGAAACTTTGTTTTCAGATTCACCAGTTACAATTGAAGTTGCATACAGAATTCCCCTTGACTACTCATTACAATAAATGTAGAGCATTTGGTTTCATGTGAAGCATTATATTAAGGACCCAAAGTATCGGGAATGTGGATATGAGGTACCTTATCTTCTTCAATGCACATTAAATCCACTCTAAAGCATTGCGTATTGTGTCTGATGACCACATAATAATGCACTTTTCATCAGTCAATCAATGAGCAAACGTGGAATAATTTGACCCAAGGACCCACACCTGCAGTTCGAGTATAGTTTAACTGAATGCATTAAACTCCGTTTGTTTGTTCACCAGTGAGTGGGTAAGTTGCATAGAGAATTTCAATTGACTATCGATTACAATAGTTGTAGAGCATTTGGTTTCATTTGAAGCATTTCATTAGGGACCAAAACTACCAGAAATGTGGATATGAGGTACCTCATCTTCTTCAATGCACATTAAATCCACTCTAAAGCAATGCGTATTGTGTCTGATGACCACATAATAATGCACTTTTCATCAGTCAATCATTAAGCAAACATGTAATAATCTGATCCAAGGACCCACACCTACAATTGAAGTATAATTTAACTTAACGCATTGAAATTCTGTTTTTAGATTCACCAGTTAGTGGGAAAGTTGCAGGCATTGTTTCACTCTGCTACTCATTACCATAGATGTAGAGCACTTTGTTTCATATGAAGCATTCCATTAGGGATCCAAAGTACCTGGAATGCAGATTTGAGGTATCTTATCTTCTTCGATGCACTTTAAAGCATTGAGTATTGTGTCTAATGATCACAAAGGTATGCACCATTCCGTAGTCAATCAATAAGTAAACGTGGAATAATCTGACCTAAGGACCCACACCCACAGTTCGAGTATAGTTTAACTGAATGCATTGAAACTCTGTTTTCAGATTCACCAGTTACAATTGAAGTTGCATACAGAATTTTCCTTGACTACTCATTACAATAAATGTAGAACATTTGGTTTTATGTGAAGCATTATATTAAGGACCCAAAGTACCGGGAATGTGGATATGAGGTACCTCATCTTCTTCAATGCACATTAAATCCACTCTAAAGCATTGCGTATTGTCATATAATAATGCACTTTTCATCAGTCAATCAATAAGTAAATGTGTGTCTCAATGCACATTAAATCCACTCTAAAGCATTGCGTATTGTGTCTGATGACCACATAATAATGCACTTTTCATCAGTCAATCATTAAGCAAACATGTAATAATCTGATCCAAGGACCCACACCTACAATTGAAGTATAATTTCACTTAACGCATTGAAATTCTGTTTTTAGATTCACCAGTTAGTGGGAAAGTTGCAGGCATTGTTTCACTCTGCTACTCATTACCATAGATGTAGAGCACTTTGTTTCATATGAAGCATTCCATTAGGGACCCAAAATACCTGGAATGCATATTTGAGGTATGCACTTTAAAGCATTGAGTATTGTGTCTAATGATCACAAAGGTATGCAACATTCCGTAGTCAATCAATAAGTAAACATGGAATAATTTGACCCAAGGACCCATACCCACAGTTCGAGTATAGTTTAACTGAATGCATTGAAACTCTGTTTTCAGATTCACCAGTTACAATTGAAGTTGCATACAGAATTTTCCTTGACTACTCATTACAATAAATGTAGAGCATTTGGTTTCATGTGAAGCATTATATTAAGGACCCAAAGTACCGGGAATGTGGATATGAGGTAACTAATCTTCTTCAATGCACATTAAATCCACTCTAAAGCATTGCGTATTGTGTCTGATGACCATATAATAATGCACTTTTCATCAGTCAATCAATAAGTAAACGTGGAATAATTTGACCCAAGGACCCACACCTGCAGTTCGAGTATAGTTTAACTGAATGCATTAAACTCCGTTTGTTTGATTCATCAGTGAGTGGGTAAGTTGCATAGAGAATTTCAATTGACTATCGATTACAATAGTTGTAGAGCATTTGGTTTCATATGAAGCATTTCATTAGGGACCAAAACTACCGGGAATCCGGATATGAGGTACCTCATCTTCTTCAATGCACATTAAATCCACTCTAAAGCATTGCGTATTGTGTCTGATGACCACATAATAATGCACTTTTCATCAGTCAATCATTAAGCAAACATGTAATAATCTGATCCAAGGACCCACACCTACAATTGAAGTATAATTTAACTTAACGCATTGAAATTCTGTTTTTAGATTCACCAGTTAGTGGGAAAGTTGCAGGCATTGTTTCACTCTGCTACTCATTACCATAGATGTAGAGCACTTTGTTTCATATGAAGCATTCCATTAGGGACCCAAAGTACCTGGAATGCAGATTTGAGGTATCTTATCTTCTTCGATGCACTTTAAAGCATTGAGTATTGTGTCTAATGATCACAAAGGTATGCACCATTCCGTAGTCAATCAATAAGTAAACGTGGAATAATTTGACCCAAGGACCCACACCCACAGTTCGAGTATAGTTTAACTGAATGCATTGAAACTCTGTTTTCTGATTCACCAGTTACAATTGAAGTTGCATACAGAATTTCCCTTGACTACTCATTACAATAAATGTAGAGCATTTGGGTTTATGTGAAGCATTATATTAAGGACCCAAAGTACCGGGAATGTGGATATGAGGTACCTCATCTTCTCATTACCATAGATATAGAGCACTTTGTTTCATATGAAGCATTCCATTAGGGACCCAAAGCACCTGGAATGCAGATTTGAGGTATCTTATCTTCTTCAATGCACTTTAAAGCATTGAGTATTGTGTTCACAAAGGTGCATGCACCATTCCGTAGTCAATCAATAAGTAAACGTGGAATAATTTGACCCAAGGACCCACACCCACAGTTCGAGTATAGTTTAACTGAATGCATTGAAACTCTGTTTTCAGATTCACCAGTTACAAGTGAAGCTGCATGCAGAATTTCCCTTGACTACTCATTACAATAAATGCAGCAAGTTGAAACACTGTTTTCAAATTCACCAGTTAGTGGGAAGTTTCATACAGAGTGTCACTTGACTACTCCTTACAATAGATGTAGAGCATTCATTAGGGACCCAAAGCACTTAGAAAGTGGATTTGAGGTACCTCATCTTCTTCAATGCACTTTAAATTTACTTTAAAGCATCAAATATTGTGTCTGATGACACATAATCAGTCAAACAATAAGCAAACATAATAATAATTTCACCCAAGGACCCAACACCTGCAGTTCGAGTAGAGTTTTACTGAAACGCTGTTTTAGATTAACCAGTGAGTGGGAAAGTTGCATACAGAGTTTTACTCGACTAGACATTGCAATAGATGTAGAGCATTTGGTTTTATGTGAGGCATTCAATTAGGCACCCAAAGTTCAATGCACTTTAAGTCCACTCTAAAGCATTGAGTATTGTGTCTGACGACCACATGATCATGCACCTTTCAGCATTCGACCAAACAGCAGACATGCAATAATTGAGCTATGGAACCACACCTGCTGTTTACTAAATGCATTATGAGAATTTTACTGCACTTAGATAGATATTACTTGAAATGGAGGTGTGGGTCCTTGGATAAATTGCTTATTGACTGATGTGAATTGCATGATTTGTGATCATCTGACACAATGCTTTCGAGTGTGTTAAAGAAGATGAGGTTCCTCAAATCCATATCCCAATTGCTTTGGGTCCCTATTTCAATGCTTTACATGAAACCAAATGCTCTAATTCTACAGTAATGAGTACTGTAGTGAAACTCTTTATGCTACTTCCCCACTAACTGGTGAATCTAAAAACCGAGTTTCAGTGCATTTAGTTAAACTATATTCGAACTGCAGGTGTGGGTCCTTGGGTCAAATTATCATATGTTTGCTTATTGATTAACAGAAGAAAGGTGCTGATTATATGATTATCAGCACCTTTAGAGTGGATTTAAAGTGCATTGAAGAAGATAAGATACCTCAAGTTAATACTTTGGGTCCCTAATTGAATGCTTGACATTAAACCAAATGCTCTATATCTATGTTAATGAGTAGCAGAGTGAAACTCTGTATGTAACTTCCCCACTAGCTGGTGAATCTACAAACAGAGTTTCAATGCATTTAGTTACTATATTTGAACTGCAAGTGTGGGTCAAATTATTATTATGATTGCTTATTGATTGACTTATGAAAAATGCGTGATTATGCGATTATCAGACACAATACTCAGTGGATTAAATGAAGACAAGGTACCTCAAATCCACATTCCTAGTACTCACAGTCCTTAATTGAATTCCTCGCACTAAACTAAACATCATATAATCATGCACCTTTCAATATTGTCAATTAATAGGTAAACATGTTTTATATTCACCAGTTAGTACGTGGGTGAATTGCATATAGATTGTCTTAGATGTAGAGGATTTGGCTTTTAGATGTAGAGGATTTACCTTTTATGTGTAAACATGTTACTATTTTACCTGGAAGCTTATGTTTGAAATCCTATTATATACCCTATTATAATGCTGTTGTGATCAGAACCTGATTTCTATGGAATAGGTAATATCAAGGTGGGTGTTTTACTGATGTACATGATAGAAGTGGATTGAAAGCTATACATCTGAGTCTTTATTTTACATTTTATGTGGTGCATTGTCAAGTAAAACTGCCTGTATCTTCTTCAATTTAAAGTTACATTATTGAAACCCTCAGCAAAATTACTGCATGCTCTTTCCATCTCTAATTGTCATTATTGCCTATTGACTATAATGACTGGTAATGGTAGATAGCTGGAAAGTGTATTTATGTGACAACTGTGTGACATCTCACGTACCGTTATGACCGGGAAACTTAACGCTCCACTTCGAGTTCGTGTCTAAACTAAATATTATTATTCCACATTATGAAAAGAAAAGAGTACTACTCAGTAGCACGCAAAAAATGACGGAGAGCGCGCGTGCGCGGCGCGTGTGCACTTAGGGGAAAAGCGCACCTTAGGCGTGGGTCCTTAGGTCGGGTCCTACCGCAATTTTCGTTACGTGTAATACCTGCCTGGAGACGAGGCTACTGCGTGGCACGATACGGTACTCGTTAGTGGTATGAGGACGCGAACGAAAGCGTGAGCGGCCACGCCTCTCATTTTCGGACACGAATGAAGGCGTGAGTCGACCCCGCCTCCCAATTTTTGATTAATCAAGTGAAATATAAATGAACAGTGTGAAGCAGAGACTGCAGATTCAGGGCTGCTGAGAAATGGGGGGTGCTTCTTCTCGTCACCTGAACGACTTCTGTGAGCCCGTTTCAAAGTTTTGGGTAAGCAGTGACTGAAGTGCAACTTAGTAAAGTTACCGCTACATACGTACGTAGCTCTCCGTTTGTCAATGCAAGGCAGATTGATATTCACAACGACTTTCAGACCCAACCTGCCTGCCCCAACATAATGTTAATAGATTCTGTGCATGTTTGAGCTAGCTCTGCGCACTTCACTTGGTCAGCTAGGTGATGCATGCATCCAGCAGCAACTTTGCAATATTTTACGCTGTGCACTGCATCGATCACAGAGAGAGAACTCCAGTTATCCAAATGGAAGCCACGATGAGATAGACTTCTCACTATGTTTTGAGGACACGGCCATCCTGTATGGAGTGTGTCTAGTGGTCTGGATACTGGCTGGGTTCCAGTTCATGTGTGCTCCCTACCATAGGAAAAAACTACCAATCAGCCTTCTTCATCTTGCCAAAATTGTGAGCTCATTATAACATAGTGTATATCTGCATATGTATTTATGTATATCCCTCCCACTTAAAAAAAAACTCCTATCTAAATACTGCAGTATCACTATGATGTACCCCTACACTCTCTGTTCAGACCTTCCCACTGATATATATGTAGGAGAAATGTCCTTTTGCATGCAAGTAGTAGTAACTCTACCACTATACTGATAGAATAACAACAAAGAACCAAATCACTAAGATCCAGCTGACAGGAAACACTTTTCAATGATATCGATTTCCTCTCTACTTGATGCTGACTGTATACATTACTGTATGTCTTTTACCACAACCTGCATTCCAAGTCCTCTTGTATACAACTCAGCAACCTCATTAGGATTTTTATCTAGTATTTAAAATCTACCAAAAATGCAATTCTATGACAGAGATACAGTGTGTGCTATTTAACACCAGTACATCACCAACCCTGATAAAGGCTAGCCATGCATGAGAACACAAAGATGACTATAGTACTTCAGACATTCGGCATCTAGAGATGTACGTTGTGCCTCTGGGTAGTGCCAACAATACAAGCTGTACATGTAATCACAGCAACAAACAGTACTGCCATTATTCTATGTCCACTAATCCTCTCACCACCTCCATTCATCCTCTCCCCTCCCCCTTCTCCCAACAGGGTGTAGTACTGGTGGTATTAGCTGCAGCACTGTGTGACTTATCCTATACTGTCTACAAGGACACAGCAGGACGAGTAGCCAACTTCCATTATGTCACTCCAATAGTACTTGTACTAACCATGGTGGGTCATATACTTACATTAATGCACAATGATTTAACCAGCTCATACCTGTATTGCTGAATGACATGTCAAGTACCATTCCTACATGTTAATATATATGTGTATGCTAATGCATGTGGATATTGATATTTCTATATAAATTGGTGATTTAGCCAGTTTTTGCTGGTAATTCTCTGATCTTTACGTCAATGAAGCTTATTATTATTATCACACATGCCAAACATTGACTGCAGCTATGTTGCATGTACATAATTGACAAGCTGAGCGAGCCCACCTAGTCATGTCAACAGGCCAACTTTTTCATTATATGTGCCCCACACTGTGCATACCACAAATTATGTATACATGAGTTTAATGTGCACACAGAGATTTGAAAAATCATCCTGTTTTCACAACTGGGGGGGGGGCGCTTAATTGCTCCACTCACCAATAATGCACTGCATTCACCTAGCATTTTTAATGTTCCTGTTTGCAGGCTCTAATGATAATGTTGATGTACACACATCGAATAAGTGGCGTCCGTTCATCAGGTGTACCATTCCTGTTCTGGCTGGTCATGAGTCTCTATGGAATAATGAAGTTCAGAACACTGGTGCTCATTGCAGAGGACGATGTATGTGTATCTGTGCTAACATGTGTACTGAACTAGCCTACAATTAACTAGCAACTCAGTCAACTGAGTCATTGTAGAGCAGTTATTTGATACTGTTGATGTTGTGTATGCAGGAATCCATGGAAGATGTGTTTCGGTTCACAACCTTCTGTGTACAGTTCACATGCTACATTGCTCTGTTTGTGATGAACCTATTCCCAGAACCACGTGCCACCAGGACAGCCTACTCCATCCTTACTGATGACATTACTGAGGTGAGCACAGAATGAGATGTTGTGGTAGTGGTCTGGATACTATATACTTGTAATTGACACTCATATACCAATTTTAAGATGTGTACATATATGTATATATTCATACCAAGAGACACTCAAGGCAATACAACACAAGGCAACTCAACAAAAACAAAGAAAGATAAGTTGCCTGACTCGATTCTGCGTTCTAGGCAGATGCTCTACCAACTGAGCTACTGGGGCAGCTCAGCTGGCTGGGCTGAATTATGCATACAAAGCAGCACAATTCAAGGCAAAGCATCTCAACCTGAAGCCCAGGCAAACTCAAACTCAGTGTACATGTACATGTATGTGATCTGATGTGGACATGTGTTAACATACTATCTCCAGAGGAAGCCATGTCCTGAGCAAGATGCCACATTCTTGTCCCAAATCACTTGGAGATGGCTTGATGGGTATGTATAGGCATCATCCACTACTATTTCAATATATATGTGTGTACATATGGCTCCCCATCTACATTTATGTCCAGATACCATCTTATTTTTCTTTCCCTCTTTCCTGTCTTCCCTTCATCCCTCACCTCCCCTCTCATCCTCCCTCCCTCCCTCCCTCCCTCCCCCCCCCATCAGTCTCATGTGGCACGGCTGGAGGAAGCCTCTCCTCTACAGTGACCTCACCGACCTCAATGAAGAAGACAAGGCAAGGAAACTTGGACCACGCTTCCAGCGAAACTGGGATAACGAACTCACCAAATCTGGGTATGATCACAAATGTATGTATAGCCAATTGTGAAGTGTACATACTGGAGTTTGATGGGTCCAATAAGCCTATATTAACTTGAGATCTGAGTCAATGATTAGGCTAATGCGTGTTGGAACCACATCTGTGCAGGACATTCTCCCTCATCTTACTGTATGTATGTTGATCTTTTCTTGGCACTGATCACAGGCTAACATTTAGTGACCAAGCTGTGAATGAGCTGGAGTACCAGCCAGTCAATGTGGAGGTTCGACCCACACAGAAACTCACACCTGACCAACACCAACCTACACGCAGAAAAGACCCCTCACTAGTCTGGGCACTGGCCAAGTCTTTTGGTGGGACATTTTTTGTGGCAGGCATAATCAAAGTGGGGCAGGATTTACTGAGCTTTGCCAGTCCACAGATATTAAAGTAAGACTTCAAAGAGTTTTATCAATACATTATGTGTACCTGTATGATGTATGTGGAACTAAACCAATCAGGCCCTTGGGAGTGGTGTGATTTGAGGTATTACCCCTAATTTACAATTTATGGCACATTGTTGAGAAGACAAAAGTTAGGACTTGTCATTACCTAATTAGAGGTGTCCTGATTAGAGGGGCTCCCTCGACACTCCATATCTCTCTCTTAGATTGATGATCAAGTTCACAGAAGATTCATCCGTACCAGATTGGAAGGGCTACACGTATGCAGTCCTACTGTTTGCCACAGCCGTTGTCCAGTCACTGCTCCTCCACCAGTACTTCCATCGCTGCTTTATAGTGGGCATGAGAGTCAGAACTGCAGTAATATCGGCTGTGTATAATAAGGTGTGTGTGTGTGTGTGTGTGTGTGTGTGTGTGTGTGTGTGTGTGTGTGTGTGTGTGTGTGTGTGTGTGTGTGTGTGTGTGTGTGTGTGTGAAGGTTGAAAAAATGTACATTTCAAAATTAAGTCGTGCAAGTACATATATATATAGTTTCTTTGGCTGTCCCTAAACACCCCATATTGACCTGCAGGCACTGCGGCTCAGTAACAGTGCCCGTAAGGAGCGAACAGTCGGAGAGATAGTCAACCTCATGTCAGTGGATGCCACTCGGTTTCAAGACCTCATGGCGTACCTCCACTTGATCTGGTCTGCTCCACTACAGATTGTGCTGGCTCTCGTTTTCCTCTATTTCACCATGGGTTTCTCCATCTTTGCCGGGTTTGCTGTCATGGTCCTCCTAATACCAGTCAATCTCATCATTGCCACCTTCAGCAAAAATCTCCAGGTCTATATGCATGTGTGAAATGTGTTGATTTTTTTATCCAGCTAAACTGCCCTAGTACATAATGTACTTGGCAGAGTATAACTGTGTTTAGGGCTCTATACTTACATTATCTACACAACTCTCTGGTGCTGTAGGTGAAGCAAATGATCCAAAAAGATTCCAGAATAAAATTAGTCAATGAGGTCCTCAATGGAATGAAGGTATATGTGAGGTCTTTACAAGTGAATGTAGTCATTTCACTGACCCCTGACCCTTCTCTCCACCTGTTAGGTTATTAAACTCTATGCGTGGGAGATTCCTTACCAGCAACAGATCATGGGCATTCGTAAAGGAGAACTAAATGTCTTGAGATCCACTGCCTTCCTCAATGCTGGCTCCTCCTTCACTTGGACCTGTGCTCCTTTCCTGGTCAGTGGCCCACTACTCTGTGTAACTTGACACTCTCCCCCACCCCCACACTGTATACTTTGTACACACTACAAATTAATGTACATGTATACACCTTTTACACGTGTATAATATATACATAAAAATACATGTATGTAAATACATAAAAGATACGATATATATATCTGGTATTTTGTGCACATGACATATAAAACCTGTCCTGAAGGGTTCAGTGATCTTTTGTCTGTGTTCAGGTTGCCCTGGCCACCTTTGCTACTTTTGTGCTTGTCAACAAGGACTCTGACAACCCTGACGACAGGCTCACTGCTGATAAGGCATTTGTGGCTCTGTCTCTCTTCAACATCCTCCGCTTCCCTCTCTCTATGCTACCCATGCTTATCTCCTTCATTGTGCAGGTGAAGTGAACCATTCACATACACAACAAGGATTCTGAGTAGCTAATTCTGAGTTAGGAAACTTGTGTACTTTTCTGCTCCATTAGTATAACTATTTCAAAGCCCCAGAGTTAAGAGATGTACAGTAATCCCATACAGACACCTTCCATGAGAGATATATGATATCATTATCGCAATACAGGCGAGTGTGTCGGTGAAGCGTTTGAGGGATTTTTTGAAGGGAACTGAAATAGACCCTAACAATGTCCATTGGTCTGAAGAGCCTGCAGCAGGTACGTCATCACATAGCCCTTCTCATGTATATAGGTGAACTGGAATACACATGAAGTATTTAAACCACAAGAATCACAAAGCAATACACAAATGCAACTCACATGTATATGCATATATATTAGTGGCACTATTAGGTGTCAGATGTCCATTTACAATGGTGAATCTATTTAGTGGCTGAAACTTTTGGCCCTGTGCAGTGGGAGATGATGTAATTACAGTAACTAATGGTCAGTTCACATGGGACAGAGAGGAGAAAAATACACTAGAGGAGTGAGTTGGAAAAAATACTCTCTGTTTGATTATGCTACTCCACCTCCCTGTTTCATGTGCAGTGTCAACATTCACATTAAACGTGGTCAGCTAGTTGGAGTTGTGGGTCTGGTTGGAGCAGGTAAGTCATCTCTCATTCAAGCCATACTGGGAGAGATGGACAAGCTAGATGGCAGAGTGGAGGTGAAGGTCAGTATGCTAATGTAAATATACTACCAATACGTACGTATGTGTGTGTGCAATAGTTGCAGATTACCAGGACATTAACTAATGCATGCATTTTTCTGCATATATCGGCAATGCTCCAGTTTTGACTATATTTATAACCTGCTATCAGGTGTTTCCTTTGAACTTCTGACAGTTTATTCAAATGGCCAGATGCACACCATTAGGGCACATACAATCCAGGGCAAAGATACAGATACACTACATGTCAACTCTGTCCATCCCCAGATCACTCAATGGGGCTATAGAGTGTAACTAATACTTGTACATGTATATATGCACATTTATTACCTAGCCATATTGCCCAGCAATGTATAAGTTCCTATTCCGCGTTGGGCAATATTTTCCCATATTGCCCAGTTATATTGCCCAGTCAGTTTTAGCCAATTAAATTTCAGAGCGCATTGCGCATTGCGCGTTACGCGTATTGTTAGCAACGAGTGAACGGTAAAATGGCGGAGTTTTAACACCAGTTTGAAGACGAGCTAGGTAATAAACAGCTTATTACGTGGTTTATCGGGCAATATTGCGAGTTATTGCACTCGTGTGTGAGTATTACCCTCGCCTTCGGCTTGGGCAATACCTCACACACTCGTGCAATAACTTGCCATATTGCCCGATATCCCACGCAATAAGATATATGTATTTTATCTATACTTCAAAATATCATGCTTATGAGTTCTAACCACCATTTTTGCTATTTTATTAATTTACTGTGTGCATGTACAATATGAATGGCCGTGTGTGGTGTTTGGTAGTGTGCAACCTATCGTGATTTCCATGTACATGTATGTACCTTCATCCGGCCCAGGGTCAAGTGGCGTATGTGCCACAACAGGCGTGGATACAGAATGCCACAGTGAAGGACAATATTCTGTTTGGTCGTGCATTCAATGAAGCTCTGTACAAGAGGACACTGCATGACTGTGCACTGGAGCAGGACCTGGAGATACTGCCTGGAGGTGATATGACTGAGATTGGGGAGAAGGTTTGTCTAAATTGCTCTGTGTGTTGTAAGTGACTAACACTGCATTCATTATGTATGAAAGAAGATCTGCGTTCAGACTTATGTAGCAGGCATGGACTGTTTCTTCTATCTTACAGGGTATTAACCTAAGTGGAGGTCAGAAGCAGCGTGTGAGTCTGGCTCGTGCTGTCTACCAGGAGGCAGATATCTACTTGCTGGATGACCCACTCAGTGCCGTAGACTCACACGTCGGAAAACACATCTTTGAGAAGGTTATTGGACCTGAGGGAATACTCAGTGGAAAGGTCAGTGAAATATGTCCTTGTTCATGTACTAGGCCAATTAAGGTTTATGGCTAGTACTACCTTGGCCAGAGGGTTGGTTGTCAGTCAGTTGTTGATTAACTGGGAGCCAGTTGTTCAACTGGACAGGTTGCATATCCTATAGAACAACTAGGTGAATATATAATTGAAAAATCAGCCCATTGACACGACTAAATCTGCTTGCTCCACTCGCCAATAAGCTTAGTTTAGGACTGTGTTGTGTTATTAACTTACAAGTGTACAATCAGCTCCTTTAACTTTTTTTAAACACACATAGATTAATATGTACATTTGAACAGTATTGTGTACACGACATAGTAGTGAGAATGTTCTAATTCACTTACAAAAGTAAAAAAAAGTGTTGTACATATAATATTAACACACACATGCATGCATTGTGGCTACATGGTATATATTTGTGTATAGCGCATGGGCCTCTGCAGGTCTGAGAGTCAGTGTTGAGTTTGTAAGGTGGGGTTCACTTCAGGTTATTGTATTGAAGTGTCAGGTAAAACCTGGTAGCTGCCACGTCGTCTGTTAAACTGTCGCTTCACAGCATTTACCAAGTCAGTCAGTGCTACTTTACAATCATGTGGATTGAATTGATATCCAAAGTGTGACATTATCCAATGAGTTAGTGTATATCCAGCCCACATAAACACCAGGATATGGGAGGTGACAAGGGCGATGATTCCAAGTTTTTCTACTGAAATAGATGGATCATGTTCCTGCCACTCAACTGCATTACTGAGTAGTCCTATCACCATGAGATGGCAACTGAGTGAGATGTTTGCTATTGTTAACTTACAGGGCCTCACATAGGAGATGATGCAAGAGAAAAATATCAACGTCAGTGTAAAACTATCAATTGACTTATTAATGGACATAGTTTTTCTTATAATTACTTGAACTATTCTTCCCACAATAGTCACACATGTAATACATCCAGCTAGTGATCTGTAGTCTCGAGTGCCATTCAGACCATCTTTAAAGCAGTTGTTGAGAGCTTCTACAAATGCTGTGATGGCCAGTCGCTTTCTGACACTAAAAACCCGTGATAGACACCCATAAATCCTTGTAGGGTACACACAGAGTAGTAGTGATGGGATCAGTACTAGAAGAATGAAAGGCACAACTGCTAGTACACCATATAAAGCATATTCATGGCTGTAAGCAGTGATGGTTGGATCATAGTACAAAACGTGTTTGTAAATTGTACCATCAATGCTTCTGAACACATGAGTCTCGTCAAATATAGTGTACATATTATAAGAGAGGGTAGAAGCTGAGAGCAAGATAAAAGTTGCAAAAGCATGTATAACTGCATCACTGGTCACAGAAGGGATTTTTAGCTTGTTGGCAAGGCTGCTAAATGGCTTCCAAACGATGTGAATAATTCTGTAGTTCCTTGCATGTAGTTCCATGAGAATGTAGGTAATGATAACAAGCAGAACGGGATAGATGCTAGTCACTAAATTGAGCATTTGAATATGAATGCCTGTTAGTTTACTGCTAATGCAAAATGGTGGAATTACCAACTTGAAAAATTGCAGAGCCCATATGCCAGAGAGTGTCATTGATGAATAGATCACTATTCGAAGAGAATAGTAATCAAATACAGGCCAATCAGAATAAAATCTTTCTAGAGAATAAATATAACATATTTGACAGAATAACACATACCCTAACAAGGGACCTGCTGTGATGTTGAGACGAAAAATTAACACACACATAAAAAACAGTGTGACAGGAATGAGCTCAAGAAACAGGTACAGACTAATAGCAGATACTGTGGAAATCTTGGAACAGTTAGCACATTTCATGTCAAGGGAGTATACTGCAGGACCATATCCATCAATACACCTTCCACACAGCAAACCTTTTCTGTTGTAAGGACCACACATTGTGTCATTTAGTGAGCCAGGATCACTAGGCATCTCAGAGTACAGTCTGTCTGTTTTGTTTTCTGTGTGTTTCAGTGGACAACCACCAGCATAGTAGAGGCCTTCTTGTTCAGTAGATGTTGCACAAAAACCATCTGCAATCTCTGCTCTTCTTTCCTGCTGATTGCAGTGGACTCTTCCACCCAACAGCTGTCCACATTCACATGTGCCATTGCTGCTGAGGTAGAACCATGTGGGACAACTGGCAGACACTGAGCTAAAGTATGTATACACTACAAACAACGTAGTAATGTAGTACCAAATAGCTGACATCATAGTCAAGTGGTTTAGTCTACTTACAAACTCTAGTTACATGTACATATAACAGTAGGTGTAGACCTTCACACAATAAGGACAGCACACATCGGAATCTGTCTCATAAGCTTTTTGACCATACAAACAAGGCATTTTATACTGAAACTCCAGGCTCATGACCAAACATGTGTACCAACTTTTGTATTTTGTTTAAAAATTCACAGCCTTCTTCCTTCTCCCAAAAATGCATGTACCAACACTCACTATGTCAGTCCCCTGCAAATGGTTTATATGCTAATGTGTCTGATTTATTGGTCCTGCAGTATACTGGAGATGATATGTATGTTGTATGCCAATCATAATCAAGTTATTGGATCTGCTATGTATACTTAACACACTCACCTCTAACTGTATACACTATATCAGTAACATGTGGACCTCAACACAGTAAGGATAGCAAATACTACTCGTTCAACAGCAAGTATGGATCTAATTATAGAGTCAGTAGACTCTACATATATGTAGGGAGGATGTCATTAGCCCTTAACATACATTGTACATGCCTCCAAAGTCTGAAACGCTACAGTTACAAGCCTTTTTAGGCACTAAACCTGCTTTCGTTTAAGTTAATGAAGTCTCGGTCAATATTGGCATAAGATTACATATGTTAGGATATAGGTTAATACTTCTATCACTAACTCTTAACTGACAAATCTGATTACTTTAAGTAAGATAGCTAACTATGGTCTTTCCTATAAACATTACGGACCAGCTAGTATGTGGTGTTTTAGTCCAAGCTATAATCCATATACAAAACACAGCCTTTTGTGTTCCTGTGTTTTGTATATTTTTTTCCTCTCCCAAAATGAACGTAAGACACATGCTAATACCCTAACACTCACTGTGTACGTACCAACCACAGCCATTTGGTGTGTTCGTATGTTTTTTATAATCTTTTCTCTTTCGAAATGCACTTAGTACACATGTATATGGTAACACCTTAACTCTCACTGTGTATACCAAACACAGCCATTTTGTGTTCATGTGTTTTGTATATTCTTTCCTCTCCCAAAATACAGTAATGAGGTTGGACATGCGTCATAAATTGCATCAGATGATATAACAAATTGCTGATGCAGCATTTACTCCGCCATTGAAAATGTATGGCAATCTTAAAGTGCAGCGGAAGAAGGATCGAATAAGATTATTCACTAGCTCTACTTATCTTAGACTAGGTATTCAGTTCGAACCCCGGTGTCAAACCCCTGCGTTTTAGGGAGTTATGGTGTAGTGTATTTGAAACACTCAAGCACTTGGTCTGTACTAGTTTTTAGTTATCTGTTTCGTCTACAGCAATCTTTGACGTATAATCTAACTCTCTGCTAGGTTTCAAGAATACTGTCAAACGTGTCTAAGAAAAACTAGACAATGAACAGAAGATGTCAATGCTCATACGTGCATTCCTCTACATGATAATTCTTACGCACCTCACGTGACTGTGTCCAACCTCCTCTGAGTAACACCCAAGCACTCACTGTGTACCAACCCCAGCCATTTTGTGTGTTCTATACATAGTCTTCCCTTTACCAAAAATGAAATATGATGTGCAATAACGATTATGTAATTTCATTTTGTGCAAAGAGCTCAACTAATCATAAATGTGTGTAATATGTAACTCAAAAAGTGATCTTCACATTTTGGTCATGTTTTCTATCTTCTTCTCGATGAAGACATTTAACTCTAACCATAAATCAGTCAAGTTGAATCTTTGCATGTGGAAATGTCAAATAGAGGTTTATATAACCCTTGTAGTTCTTGTACTACTGTGTATGTATATCCCATCGATATCACTGATTAACAATATATAATTGGCTCTTTTGAATGTTAGATTTGCTGTTCATACACTACAAATATGAATTAATCACACAAAAACAATGACTTTGTTTCAACTTTAAAAGTGTGCTGTATAAAACTCTTTCCTACATGTATATACATGCACACACATTCACACAGTACATTTACGTAACTGGTGGAATACACCACATTGTAACTGGATTTGCATTTGTGCATAGTACACAAGGGCCTCTGCAGGGCCAAAACATACATACAAATAGAGTCAGTGTTGAGTTTGTAAGGTGGGGTTCACTTCAATCACTCAATGATATTATATGAAATGAGGTTATTGTATTGCAGTGTCAGGTAAAACCTGGTAGCTGCCACGTCGTCTGTTAAACTGTTGTTTCACAGCATTTGCCAAGTCAGTCAGTGCTAGTTTGCAGTTGAATTGATATCCAAAGTGTGACATTATCCAATGAGTTAGTGTATATCCAGCCCACATAAGTACCAGGATATGGGAGGTGGCAGGGATGATGATGAATATTCTTTCAAGTGTTTCTGTTTTAATAGATGGATTGTGTTTCCAGAAATAAACTGCAATATGGAGTATTCCTATCACCATGGAATGGTAACTGAGTGAGAGGTTTGCTATTGTTAACTTACAGGGCCTCACATAGGAGATGATGAGAGATAAAAATATCAACGTCAGTGTAAAAATAACAGTTGACTGAATGGCCATAGATTTTGCTATAATTTCCATAGCTGTTCCAACCAATATAGCCGCACATGCAATACCTCCAGCCAGTGCTCTGTAGTCTCGAGTGCCATTCAGACCATCTTTAAAGCAGTTGTTGAGAGCTTCTACAAATGCTGTGATGGCCAGTCGCTTTCTGCCACTAACAAATCGTGATAGACGCCCATAAATCCTTGTAGGGTACACACAGAGTAGTAGTGATGGGATCAGTACTAGAAGAATGAAAGGCACAACCATTAATACACCATATAAGTAATGCTTGTGGCTATAAACAACGATGGTTGGATCGTAGTACAAAACCTCTTGGTACTTAGTATAATCAATGCTTCCACGCACAGCAGTCTTGTCAAATATAGTGTACATATTATAAGAGAGGGTAGAAGCTGAGAGCAAGATAAAAGTTGCAAAAGCATGTATAACAGCACCACTAGTCACTGAAGTGATGTTGAGCTTGTTGACAAGGAAGCTAAAAGGCTTCCAAATGATGTGAATAATTCTGTAGTTCCTTCCATGTAGTTCCATGAGAATGTAGGTAATGATGACAAGTACAATTGGATAAATGACAGTCACTAAACTGAGCAACTGTATATGAATGTCTGTTAGTTTGTTGCTAATACAAAATGGGGGGATGACAAACTTGAAAAATTGCAGAGCCCAAAAGCCAGAGAGTGTCAGTGATGAGTAGATCACTATCCAAAGAGGTACAGATACATGAGATAGAATGTACTCATATACAGACAAACCTCTTTCTAAAGAATATGTGTAACATATTTGACAGAATAATACATACCCTAACAAGGGACCTGCTGTGATGTTGAGACGAAAAAGCACCACACACATAAAGAATAGTGTGATAGAAATAATCTCAAGAAACAGGTACAGACTAATAGCAAATCCTGTGGAAATCTTGGAACAGTTAGCACATTTCATGTCAAAGGAGTATACTGCAGGACCATATCCATCAATACACCTTCCACACAGCAAACCTTTTCTGTTGTAAGGACCACACATTGTGTCATTTAGTAAGTCAGGATCACTAGGCATCTCAGAGTACACTCTGTCTGTGTTGTTTTCTGTGTGTCTGAATGGACAATGACCAGCATAGTAGAGGCCTTCTTGTTCAGTAGAAGTTGCACAAAACCCATCTGCAATCTCTGCTGTCATTTCCTGCTGATTGCAGTGGATAGCCCCACCAAACTGTCCTCCACATTCACATGTCACATTGTTGTAGTAGAACCATGTAGGGCAACTGGATTTACTGGCCAATACTGAGCTCGAGTACACATACACTACAAGCAATGTACTAATACTGTTACAGTACCAGGTACATGTAGTCAGAGTGAACAACATAGCTGCCACTTAGTTCGTAGACTACTTCTAAAGACTGGTATTTGTAATAGTCAATTTATATATGTCCACCCATCCCCATCCACTCCAGTTGGTTGTTGATGTATGTAACTGTCTATTTCCCAGGATATTGAAAGGGAAGAGTACTTGTATTTACTTACAAGTGAAATGGGAGTGCAAGCAAGACAGGGGATGATAACATTCAACAACAATAACATGCATTACCCCTCCATACATCTTAGGTTACGAATGTCGCATCCCATCATCCCCTGGCTCGCTGCATACATTTATATATAGAGCACTTGTGTCTGGCACTGTTATCCAACATCCTTATAGCTCTGGTTGTATTGTATGTGTGCTCTCAATGACGATATTTGTTTCAATGATTTTTGCACTTCCATCTGTACATCCTTCACAACATTTGTATTTGTATGTGATTAATGCATGTGAGGACATTGTGTGCTTCTCTGTCTATAGACACGATTTCTTGTGACTCACGGAATTGGTTTCCTGCCACAATGTGATCAGATTATAGTAATGGACGGTGGCAGGATCACAGAGGCTGGAGCCTATGCCGAGCTGATTGATGCTGATGGAGACTTTGCAGAGTTCATTAGAACATTTACTGCCATGGACGAGAATGAAGAGGGAGATCCAAGTACGTACATTTATATACATGAGACTTATAATCATACCCACTATACTCACCTCTGCCTATCATGCATCCTCATACAGCGTTCAGTGAGTATACAGAATTTGAGCAAGAGCTACTTGGAGACTCAGCCCCTGATACCAGCTCCAGTCTGGCACACCACGGTCTCTATGAGGATGATGAAACCAGGGCACGCAGACAGGCCTGGAGGAGACACGTCAGTTTTACATTAACTGTTTTACCCAGTTAGTGCATGGTGGCCAGGCTTGAGAACCAATGGTGTGTAGTTGATAGCCTCTTCTAAAAGATTCTCTACACCTCAATATTGATGGCCAAATCCTTCATACACAGCATTCAAAATCACGTGAGACATCATTCACCAAACCAGAGCTAAAACGAGGCACGTCTCGTACAGACCTAATGAGACAGCTCTCCAAACAGCGTTCCATATTGGAGCAGCAGCAGCAGGAGGAAGAGGAAGAAGAGAAGAAACAAGCAAGGAGAAATGTGCTCATCGAGGAAGAAAAGGCTGCAACTGGAATAGTGAGGCATCTGTACCAAGTTTTACATGTGTGTGTAAACAGGCACACCTCCTGTTTGTGTGATATTCTAATACACCTTTCACATGTACATGTAACTGCTTCTCTGAATTTAAAAGCTCATACTCCTGTGCAAGCAGTGTATATACGTAACATAGAGGTACAAATATTATATACGTACATGTGATCACACAGGTGAAGATGTCAGTGGTGATTTCCTACCTCAAAGCCTGCACATTCTCCATGACTGGTCTAGTCATCCTGTTCAATGTGCTGACCAATGCATCTTCAGTGGGCTCTAATTTCTGGCTGGCTCACTGGAGCAATGAGGAGAGTGCTTCCTCTGGGAGAGGAACTGACATGTTAGTGTATTGCATAGATTGTACTGCATATAGCACCATATGCATGTTTGTGTTTGCAGCAGGTGCTTACATTTGTTTGCATTGCTTAGCCACTTTAATACAGCCTTTTTACATCACAAAGAATACTGACACATACTGTAATATGTATGTATGTATGTATGTATTTTACACCATGTCTGTATATGTATACAGTGGTATGTTCCTGGGAATCTACGCAGCACTGGGTTTCTCACAGGCGGTGTTTGTCCTGCTGGCTGCATTTGCTCTAGCATTGGGCGGCATATTTGCCTCTAAAAAGCTACATGATGCCTTGATGAAGAGTGTCATGAGGTCTCCAATGTCATTCTTTGACACCACTCCACTGGGCCGCATCCTGAACCGTTTCTCAAAAGATGTGTACACCATTGATGAGACTATTCCACGCTCACTACGAGGGTTCATTATTACTGTCGCCTCCGTAATCTCTACCATTATCGTGATACTCATTGCCACACCCATTTTTGCTGTGGTAATTTTTCCTCTTGGATTCCTCTATGCCTTTGTGCAGGTACATTATATGTTACTATTCTGTTTTGGTGTCTTTTCCAATGGACATATATATCAGTACATACAGAGAGTCCACTGACTCTCTGTGACATGGTACAGTAAGGTTTAAACCCTACACATATGTACATACGTACATATGTAGAGTTTAATTTACTCTTCAACCAAAAATTCGTACATATATGACACAGAAAGCACTAAATTGTACTACAAATCCCATATATATTTATGTCTTGTGCGTACTACCCGAGGCAGCCAATTTTTCTTTGAAAAATGACTGTTTTGGGTGAGTTGTGTTGTGTTGCTTTCCTTTCTGTTGTGTTGTTGTTGTGTTGCCTTGCCTTTCTCAACATCTCTTAAAGTGATTATTCCTCACATCAATACAATGTATATTTCCACAGAGATTCTATGTGGCTTCATCTCGTCAGCTAAAGCGACTCGAGTCGATCACACGCTCTCCAATCTACACCCACTTCCAGGAGTCAGTCACTGGTGCTCCTAGTATCCGGGCATACCGCCAGCAGGTGAGGTTCATCGAGGAGAGCGAGAGAAGAGTGGACAACAATCAAATAGCCTACTACCCTTCCATCTGTGCCAACCGGTGAGACAAGAGTTAGTTGTGTAGAGTTGTAATGGCAAACCTCATATGATTGTGGTTTTATAGATGAGAGAACAGTCCTTTATTTGTATGTACACAAGTGCAAAGAGAGAGGCTAGTAATCGTGGATCAAATTATTATTTTGGTTCTTGTCTTACTCAGGTGGCTGGCTATTCGACTGGAGTTTGTTGGGAACCTGATCATTCTGTTTGCTGCCTTGTTTGCTGTGATACAGAGGATCTATGGTCAAAGTCTCCATCTCCCCATCAGTGCAGGCCTCGTGGGACTGTCCATCAGCTATGCTCTGCAGGTCACAATGGCTCTTAACATGATGGTGCGTATGACAAGTGAGCTGGAGACTAATATTGTGGCTGTAGAGAGAACCAACGAATATGCAGAAACTGCAAACGAGGTACTTATAATATACGTGCACATTCACCACTGACACTCTAGTTACTGTACTAATAATGAAGATGACAGTGTCATTCATGTGAGAAATATATGTACAACTTTTTCCACCCAGGCCCCTGCAATTATTGAGACTAATCGTCCTCCAGAGGACTGGCCAACTCATGGTCATGTCAAGTTCAACCATTATTCAACTCGCTACAGAGAAGGCCTGGATCTGGTTATCAAAGACATTGACGCTGAAGTCCCAGGAGGAACCAAGGTATACATACGTACACTCTTCTGTCATACATACATTCCTGTGTGACAGTCAGTCTTAAGCATGCACAATGGAGTAACACTGTAAACACATAAGCTACAATGTGAGAACTTAGTTGTGATATTAATGTTTGTATTCAGGTTGGTATAGTAGGGCGTACTGGTGCAGGAAAGTCGTCACTCACACTGGCACTGTTTCGCATCATTGAGCCAGCCACAGGCTCCATCATCGTTGACAATATTGATATTTCCCACCTTGGACTGCAAGATCTGCGCTCCAAGATCACCATCATTCCTCAAGTCAGTGTCTCTAGACACTTATTTCTGTACCATTTGTATGCATAGGGCAGGATGTTACAGGTTTGAGTCAAATTGAACAACTGCTTCTCATTAACTCTTGGGATTTTATTGTTTGTACACAGGATCCTGTACTGTTTTCTGGGACTCTGAGGGTCAATCTAGATCCATTTGAATCCTACACAGACCAGGAAGTGTGGACAGCTCTGGAGAGTGCTCATCTCAAGACCTTTGTTCTCTCTCTGGCTGAACAGTTGAACTACCCCATTTCAGAGGGTGGAGAAAACCTTAGGTACACACATTCCACCGTAATTGATACAGTGTTGCACTTCAGGAATATGTGAGAATAGACATAATGTACGTTGTTTGAATTGTATTATTTTCACTTACAATCTCCGTGCATTTGTGGGTGCTAACATTCCCTAGTCATCATGTCATCATTTCTTGTCCCTGTTCAGTGTTGGCCAGCGTCAGTTAGTGTGTCTGGCACGAGCTCTGCTGCGCAAGACCAAGATTTTGGTTCTGGATGAAGCCACAGCAGCAGTAGATCTGGAGACTGATGATCTCATTCAGAAGACCATCCGCACGGAGTTTGCCGACTGTACCATCCTCACTATAGCCCACCGCCTCAACACCATCATGGACTATGACAGGTATGGTAGCATGCCCAAACCAATGCCACATTGTAAGGTGAGACAGACATTACTACCATATTATGCTGTCATCACATGCATGTGAACATGCCTTACTTTTGGCCTGCCATTCAAAGCTGGCCCAGTCTCTACATCCTACCTAGTCATGCCGATTTATGTTTATATGTGACAGGCACTGTCTAATTTTATACGTGATTGAGTTCTAATTTTATGTGCACACTGACATTTTCAAATTAGCCCGTTATCCTGACTAGGTAGGCTTGCTAAAAATGTACTACATTCACCTAGTAAAGTTTAGACTGCTTATATAGTCAACCCCCATCACACTTGCCTCACATGCCATATACAGGATCATGGTGTTGGATGCTGGACGGGTGAAGGAGTTTGCTGCTCCCAATGAACTGCTCAGTGACAAGAAGAGTAGTTTCTACTCCATGGCCAAAGATGCAGGTCTGACTGCTTAGGACTAACTTGGAAGATTCTATTTCTGCTGATTATAGCAGTTTTAATGATATTAGGTCAACAACTGTTAACTTTGCTCTTGTGAAAACTAAAAATGTAGTGTTAATGTCTCTAACATTAACAGCAATGTTACCATTATGCATCTTCCCATACTTGTTTGGAATTTTGATGAATTTTTGTCACTTGAACTCAAACTCTACATTTCCGTTGCTGAAAACCCAGAGGACAAGCAGCCCAGGCCAAACACATAATTATGTGGACTTATGCTGTGGTCCGTATTGTTACAACAGTCCTATATATATTCTCTAAATGTAGTAATACATTACATACATCTATTTAGTACTCTTGGGGTGCATGAAGCCGTGTGTAGGCTTACGTATAACCAGAACACATGTATACATACACATATCTATGTGTTTACTCTGGATTTGAATATAGTCTGTAGCTTGTATAGTCTGTTGTTTTTTGTAACTTGTTGCCAGGAGAAGATAAACAAATCGGAGTTTAAACAATTTTCCCAGTGTCTCGAACTTCCTTGTATGTTTGTTACCCTTGCATATCTTTTATAGCTGTTAGCATGTTCACGTTGTCACTAAGTAGTGGCCTGGAAGAATATTGCACTCGCTTTTGTAACTTGTCGCCAGTTGTACTACTGTAACAACTCTGGGTTGCAGCCCTGGAGTTTGATCGCATTTGGAAAGGTATGCAAGGATTATGTACGTTCCATGATTTTCGCGAAAAAATGCCGGATTCACAGTAAGCTGTTTTGAACTGAATTAGAAGGAAGGAGAAGAAGGTAAACAAATTGGAGTTTATATAATTTTCCCAGTGTCACTGTAGCTCTGTATTTTACTTTGAGATTAGTAAAATGCATAGAAGCACTCACAGAGCAGGTTGTGTATCTGAAAAGGCTTATATATAACATTCACATTTGGGAGCTCTGAGCCATATCACATTTGTTATGGGTAATCATCATGTCAGTGCCATCCCTATATATATGTACCCTGAATTGAATTTTTCTGTCACTTGGACCCCACTCTATGATAAGCTTCTGTTGCTTAACACCCAGAGGACAGCAGGCTGTGGCCAGGCCAAACACACATAGACTTGCTGTAGTCTGTATTGTTACAACACTATGGTATTATTTCCCACACATATGCATATTCTGTAAATGTATACATACTTTGTAATGTCAACATCTCTATATAGTGCTCTTGGGGGTGCATGAAGCCATATTTTGAAACTGTAGGCTTATAAAAAAACATTATAGGATTTGAAAATGTAGCCATACATACCAATATATGGTTTTCATCCTTGTTCCTTCAAAAAGGTAAGTGCAACATGTACTGCACAGTGACCAAGAGATTCCTTGTAGCTACATTTCAATAAAGCAAAAACTAGGAGCTGTATAGACACTTTCTGGATGGCATTATCAATCAGTGTAGGTAAAGTACACCACTGCAATAATAAGAGTCTTATCCCCTACAAAAAGACTTATAAGCTAGGTTACATGTTTTAAAGGACTGCTTTATATACAAAATACACTGTACAGTATAATATATAACAAATTCTATATGTGTCTCAGTCTCTACTTTTGCCCAGAAATACATTCTTATGTACAAACCTCTTACTTGGTGTATTCTATGTTGCTTCATGTGTGTGTGTAGCAAGTAGAGGAATAAGCACAGTGTTATTGTATTAGTGTGTCTGGTAAAACCTCATAGCCACCATGTGGTCTGTTGAAACACCCTCTGACTAAGTCAGTCAGTGCTACTCTGTAGTCACGTGGATTGAATTGACAGCCAAAGTGTGACATTATCCGATGAGTTACTGCATATCCAGCCCATATTAACACCAAGATATGGGAGATGACAGGGAGAAAAATAATTGTGTTCTCAAGTGCTTCTGTTGAAACAGACAGATCATGTATCCAGCGGTGAACTGCAATACCCAGTATTCCTGTCATCATGAAATGGTAACTGAGTGAGAGGTTTGCTATTATTAACTTACAGGGCCTCACATAGGAGATGATGAGAGAAAAAAATGTTAATAGCAATAGGGAAGCAAATGCTGAGTCAATTTCCATAGTTATTCCTACAATTTTTTTAATTAAACCTCCCACAAAGATAACAGCTAAAATAAATCCAGCTAGTGCTCTGTAGTCTCGAGTGCCATTCAAACCATCTTTAAAGCAGTTATTGAGAGCTTCTACAAATGCTGTGATGGCCAGTCGCTTTCTACCACTAACAACTCGTGATAGACGCCCATAAATCCTTGTAGGGTACACACAGAGTAGTAGTGATGGGATGAGTACTAGAACAGTAGTAACCGCAACTGCTAGTGCACAATATAATATATGTTCACGACTGAATGAAGTGATAGTTGGATCATTGTACATGACCTTTTCGTGAATTGTACCATCAGTGCTTCTGAGTACAGGAATATTATTGAAGACAAATATGACATTAAAAGAAAGGGTAGAAGCTGAGAGCAAGATAAAAGTTGCAAAAGCATGTACAACTGCATCACTAGTCACAGAAGTGATCTTGAGTTTTTTAACACAGATTCTAAAGGGGCTCCAAATGATGTGAATAATTCTGTAGTTCCTTCCATGTAGTTCCATGAGAATGTAAGTAATGAAAACAAGTATAACTGGGTAAATTGTAGTCACTAAATTAAGCATTTGAATATGAATGCCAGTTAGTTTGCTGCTAATACAAAATGGGGGGATGACAACCCTGAAAAATTGCAGAGCCCAAAAGCCAGAGAGTGTCAGTGATGAGAAGATAACTATCCGAAGAGGTGTAGATACATGAGACAAAATGTTGTCATATAGAGGCAAATCCTCTTTTAAAAAATATGTACATATTTGACAGAATAACACATACCCTAACAAGGGACCTGCTGTGATGTTGAGGCGAAAAAGCACAACACACATAAAAAACAGTGTGACAGGAATGAGCTCAAGAAACAGGTACAGACTAATAGCAGATACTGTGGAAAACTTGGAACAGTTAGCACATTTCATGTCAAGGGAGTATATTGCAGGACCATATCCATCAATACACCTTCCACACAGCAAACCTTTTCTGTTGTAAGGACCACACATTGTGTCATTTAGTAAGTGAGGATCACTAGGCAGCTCAGAGAACACTCTGTCTGTGTTGTTTTCTGTGTGTCTGAATGGACAATAACCAGCATAGTAGAGGCCTTCTTGTTCAGTAGAAGTTGCACAAAAACCATCTGCAATCTCTGCTGTCATTTCCTGCTGATTGCAGTGAATGTACCAACTACCCTGATATCCACATTCACATGTCACATTGTTGTAGTAAAACCATGTGGGGCAACTGGTATCACTGGCCAACACTGAGCTCAAGTACACGTACACAAAGAATGTTCTAATGCAGCACCTAGTAGCGAACATATTTTATGGCAATTGGGTCTGCTTGCATCCATTAAACTCACTACTTCCTCTGTAGTTACACCTACGAATAAAAGCACTGAAGTGGGCTGATGCGCATGCGTATAAGGCGGAAAGTGTGCGTGCGTATTATAGTATTTACATATACACCGGATTTCAGGTCCGTTGTCCCAAATGATACTGCGCATGCGCATCAAACTGCCAGTGTTATTCCTCTTGCAGTTGGAACGCTTTTGTATTCAGTGGTGAATCCCTCTTAGGAAGTTGAGTAGCCCTTTTACTGTATACTCTGACTGACACACTATGCTATATCTGCCTAGATGAGAGCAAATACGGTCAGCCTAATGCGCATGTGCAGCCGTCACTGGTTGTCCCATCCATCAGACAAATCTGGTTCTTTACGATTATACTGTGTAAATGTGGATATATTTTTGTGCTTAGCAAGCGTACTTGTAATTTTCCAGTGTGAGCAAGTCGTTGTCTTACTACCCGAAGACTCCCAGACAGCCCTGTATGCTGCACGATATGCAGCAGACAAAATCAATCGGGACGCTTCTATCTTGCGATTCCACCACCTCCATTTGGTTAATATCGACTCAGGTGGATGTGGGGAGCAACTGTTAACTTTTCTCTACTTCTATTCCCGTAAGGAGCCTGAGATCAAAGCCACCAGTCTATACCTCAGCATAATAGCATTTGCTGGCATATACTTGGTATTGACAGGAATAGAAGTGTTGGCATTTGAGATGGAAGAAAAGAGTATGTTACTACCTCCCTCTGCAGATCTACAATATGGTTTCTCGGTCATGGTGAGGCCTTCTTCCTGGTTAGAATGGTACGAATATATCGACTATTTACCTACTTTGGTAAGCCAAGTCGTCTGTGGTGGTCTGATGTGGTGCTGTCAGTGGTAGTTGTAGCACTTGTGATGGTTGTCACAGTCATTAATACACTGTGGAGTGTCTTTAGCCCACCCACTGCTGTAACACAAGAGAGAGTAAAAGACGGACGAGTACTAGTTGAAACCATCTGTGAGTCCCAATGGTTAATTTAAGGGTAAGCATTTGTTTATTTTATGGATTTGCACTCAGAGTTGTCTTGCTAATAATTGCTTTCATGACACGAAAAATACGACGTCAGAATTTCAAGGACACAAAAAAGATTAATGTCTTTGTTTTTCTTAGTTTTATCCTTGGTTTCATATTCGTGTTTTCTCCTGGTTACACCCATGACAAAACATGGAGGATGATTCTGGAATACATGGCAATTATGAGCATTAGGTGTCATATGTGGTCATTCTGATTATCCCCAAAGTGTGGCCTCCATTTAAAGCGGAGGTTTTATTGTAAACAGACTCAAGTCACCAAGAAAAGTATATCACAACAAAAAATCAGTCAATTAACACCACCATCAAACCATTAAGTCATTAAAATCACCATTAACACCACCATTAAAACACTAAGTCCTTATTGATTCTTATGCATATGCACGCCGAGATGTACACGTTGCGCACGTGAGTATGTGAACAAATGTAGGCGTATCTACGCTAGACAGCGCAAAATATACAAAATGAGAAGTCTTCTTCTGTTCTTCTTGGTACTTACGTGTATCTCCCTGGTCGCTGCACTACCTAGCAGCTTTACATTAACACAGTTAGTGCATGGTGGC
The DNA here is from genome assembly GCA_963970385.1 of Theonella swinhoei. Taxonomy (NCBI): domain Eukaryota; kingdom Metazoa; phylum Porifera; class Demospongiae; order Tetractinellida; family Theonellidae; genus Theonella; species Theonella swinhoei. The sequence goes on from OZ019965.1 coordinate 3,459,178, forward strand.
CAGGCTTGAGAACCAATGGTGTGTAGGTGATAGCCTCTTCTAAAGGATTCTCTACACCTCAATATTGATGGCCAAATCCTTTCTCATACACAGCATTCAAAGTCACGTGAGACATCATTCACCAAACCAGAGCTAAAACGAGGCATGTCTCGTACAGACCTGATGAGACAGCTCTCCGAACAGTGTTTCATATTGGAGCAGCAGCAGCAGGAGGAAGAGAAGGAGGAATGTGCTCATCGAGGAAGAAAAGGCTGCAACTGGAATAGTGAGGCATCTGTACCAAGTTTTACATGTGTGTGTAAACAGGCACACCTCCTGTTTGTGTGTTATTCTAATACACCTTTCACATGTACATGTAACTGCTTCTCTGAATTTAAAAGCTCATACTCCTGTGCAAGCAGTGTATATACGTAACATACAGGTACAAATATTACATACGTATGTATGTGATCACTCAGGTGAAGATGTCAGTGGTGATTTCCTACCTCAAAGCCTGCACATTCTCCATGACTGGTCTAGTCATCCTGTTCAATGTGCTGACCAATGCATCTTCAGTGGGCTCTAATTTCTGGCTGGCTCACTGGAGCAATGAGGAGAGTGCTTCCTCTGGGAAAGGAACTGACATGTTAGTGTATTGAATAGATTGTACTGCATATAGTACCATATACATGTTTGTGTTTACATTTGCTTTAATACAGCCACTTTAAATACAGTCTTCTTACATTATTCATGTTCACAATGTCTATCTCAGAATACTGACAGATATACTGACGGAGTAATATGTACATATGTATGTATGTATATATTTTACACCATGTTTGTATATGTATACAGTGGTATGTTCCTGGGAATCTACGCAGCACTGGGTTTCTCACAGGCGGTGTTTGTCCTGCTGGCTGCATTTGCTCTAGCATTGGTAAAATATATAGAAGTAGAATTATACGTACATACCAAACCTTCTGAAGCATTGTGCATTTGTGCATAGTACAGTACACTAAGGGTATCTGCAAGGCCAAAACATAGAGTCAGTGTTGAGTGTGTAAGGTGGGGTTCACTTCAATCACCCAATAATTTATGTGAAATGAAGAGGTTATTGTGTTGTAGTGTCAAGTAAAACCTGGTAGCTGCCACGTCGTCTGTTGAACTGTCGTTTCACAGCATTTACCAAGTCAGTCAGTGCTACTTTGCAATCATGTGGATTGAATTGATATCCAAAGTGTGACATTATCCAATGAGTTAGTGTATATCCAGCCCACATAAGTACCAAGATATGGGAGATGGCAGGGATGATGATGAATATTTTTTCAAGTGTTTCTGTTTTAATAGATGGATTGTGTTTCCAGCCATAAAGTGCAATATGGAGTAGTCCTATCACCATGAAATGGTAACTGAGTGAGAGGTTTGCTATTGTTAACTTACATGGCCTCACATAGGAGATGAAGAGAGATAAAAATAGCAGCATCAATGTAACAGTAACAGTTGACTGAATGGCCATAGTTTCTGTTACGATTTTTGTAACTGTACCCCCCACAATAGCCACACATGTAATACATCCAGCTAGTGCTCTGTAGTCTCGAGTGCCATTCAAACCATCTTTAAAGCAGTTGTTGATAGCTTCTGCAAATGCTGTGATGGCCAGTCGCTTTCTGGCACTAAAAACCCGTGATAGACACCCATAAATCCTTGTAGGGTACACACAGAGTAGTAGTGATGGGATGAATACTAGAAGAATGAAAGGCACAATTGCTAGTACAACATATAAAATATGCTCGTGGCTGAATGCAGTGATGGTTGGATCACAAAACAAAACATTTTTGTAAATTGTACAGTCAGGGCTTCTGTACACAAGAATATGCATTGAGATAGTTATCATAGTGTAAGAGAGGGTAGAGGCTGAGAGCAAGACAAAAGTTGCAAAAGCATGTATAACTGCGTCACTAGTCACTGAAGTGATCTTGAGCTTGTTGACAAGGATGCTAAATGGCTTCCAAATGATGTGAATAATTCTGTAGTTCCTTCCATGTAGAGTCATGAGAATAACAAGCAGAACTGGACAAATAGTGATCATTTGAATATGAATGCCTGTTATTTTACTGCTAATACAAAATGGGGGGATGATAAACCTGTAAAATTGCAGATCCCAAAAGCTAGAGAGTGTCAGAGATGAGTAGAGAACTATCTGTAGAAGTGTAGATACATGAGAGAGAATGTACTCATATACAAACACAATTCTTTCTAAGGGAAATGTGAAATACTGTTGACAGAATATCACATACCCTAACAAGGGACCTGCTGTGATATTGAAACGAAAAATGACAACACACATGAAAAACAGTGTGATAGGAATGAGCTCAAGAAACAGGTACAGACTAATAGCAGATACTGTGGAAATCTTGGAACAGTTAGCACATTTCATGTCAAGGGAGTATACTGCAGGACCATATCCATCAATACACCTTCCACACAGCAAACCTTTTCTGTTGTAAGGACCACACATTGTGTCATTTAGTAAGTCAGGATCACTAGGCATCTCAGAGTACATTCTGTCTGTGTTGTTTTCTGTGTGTCTGAATGGACAATCACCAGCATAGTAGAGGCCTTCTTGTTCAGTAGAAATTACACAAAATCCATCTGCAATCTCTGCTGTCATTTCCTGCTGATTGCAGTGGATAGCTCCACCAAACAGTCCTCCACATTCACATGTCACATTGTTGTAGTAGAACCATGTAGGGCAACTGGTATTACTGGCCAATACTGAGCTCGAGTACACATACACTACAAGCAATGTACTAATACTGTTACAGTACCAGGCACATGTAGTCAGAGTGAACAACATAGCTGCCACTCAGTTTGTTGACTACTTCTAAAGACTGGTATTTGTAATGGTCAATTTATATATGTTCAGCCACTCCAGTTGGTTGTTAATGTATGTAACTACCTATTTCCCAGGATATTGAAAGGGAAGAGTACTTGTATTTACTTACAAGTGAAATGGGAGTGTAAGCAAGATAGTGGATGATAGCATTCAAAAACAATAACATATATACATACCCCCTCCATACATCTTAGGTCATGATTGTTGCATCCCATCATCCCCTAGTATCTTGCTGCATATATACTGTACTTGCGTCTGGTAGTGTTATCCAACATCTTTTAATCTCTTGTTGTATTGTATGTGTGCTTTCAATAATAATCAATGATTTTTGCACTACCATCCCTACATCCTTGACAACATTTGTGATTAATGCCATGTGAGGACATTGTGTGCTTCTCTGACTACAGACATGATTTCTCGTGACTCACGGAATTGGTTTCCTGTCACAATGTGATCAGATTATTGCCGAGTGCTAGAAGACCATCCGCACAGAGTTTGCCAACTGTACCATTCTCACTATAGCCCACCGCCTCAACACCATCATGGACTATGACAGGTATGGTAGCATGCCCAAACCAATGCCACATTGTAAGGTGAGACAGACATTACTACCATATTATGCTGTCATCACATACACGAACATTCCTTACTTTTGGCCTGCCATTCAAAGCTGGCCCAGTCTCTACATCCTACCTAGTCATGCCGATTTTTATGTTTATATGTGACAGGCACTGTCTATATACTGTAATTTTATACGCGACTGAGTTCTAATTTTATGTGCACACTGACATTTTCAAATTAGCCCGTTATCCTGACTAGGTAGGCTTGCCAAAAATGTAATACATTCACCTAGTAAAGTTTAGACTGCTTATGTAGTCAACCCCCATCACACTTGCCTCACATGCCATATACAGGATCATGGTGTTGGATGCTGGACGGGTGAAGGAGTTTGCTGCTCCCAATGAACTGCTCAGTGACAAGAAGGGTAGTTTCTACTCCATGGCCAAAGATGCAGGTCTGACTGCTTAGGACTAACTTGGAAGATTCTATTTCTGCTGATTATAGCAGTTTTAATGATATTAGGTCAACAACTGTTAACTTTGCTCTTGTGAAAACTAAAAATGTAGTGTTAATGTCTCTAACATTAACAGCAATGTTACCATTATGAATCTTCCAATACTTGTTTGGAATTTTGATGAATTTTTGTCACTTGGACTCAAACTCTATGTAATGACATTTCCGTTGCTGAAAACCCAGAGGACAAGCAGCCAAGGCCAAACACATAATTATGTGGACTTATGCTGTAGTCCATATTGTTACAACAGTCCTATATATATTGTCTAAATGTAGTAATACATGTACATACATCTATTTAGTACTCTTGGGGTGCATGAAGCCATGTGTAGGCTTACGTGTAACCAGAACACATGTATACATACACATATCTATATGTTTACTATGGATTTGAAAATGTAGCCATTCTTGTTTACAAATAGCACTGTGCAATACAGAAAATTACATCTTTATATGCTAATGCCCAGAAATATACATTATAAATCTCGAACTTCCTTGCAGGTTAGCATGTTCATGTTGTCACTAAGTAGTGACCTGGAAGAATATTGCACTATATAGTCTGGCACTGGCCTCAATTTTGTAACTTGTCGCCAGGAGAAGATAAACAATCGGAGTTTAAACAATCTTCCAAGTGTCACTGTAGCTCTATAGAAGCACTCACAGAGCAGGTTGTGTATCTGAAAAGGCTTATAACATTTGCTTTTGGGAGCTCTAAGCCATTACCTTTGTCAAGGGTAATGATCATGTTGGTGCCATCCTTATATTTATGTACCCTGAATTGAATTTTTCTGTCACTTGGACCCCACTCTAGGATAAGCTTCTGTTGCCTATGGATTTGAAAATGTAGCCATTCTTGTTTACAAATAGCACTGTGCAATACAGAAAATTACATCTTTATATGAGTCACTACTAATGCCCAGAAATACATATTACAAATCTCGAACTTCCTTGCATGTTTGTTACCCTTGCATATCTTTTATAGCTGTTAGCGTGTTCACGTTGTCACTAAATAGTGGCCTGGAAGAATATTGCACTCGCTTTTGTAACTTGTCGCCAGTCGTACTACTGTAACAACTCTGGGTTGCAGCCCTGGAGTTTGATCGCATTTGGAAAGGTATGATGATTTGCTCATCAAGGATTATGTACATTCCATGGTTTTCGTGAAAAAATGCCGGATTCACAGTAGGCTGTTTTGAACTGAATTAGAAGGAAGGAGAAGAAGGTAAACAAATTGGAGTTTATATAAGTATCACTGTAGCTCTGTATTTTACTTTGAGATTAGTAAAATGCATAGAAGCACTCACAGAGCAGGTTGTGTATCTGAAAAGGCTTATATATAACATTCACATTTGGGAGCTCTGAGCCATATCACATTTGTTATGGGTAATCATCATGTCAGTGCCATCCCTATATATATGTACCCTGAATTGAATTTTTCTGTCACTTGGACCCCACTCTATGATAAGCTTCTGTTGCTTAACACACAGAGGACAGCAGGCTGTGGCCAGGCCAAACACACATAGACTTGCTGTAGTCTGTATTGTTACAACACTATGGTATTATTTCCCACACACATGCATATTCTGTAAATGTATACATACTTTGTAATGTCAACATCTCTATATAGTGCTCTTGGGGGTGCATGAAGCCATATTTTGAAACTGTAGGCTTATAAAAAAACATTATAGGATTTGAAAATGTAGCCATACATACCAATATATGGTTTTCATCCTTGTTCCTTCAAAAGGTAAGTGCAACATGTACTGCACAGTGACCAAGAGCTTGTAGCTACATTTCAATAAAGCAAAAACTAGGAGCTGTATAGACACTTTCTGGATGGCATTATCAATCAGTGTAGGTAAAGTACACCACTGCAATAATAAGAGTCTTATCCCCTACAAAAAGACTAGACTAAAACTAGGTTACATGTTTTAAAGGACTTACAGCCATTTTTAAATGTTGGGGCTAATGGACATGTCAGCACTGCAGTCTACCAACTCTTTAGGCTTACACTAAATAGATGTATAAATAGGAATATGTCCTACTTTATATACAAAATACACTGTACAGTATAATATATAACAAATTCTATATGTGTCTCAGTCTCTACTTTTGCCCAGAAATACATTCTTATGTACAAACCTCTTACTTGGTGTATTCTATATTGCTTCATGTGTGTGTAGCAAGTAGAGGAATAAGCACAGTGTTATTGTATTAGTGTGTCAGGTAAAACCTCATAGCCACCACGTAGTCTGTTGAAACACCCTCTGACTAAGTCAGTCAGTGCTACTCTGTAGTCACGTGGATTGAATTGACAGCCAAAGTGTGACATTATCCGATGAGTTACTGCATATCCAGCCCATATTAACACCAAGATATGGGAGATGACAGGGAAAAAAATAATTGTGTTCTCAAGTGCTTCTGTTGAAAAAGACAGATCATGTATCCAGCGGTGAACTGCAATACCCAGTATTCCTGTCATCATGAAATGGTAACTGAGTGAGAGGTTTGCTATTGTTAACTTACAGGGCCTCACATAGGAGATGATGAGAGAAAAAAATGTTAATAGCAATAGGGAAGCAAATGCTGAGTCAATTTCCATAGTTTTTCCTATAATTTTTTTAATTAGATATCCCACAAAGATACCAGCTATAATAAATCCAGCTAGTGCTCTGTAGTCTCGAGTGCCGTTCAAACCATCTTTAAAGCAGTTATTGAGAGCTTCTGCAAATGCTGTGATGGCCAGTCGCTTTCTGGCACTAATGAATTGTGATAGACGCCCATAAATCCTTGTAGGGTACACACAGAGTAGTAGTGATGGGATCAGTACTAGAACAGTAGTAACCACAACTGCTAGTGCACAATATAATATATGTTCACGACTGAATGCAGTGATAGTTGGATCATTGTACATGACCTTCTTGTGAATTGTACCATCAGTGCTTCTGAGCACAGGAATATTATTGAAGACAAATATGACATTAAAAGAAAGAGTAGAAGCTGAGAGCAAGATAAAAGTTGCAAAAGTATGTACAACTGCATCACTAGTCACTGAAGTGATCTTGAGTTTTTTAACACAGATTCTAAAAGGGCTCCAAATGATGCGAATAATTCTGTAGTTCCTTCCATGTAGTTCCATGAGAATGTAGGTAATGATAACAAGTATAACAGGATAAATGGCAGTCACTAAATTAAGCATTCGAATGTGGATGCCAGTTAGTTTACTGCTAATACAAAATGGGGTAATAACAATCCTGAAAAATTGCAGAGCCCAAAAGCCAGAGAGTGTCAGTGATGAGGAGATCACTATCCGAAGAGGTGTAGATACATGAGATAGAATGTAGTCATATAGAGGCAAACCCCCTTCTAAAAAGTATGTGTAACCTATTTGACAGAATAACACATACCCTAACAAGGGACCTGCTGTGATGTTGAGATGAAAAAGCAAAACACACATGAAAAACAGTGTGATAGGAATGAGTTCAAGAAACAGGTACAGACTAATAGCAGATACTGTGGAAATCTTGGAGCAGTTAACACATTTCATGTCAAGGGAGTATACTGCAGGACCATATCCATCAATACACCTTCCACACAGCAAACCTTTTCTGTTGTAAGGACCACACATTGTGTCATTTAGTACGTCAGGATCACCAGGCAGCTCAGAGAACACTCTGTCTGTGTTGTTTTCTGTGTGTCTGAATGGACAAAGGCCAGCATAGTAGAGGCCTTCTTGTTCAGTAGATGTTGCACAAAAACCATCTGCAATCTCTGCTATCATATTCTGCTGATTACAGCGGACTCTTCCAATAAACAGCTGTCCACATTCACATGTCACATTGTTGTAGTAGAACCATGTAGGGCAACTGGTATTACTGGCCAACACTGAGCTCAAGTACACGTACACAAAGAATGTACTAATGCAGCACCTAGTAGCGAACATATTTTATGGCAATTGGGTCTGCTTACATCCACTAAACTCACTGTAGCTACACCTACGAATAAAAGCACTAAAGTGGACTGATGCGCATGCGTATAAGGCGGAAAGTGCGCATGCGCGTTATAGTATTTACCACGTGGTAGTGGACCCAAAGCGGTCATTTATTCCTGTGTGGAAGATAGTTGGTCGTGAGTTGAGTTTCGTGAGTTTCCATTTGTCACAAGGTCTGTCCACAATGGCATGAACTTATGGCGCCGAGGGTTCTGCACTTTATAAAAAAACATCGCTGCGCATGCGCGCCGAAAAGTGTACGGCCACTGAGAAGTATATACATGTAGAAGTTGCTCTACGTTAGCTCGTATTTTAGGTAACGTTTCAAACTGGGAGAGATAACGATCGGTAGCACAATTATCCAGTACGTATTGATACACTTCCACATGCAAAGATTCAATTTCATTGATTTTATGGTTATTGAGTTACGCTTCTTCAAAAATAAGAAGAAGAAGAAGAAGATGACAAACATGGCAAAAATGTGAAAAGCACTTTTGAGATATTATGCATATCTTACATCACAGATCAAACATTTTTTTGTTTCATAGTTATTTTTCACACATTCTTCACCTTGATATCATTAAAAGTGAAATCAACTTCAAATTGAAAATGAAAATGAAGAATATCCTTATATATGGTTTTCAATGGGGATAGACCATAGCAATCACTATATACACAGTACTACCGTACTGTGTGATTCTCTAAATGTAGTAATACATGTACATACATCTATTTAGTACTCTTGGGGTGCATGAAGCCGTGTGTAGGCTTACGTGTAACCAGAACACATGTATACATACACATATCTATGTGTTTACTATGGATTTGAAAATGTAGCCATTCTTGTTTACAAATAGCACTGTGCAATACAGAAAATTACATCTTTATATGAGTCACTACTAATGCCCAGAAATATACATTATAAATCTCGAACTTCCTTGCAGTTTAGCATGTTCACGTTGTCACTAAGTAGTGACCTGGAAGAATATTGCACTATATAGTCTGGCACTGGCCTCAATTTTGTAACTTGTCGCCAGGAGAAGATAAACAAATCGGAGTTTAAACAATTTTCCAAGTGTCACTGTAGCTCTATAGAAGCACTCACAGAGCAGGTTGTGTATCTGAAAAGGCTTATCACACAGTACGGTAGTACTGTGTATATAGGGATTGCTATGGTCTATCCCCATTGAAAACCATATATAAGGATATTCTTCATTTTCACTTTCAATTTGAAGTTGATTCCACTTTTAATGGTATCAAGGTGAAGAATGCGTGAAAAATAACCATGAAACAAAAATTGGTTGATCTGTAATGTAAGATATGCGTAATATCACAAAAGTGCATTTCACATTTTTGCCCATGTTCTTCATCTTCTTATTATTATTATTATTATTCTTCTTCTTGAAGAAGCGTAACTCAATAACCATAAAATCAATGAAATTGAATCTTTGCATGTGAAAATGTATCAATACGTACTGGGGAATAGAGGTATAATTTTTTCGTTAACCCTTGTAGTTCATGTACTACTGATCGTTATCTCTCCCAGCAATGTATTATGAATGAGGTTAACTAATGATCAAAACTCAGCAACCATGGTAACTATCAACCTGAAAGTTAGCATGTGTAGAGATATCATCACTAATAGCAACATGACAAAAGCATATTTTATTAACCCTTGTGATTCTTGTAATAATGATGTTAACACTCCTCTCAATGCAATACATGTACATATATATAGCGATTACGTAATTCATTTTGAATGTACGTGCATAGTACACGTATATAGTTAGCTTGCGTCATACAAGAGAACGATTACGTCATGAGACAAGACTCGTTAATGACGTCATTTACACCAGCCGCGCATGCGCAAAAGCTTAGCAACTAGCGCGTAACAACTAGGCACGAGTGAACTGGCTGATAGAGAACGTGTTGACGATTTGTAAAGCAACTAGCACTTAGTACTACATAAGCAAAACAGAGATGTGTTGACGATTCTTGTGCTACTCTCACTGTCAGAACACTGCACACGCGTACAGTGCTCTGCCTCTACGTATATACCTCGGTAAGCTTATATCATAGATACCATATGGTATATATGCTTATATGCCGTCTGCTGGAGAAACGGCACGCTATTCTACCACGATACTATATACCACCAAGCCAAAGCGCTGGTGACTGATAGTACGTTGCTAGCAGGTTTGCGTATAGACCAAAGTGTACGCAGCTGCTGCTTGCAACCAAACCACGCCCTCAGTACTAATCACGTATTTATACAGTAGCTCAATACTTGGTCAGATGTTTACGGATATGGAGAGGACATGCTAGGGAGAATTATTGCTTACAATAGTAAAAAAAATGACAAGAGACAAGTGTAACCTCCGAACCCACTTGAACACTAATTACATTTTTTGGTGAATATATATATGCACGCATGTTTTTGGAAGAGGAGCTGAGTTCTGCGTTGAAATGATGTTTTTGCTTGAATAGCGTTGCGCTAAAGCCAGTCGTCGTCTCCCCAAACGATTGCGAGCACAGGGGCGTTACATTTGGGGGCCCGTCAGGGGATCGTGGTGGCGAAGAAGCGACGGCCGGACGAAGAAGACGCGGAAGGATGGAAGCTCTACGGACGCAAGTGGACAGCCTCAGATGGGAGGTTCAGAGACTGGAGGTCGAAAACCGCCGACTGAGGGAACAGGACCCTGAAGCCGAGGAGCGCGTGGACTGCGGAGCAGAATTGGAGAGCGCGAGAGTGAAAGTTGCAGAGAAGACGGAACGCATCAAGACTCTAGAACAACAGCTAGCGAACAGCACAGAAGCGACGACTGAGGCTAGACGCAGGGCGTCGGAAGCCGAAGAGAGAGCCGCAGAGTTGAGCAGGAGGATTGAGGAGCCGCCAGCGGCGAACCTACGTGAACACGAAGCGACCGCCACGGATGGAGTTACGAGAGCGCAGTGGGAAGAGTGCGAAGCGGCACTCCAGGACAGCAGGGACAGAGTGCGAGAACTCGAAAGCCAGCTCGCACTAGCAGAGGAGAGTAACCAAGCGGCCACAGCAGAACGGGAGACTGTATGGCAACAAACCGAGTTGGAGCGCTACCGGGCCTTGGAGGACGAGCGCCGAAAATGGGAGACGCGAGAATCTCGTCTGTACACGAGACTGGAGGCTGTGGAAGAGGAGCTGCGGGCTGTTAAAGCCGCCGCCGTTAACGCTGAAGATAACGAACGCTTAAGGGAGCAGCTGAGGACTCTGACGAGTGATTTAAATGCTGTACAGTCCCTTGTAGGGAGTTTGACAGCGGAAAACGGCCGACTGATAAGGGAAAACCTTTCTGTACAGGAGCGACAAGACGAGCTGAGGAACCCGCCTGGCAGGGAAGGAAGACGAGTGGATGTGGATGGGGGGCACGGAACCCATGCTCACCAAACGATCACCACTACCGCCCGGGAGCGAGTGGTCCAGGAACAGCCCACTGGGTTGGCTGAGGGACAGTCTCATCATGAGCAGAGATGGACGCCGCCAGACAGAGGATCTAGAACCCGTATCCGACTGCCGACAGATGCAAGGAGTGATGGGAGGGGAGCTCAGAGTGAAAATTTACAGAACAATTCTGACTCCAGTTTAAGGACCCTACCCCAGGAACCGACGTGGGATGGTGGTGAGGAGAGGCCTCGTTCCAGAGATAGCCAGTGGGGGCCTACCCCAGCGACCCGCAGGATGGCATCCAGTGCTCCTCTGGTGGGAACTACCCCGGCCGACACTCTGACTACACTCTCAAGCAGTCGCCCCTGCACTGTGACGTTCAGTGGACCCGTTTCCCGACCGACCACAAGTGGACCTACTGGAAACACGACAAAATTAGTGAGTGGGGGGCATCCAGATAGACTAGAGGGGGGCCCACCATGTATGGAGGGTAGTTTATTTCAACCCCCTGAGCCTGTGTCAAATGTATCTTCAGGGCATGGGCCCAGTTTGCCTAATCAGGATGACCATGGGGCAGGCCTGGTACTGCCCCGCACAGAGCATGCTCCCCAACCCCAGCTGAGGGACAGTGGTGGTGTTACACAGAGGCATTTAAGAGAAATGATGTATCAAGCCCACAATATGCATGATGCTAGACCTTCCTTGGACAATACGAGGAACCTACCCCATTGTGCTGGAGTAAACAACACTCAGTCTGTCAGTAGTGGTACACATCAAAGAGACAGGGCGTGTACTACTGGTCAGCCAGGTGGTATTTGGCAGGGCCAAGAAGACCGCCCCCTGCATTGGGAGAACCCACAGGTGACCTCATTACTACCTAATCACTACTTGTCATTGCCGCCTCAAAGTGCCTCTGTGGTGGTACCTCAGACATCTGTGAATACTGGGGTAGGTGATGACCTACAAGGAGTAAGGAGTAGCAATCCAACCCCACCATCCACCTCACTTACTCAATACCCCATTGGTGGAACTGTACCCCATCAACAAGTTGGGGAGCCTAGTTGGACTGGGGTGACAAGGGTGGTAAGGAATCCACTACCCTCCGTTACTGAGGCACCAGCAGCAAGCAGTTCGAACTTAGTACTAGGGGCTCCATCCCCCGCTACCACCACTCACATCAATAGCCTGACCCAGTTAGGGACGGGGGTCCTGCCTGCCACTATGGCACCCCATGTCGATGCGGTGCCTCCTGCTGTCACTCAGTCAGTTGCCATCCGTTCAGTTCCCCTCATGGGCCAGCTACCTCAGATTCCTCGTTTTACTGGTGAAGGACGGGCCACGGGCGAGTCATTCAGTGAGTGGCATGAACACTTTGAGAACGTAGCCATGCTGGCAGGATGGAACGACCACTGGAAGCTCGTGCATTTGACGTCGAATTTGCGGGACACTGCAATGGCCTTTTACCGGTCGTGTGGTCCGGATGTGCGCAGCCAGTATGTGTTGTTGGTGGCGGCCATGAGGAGAAGATTCACGCCCATCCGGCTCACAGCTGTCCAAGCGCAGTTGTTCCACAATAGACAGCAGCAGGAAAAGGAAACGGTGGATCAGTTCGCACAAGACCTGCAGAAGCTCTACAACCTGGCCTACGCTGGGGCGACTAGTGAGGGGCCCCAGGCCGAGCGCATGGGACGGACCCTCCTCGCCAACCAGTTCGTGACTGGTCTACGACCTGACCTTAAGAGGAAGATTATCGGGACGGAAGGGAGCCTGGAGGAACTAGTATTGAAAGCACGGTTTGAGGAAGCGAAGGCACGTGAACTGGTGGGAGACAAGTCGAGGGCCAATGCACCAAACCGGGGCCCACGTCCTATTGGACCTTCTTCTACATCCACACCGCCGGTGACCACCTCCTCGCCACCAGCCAGTAGTGCACAGGACAACCCGCCTTCAGGAGCACGGGGTGGCACACGAATAAAGTGCTACAACTGCGGATTGGATGGTCATATGGCCAGGAATTGTCCGTACCCGAAAAAGGGTAGGCGAGAGGAGGAAGCCAGGGGACCGCCATCGACATACAAACTGCCACAGCCAGGGCCACCACAGAAGACAATGTCTACCCTTGTTAGCGATGAGAATAGTGCCAAGACTCAAGTGGAGCACCTGGGCAAGAGACTGCAAAACCTAGAAGAGAAGTTCAATCGGGAGAGCCCACTGTTGCCGGAGCCACCACAGAAGACGATGTCTACCCTTGTTAGTGATGAGGATAGTACCAAGACTCAAGTGGAGCATCTGGGCAAGAGACTGCAAAACCTAGAAGAGAGGTTCAATCGGGAGAGCCCACTGTTGCCGGAGCCACCACCTACCACCATGTCTGCCACCGTTGAGGAAGAGGATGACACGATGACCAAAGTGGAACAATTGAGCAAGCGATTGCAAGGCCTGGAGGAGAAACTTGTGCAAAAGGGCCAAACGCAAGTGCTGAATTCTGTCGCTGCAGATCAAGAGCCTGGGATGGAGGACCACCTTCTGGGCCCAAGTGTGACTGCCAAGGTGTTGGTGAATGGGGTAGCCACTGAAGCATTGATTGATACCGGGTCCCCCGCTACTGTGGTGTCCTTAGATTTCGTACTCGATGTCTTCGTGAAGGAGAAGGCCGAACACCAGACCCCGGCCCAGTGGCGGGAAGAGACCTCCAAGAAGTTTAGCCCGCCCTCAGTGTCACTTAAAGCGTATAGTGGCCACAAGTTGAACATTATCTCTCAAGTCTGCCTGCAACTGACGCATGGAGGCCGGACAGTGGAGGCTATAGTACTGGTCCAGGAAGGAGCACTTCACGAGCTCCTGGTGGGCACCGACCTGCAATCTAAGTTGGGCTTTGCACTCGTGGCGAAGGATGAGACACGACTGACCGATCTCCTCACCGGAGCGGACTATACTCGCAAGGACGTGGTCCACTGGGGTGCGCCTACAGGGGGAGCTGACCAGCCTCCCTGGAGTCCCGGCTCAGCAGGGGGACCCGCTGAACACCAGAGTAACTGTGGCTCAACCTCTCAGACTAATAGCGGAGGACAGACCGACGAAGAGAAGGCACCCTTTGGCCTACATCCGGAGCCAGACGTTGCTGAAGGAGAATCACAAGAGTTGTGTGGAGTGGTACGTCTCTTAAAGACTGTTAAGGTGCCCTCTGGTTATCAGAAAACAGTAAGAGCAAGTATCAGCGGAAAGATGACACATTCTCTGCTGCTGTTTACACCTCATCTTGAGCAGCAATACGGCCTCGTCCTCCCTGATGGTGCCCTGGAGGGAGAAGGGGGATCGAGTACCACTGTTATTGTTGAGAACCATGGACTGGAGCCTGTCCATCTGCAGCCAGGAACTGTCCTTGGCACTGTCGTTCCTGTGGAAGAAGTGACCCCAGAGGACTGTCCCATGGGTGGGGAGGTGTGCAAGTCGGAACCAGATATTGTTGCGGACGGGGTTGTGCACCAGATTGAAGTTGCGGTCAGTGAGCAAGACGAGGCACCTGCCCCCCAGCAGGAGGACTGTACCAATGAGCGAGTTCGTACCTGCCCAGCAGGGAGTGAGCGGTCTAGGCGACTGGTGGAGCAGTTGGCACTAAACCTGGATCATTTGAGCCCAATACAGAGAGAAGAGCTGCTTTGCCTCATCACTTCGTTCTCTGACGTTTTTGCTCTGAACGCCAGTGAGTTGGGCACTACTACACTTGTTCAGCATGTAATCCGTACAGGAGAGCAGATGCCCATTCGTCAGCCTGTGAGAAGGATGCCGTTTGCCCTGCGAGGAGAAGTGGACCAAATGGTGAAGGAGATGCTGGAACAAGGAGTGGTACAGCCATCGAGCAGCCCATGGGCTAGCCCCATTGTACTAGTCCGGAAAAAGGACGGAGGGATGAGGTTCTGTGTCGACTATCGTCGCCTCAATCATGTCACCAAGCTCGATGAATTTCCTCTTCCCCGGATTGACGACACCCTCGACCTCCTTGCGGGGGCCATGTATTTCACTACACTCGACTTGGCGTCCGGGTACTGGCAGGTTGCTGTGGACCCTGCCTCGCAAGAGAAGACAGCCTTCGCCACCAGCTCTGGACTCTATGAGTTTCGTAAGATGCCTTTTGGTCTCGTGAATGCACCAGCAACGTTTCAGCGTCTAATGGAAGTCGTGTTGTCTGGGTTGGCTCGAGATAGTTGCCATGTTTACCTGGATGATGTGCTCGTGCTGGGAAGAACGCTGGAGGAACATAATGCCAACCTCACCAAGGTGTTGAGCAGGCTACGTGAAGCAGGCTTGAGACTGAAGCCCAAGAAATGTGAGTTCGCCCAGGAGTCAGTGAGGTATCTGGGGCATGTAGTGTCTGCCCAAGGAGTCCAGGCAGACCCGGAGAAGCTACGAGCTGTGAGTCACTACTCACCTCCCACTGATGTGAAGTCGCTGCGCTCATTCTTGGGCCTGGCAAGCTACTACAGACGGTTTGTTCCTGGATTCTCCAGAACAGCTGCTCCTCTTCATGCCCTCACACGGAATGGCATCCCCTATACTTGGACCCCAGACTGCCAGCAGGCATTTGAGAAGCTGAAGGAGTTACTGACTTCCGCACCGCTACTGAAGTACCCCGATTTCACGAAACCTTTTATTTTGGAGACCGACGCCTCCGGAGACGGGTTGGGGGCAGTATTAGCTCAGCGACAAGAGGATGGGCTGGTGAGGCCAATTGCATATGCCAGCAGATCTCTCCAGAAGCATGAGAGGAATTACGGGATTACTGAGTTGGAGGGACTTGGTGTAGTCTGGGCTGCAAAGCACTTCAGACCCTATCTCTATGGCCATCGCTGTACAGTGTTTACGGACCACGAGGCATTGAAGTCTCTTTTGAACACCCCGCAGCCCTCCGGCAAGTTAGCTCGATGGGGGATGGCCCTACAGGAACTAAATCTCACCATTGAACATCGCTCTGGCAAGCACAATGCCAATGCTGATGCTCTATCTCGTCACCCATTGCCCGAATCAATAGATGGTACTCCAACAGAGAGGTTGGTGGCAGCACTCACCACAGCTGACAAGAGGGAAGATGGCTCTGAGGATGGGAGTACTCTGGCTACACTCCAGCAGCAAGATGCAGAACTTGCACCCATGATCAAGTACCTTGAGACTGGAACTTTGCCCCAGGATGACAGGGAGGCCCGACAGATTGCAATCTCTAGTGGACAGTACACCCTGGAGGACGACATCCTCTACCATGTTGAAGACAATGGGACGCTACGAGTGGTCCCCCCAGTCAGTCAGCGAGAACGCCTATTCATGGAAGCGCATGGAGGGAGGTTTGGAGCGCACCTTAGCGATGCTAAGGTATATAGTGAAATCCGAAGACATTACTGGTGGATGGGGATGCGTCGAGATGTATCTCGCTGGACTAAGGGGTGCATCGTCTGTGCTACTAGAAGTGTGGGAAGGGCTGTGAAGTCGCCACTGACTCCTATCCCAGTGGCAGGGCCATTTGACCGGATTGGAGTAGACGTTATCAAGTTTCCTAAGACCAGTCGTGGGAACCAGTATGCGGTAGTCTTTGTAGACTATCTGACCAAGTGGCCAGAGGTATTTGCCGTGCCTGACCAGTCAGCAGCAACGATTGCTAAGTTGTTGGTGGAGGAGATTGTCAGTCGACATGGCGTCCCAAGCCAAGTGCTATCTGACCGTGGCCGCGCATTCCTATCCAGTTTGATGCAGGAAGTTGAGCGTCTCCTAGGATTCAAGAAGGTGAATACCTCTGCATATCACCCGCAGACTGACGGTCTGGTCGAACGTTACAACCGAACCCTCACCGCCATGTTAGCTAAAACTGTGGACAAGAAAGGACCAGAGTGGGATACGCAGCTTCCGTATGTCTTATTCGCGTACCGGGCCTGTCAGCAGTCGTCGACACAGGAATCTCCGTTTTTCCTACTCTATGGACGGGATCCACGACTGCCCACTCCTGCAATTCTCAGCCCGAAGGGATCACCCATTTGCAAGGATCTCAAAGTGTATGGAGCTGAATTGTATTCTAGGATGTCAGAAGCTTGGGAGCTTGCTCGGCAGCATATCACAAAGGCTCAGAAGCGCCAAAAGGGTATCTACGACCAGAAGACTAAGAGCCCCTTCAGAGAAGGAGAGCGAGCATTTCTGTTCAAACCCGCAGAACGAACGGGGACCCAGAGGAAATTTGCTAGACCGTTTCATGGTCCGTACAGGTTAGTGGAAGTTGGGACTAATACGGCTCGAATCCGCCCTGTAGACAAACCCGAGGATGACGCAATACTTGTCTCGTTGGATCGTCTTCGTCGTTGCCCTGACGAGGTGGCAGATGAATTCTGGCCATCCCGTAGCACACGCAAGAAGACCCGTAAACCCTGTGCTGGCAGGGCAGGTCCCACTCAGCAACTATCGGATGATGTAGGAGAGGACACTGCTCCGAGTACTAAAGAGTTGGGAGAACAGGCTACAGTTGGATCGGATCGGAAGTTGTCAGCGGGCCAGGCGACAGAGGGTTGTGACCTGGACCGCCACGAGGGAGGGGTGACTGCTGAGAATGCAATGCGTATGGTCAACCCGCCAATCACTCAGACCATTGTTAATAGCACTCGTGATGAAGACCTGGACTCAGATGGAGTCGAAACGAGCAGCCAGTCGACCATGCCAAGCCAGTGTACTGGCAAGGACCTAAGAGAAGTGACCTACAGGAAAACTGGAGATGAAGTGACGAAAGTTGACAAGGACCCCTGGACAACAGCCAAGGACCAAAATGTGGATTCGTCTACACAGCTTGGAGGAGGCAGAAGCCCCAATAAGAGAGGACGCCGGCTGGTGGAGGATCGTCTACCAAATAAGTGGGCAGGGCGTCTCAGGGGAAGCAGGTCACCGAGGACGGCTACCCAGCAGCAGGGGGAAGTGTAACCTCCGAACCCACTTGAACACTAATTACATTTTTTGGTGAATATATATATGCACGCATGTTTTTGGAAGAGGAGCTGAGTTCTGCGTTGAAATGATGTTTTTGCTTGAATAGCGTTGCGCTAAAGCCAGTCGTCGTCTCCCCAAACGATTGCGAGCACAGGGGCGTTACACAAGTAAATAAAAAATTTAGGAAATTTTGAAGTGTAATATAGGAATTGCATAAAAATGAACGAAGACAAGATTGGGACACAGACATGCTATATACATCAATGTACTAAAAGGTATGTTGATGTACATAGCATGTCTGTGTCCCAATCTTGTCTCCGTTCATTTTTATGCAATTCCTATATTACACTTCAAAATTTCCTAAATTTTTTATTTACTTGTAACATTTGCTTTTGGGAGCTCTAAGCCATTACCTTTGTCAAGGGTAATGATCATGTTGGTGCCATCCTTATATTTATGTACCCTGAATTGAATTTTTCTGTCACTTGGACCCCACTCTAGGATAAGCTTCTGTTGCCTATGGATTTGAAAATGTAGCCATTCTTGTTTACAAATAGCACTGTGTAATACAGAAAATTGCATCTTTATATGAGTCACTACTAATCCCTAGAAATACATATTACAAATCTCGAACTTCCTTGCATGTTTGTTACCCTTGCATATCTTTTATAGCTGTTAGCATGTTCACGTTGTCACTAAATAGTGGCCTGGAAGAATATTGCACTCGCTTTTGTAACCCAGCCCAGAAATATACATTATAAATCTCGAACTTCCTTGCAGTTTAGCATGTTCACGTTGTCACTAAGTAGTGACCTGGAAGAATATTGCACTATATAGTCTGGCACTGGCCTCAATTTTGTAACTTGTTGCCAGGAGAAGATAAACAAATCGGAGTTTAAACAATTTTCCAAGTGTCACTGTAGCTCTATAGAAGCACTCACAGAGCAGGTTGTGTATCTGAAAAGGCTTATAACATTGCTTTTGGGAGCTCTAAGCCATTACCTTTGTCAAGGGTAATGATCATGTTGGTGCCATCCTTATATTTATGTACCCTGAATTGAATTTTTCTGTCACTTGGACCCCACTCTAGGATAAGCTTCTGTTGCCTATGGATTTGAAAATGTAGCCATTCTTGTTTACAAATAGCACTGTGCAATACAGAAAATTACATCTTTATATGAGTCACTACTAATCCCCAGAAATACATATTACAAATCTCAAACTTCCTTGCATGTTTGTTACCCTTGCATATCTTTTATAGCTGTTCACATTGTCACTAAGTAGTGGCCTGGAAGAATATTGCACTCGCTTTTGTAACTTGTCGCCAGTTGTACTACTGTAACAACTCTGGGTTGCAGCCCTGGAGTTTGATCGCATTTGGAAAGGTATGCAAGGATTATGTACGTTCCATGGTTTTCGTGAAAAAATGCCAGATTCACAGTAGGCTGTTTTGAACTGAATTAGAAGGAAGGAGAAGAAGGTAAACAAATTAGAGTTTATATAATTTTCCCAGTGTCACTGTAGCTCTGTATTTTACTTTGAGATTAGTAAAATGCATAGAAGCACTCACAGAGCAGGTTGTGTATCTGAAAAGGCTTATATATAACATTCACATTTGGGAGCTCTGAGCCATATCACATTTGTTATGGGTAATCATCATGTCAGTGCCATCCCTATATATATGTATCCTGAATTGAATTTTTCTGTCACTTGGACCCCACTCTATGATAAGCTTCTGTTGCTTAACACACAGAGGACAGCAGGCCATGGTCAGGCCAAACACACATAGACTTGCTGTAGTCTATATTGTTACAACACTATGGTATTATTTCCCACACACATGCATATTCTGTAAATGTATACATACTTTGTAATGTCAACATCTCTATATAGTGCTCTTGGGGGTGCATGAAGCCATATTTTGAAACTGTAGGCTTATAAAAAAACATTATAGGATTTGAAAATGTAGCCATACATACCAATATATGGTTTTCATCCTTGTTCCTTCAAAAAGGTAAGTGCAACATGTACTGCACAGTGACCAAGAGATTCCTTGTAGCTACATTTCAATAAAGCAAAAACTAGGAGCTGTATAGACACTTTCTGGATGGCATTATCAATCAGTGTAGGTAAAGTACACCACTGCAATAATAAGAGTCTTATCCCCTACAAAAAGACTTATAAGCTAGGTTACATGTTTTAAAGGACTGCTTTATATACAAAATACACTGTACAGTATAATATATAACAAATTCTATATGTGTCTCAGTCTCTACTTTTGCCCAGAAATACATTCTTATGTACAAACCTCTTACTTGGTGTATTCTATATTGCTTCATGTGTGTGTGTAGCAAGTAGAGGAATAAGCACAGTGTTATTGTATTAGTGTGTCTGGTAAAACCTCATAGCCACCACGTAGTCTGTTGAAACACCCTCTGACTAAATCAGTCAGTGCTACTCTGTAGTCACGTGGATTGAATTGACAGCCAAAGCGTGACATTATCCGATGAGTTACTGCATATCCAGCCCATAATAACACCAAGATATGGGAGATGACAGGGAGAAAAATAATTGTGTTCTCAAGTGCTTCTGTTGAAACAGACAGATCATGTATCCAGCGGTGAACTGCAATACCCAGTATTCCTGTCATCATGAAATGGTAACTGAGTGAGAGGTTTGCTATTGTTAACTTACAGGGCCTCACATAGGAGATGATGAGAGAAAAAAATGTTAATAGCAATAGGGAAGCAAATGCTGAGTCAATTTCCATAGTTATTCCTACAATTTTTTTAATTAAACCTCCCACAAAGATAACAGCTAAAATAAATCCAGCTAGTGCTCTGTAGTCTCGAGTGCCATTCAAACCATCTTTAAAGCAGTTATTGAGAGCTTCTACAAATGCTGTGATGGCCAGTCGCTTTCTACCACTAACAACTCGTGATAGACGCCCATAAATCCTTGTAGGGTACACACAGAGTAGTAGTGATGGGATGAGTACTAGAACAGTAGTAACCGCAACTGCTAGTGCACAATATAATATATGTTCACGACTGAATGAAGTGATAGTTGGATCATTGTACATGACCTTTTCGTGAATTGTACCATCAGTGCTTCTGAGTACAGGAATATTATTGAAGACAAATATGGCATTAAAAGAAAGGGTAGAAGCTGAGAGCAAGATAAAAGTTGCAAAAGCATGTACAACTGCATCACTAGTCACAGAAGTGATCTTGAGTTTTTTAACACAGATTCTAAAAGGGCTCCAAATGATGTGAATGATTCTGTAGTTCCTTCCATGTAGTTCCATGAGAATGTAAGTAATGAAAACAAGTATAACAGGATAAATGGCAGTCACTAAATTGAGCATTTGAATATGAATGCCTGTTAGTTTGCTGCTAATACAAAATGGGGGGATGACAACCCTGAAAAATTGCAGAGCCCAAAAGCCAGAGAGTGTCAGTGATGAGAAGATAACTATCCGAAGAGGTGTAGATACATGAGACAAAATGTAGTCATATAGAGGCAAATCCTCTTTTAAAAAATATGTACATATTTGACAGAATAACACATACCCTAACAAGGGACCTGCTGTGATGTTGAGGCGAAAAAGCACAACACACATAAAAAACAGTGTGACAGGAATGAGCTCAAAAAACAGGTACAGACTAATAGCAGATACTGTGGAAAACTTGGAACAGTTAGCACATTTCATGTCAAGGGAGTATATTGCAGGACCATATCCATCAATACACCTTCCACACAGCAAACCTTTTCTGTTGTAAGGACCACACATTGTGTCATTTAGTAAGTGAGGATCACTAGGCAGCTCAGAGAACACTCTGTCTGTGTTGTTTTCTGTGTGTCTGAATGGACAATAACCAGCATAGTAGAGGCCTTCTTGTTCAGTAGAAGTTGCACAAAACCCATCTGCAATCTCTGCCTTCCTTTCCTGCTGATTGCAGTGAATGTACCAACTACCCTGATATCCACATTCACATGTCACATTGTTGTAGTAGAACCATGTAGGGCAACTGGTATCACTGGCCAACACTGAGCTCAAGTACACGTACACAAAGAATGTTCTAATGCAGCACCTAGTAGCGAACATATTTTATGGCAATTGGGTCTGCTTGCATCCATTAAACTCACTACTTCCTCTGTAGTTACACCTACGAATAAAAGGCACTGAAGTGGGCTGATGCGCATGCGTATAAGGCGGAAAGTGTGCGTGCGCCTTATAGTATTTACCACGTGGTATACTAGTAGCCTCGGTTCCCCATTGCGCGTAGATCTGCGTTTTTAAAATCGGGGAAGGCCTGGGATGAAACATCACGTGAGGGATGACGCGTTGCGCCCGCCCCGTTGACAACGAAGTCACTACCTAAGCTTCTCGCTTGAGAATAGAGCTAGACTTACGCCAGTGTAAGCGTAGCGTATATATACTCCATACTCACCAGCCACGTACGTCGAACATCTCACCTCTCGCGAGTATATAAGAATTTGTGATGAGGTCAACAGCGGCGCGCGCTAGCGCGTCTACCCAACGTCTACCCCTCACGTGATGTTTCATCCCAGGCCTTCCCCAATTTCAAATGTTTCCCTCCCCCGCACAATCAACGCGCACAATTACGCGCAACGGGGAAGGCCTGGGAACCGAGGCTAGTATACTAGTACACCGGATTTCAGGTCCGTTGTCGTTCGTTTTTCTATACACGGCTGCACATGCGCATTAGGTTGACAGTATTTGCTCTCATCTCTAGGCAGATAGCATAGTCAGAGCATACTGTTACTAGAGTTTCCATTTGTCACAAGGTCTGTCCACAATGGCATGAACTTATGGCGCCGAGGGTTCTGCACTTTATAAAAAAACATCGCTGCGCATGCGCGCCGAAAAGTGTACGGCCACTGAGAAGTATATACATGTAGAAGTTGCTCTACGTTAGCTCGTATTTTAGGTAACGTTTCAACCTGGGAGAGATAACGATCAGTAGCACAATTATCTCTATTCCCCAGTACGTATTGATACACTTCCACATGCAAAGATTCAATTTCATTGATTTTATGGTTATTGAGTTACGCTTCTTCAAAAATAATAAGAAGAAGAAGAAGATGACGAACATGGCAAAAATGTGAAAAGCACTTTTGAGATATTATGCATATCTTACATCACAGATCAACCATTTTTTTGTTTCATAGTTATTTTTCGCACATTCTTCACCTTGATATCATTAAAAGTGAAATCAACTTCAAATTGAAAATGAAAATGAAGAATATCCTTATATATGGTTTTCAATGGGGATAGACCATAGCAATCCCTATATACACAGTACTACCGTACTGTGTGATTCTCTAAATGTAGTAATACATGTATATACATCTATTTAGTACTCTTGGGGTGCATGAAGCCGTGTGTAGGCTTACGTATAACCAGAACACATGTATACATACACATATCTATGTGTTTACTATGGATTTGAAAATGTAGCCATTCTTGTTTACAAATAGCACTGTGCAATACAGAAAATTACATCTTTATATGAGTCACTACTAATGCCCAGAAATATACATTATAAATCTCGAACTTCCTTGCAGTTTAGCATGTTCACGTTGTCACTAAGTAGTGACCTGGAAGAATATTGCACTATATAGTCTGGCACTGGCCTCAATTTTGTAACTTGTTGCCAGGAGAAGATAAACAAATCGGAGTTTAAACAATTTTCCAAGTGTCACTGTAGCTCTATAGAAGCACTCACAGAGCAGGTTGTGTATCTGAAAAGGCTTATAACATTTGCTTTTGGGAGCTCTAAGCCATTACCTTTGTCAAGGGTAATGATCATGTTGGTGCCATCCTTATATTTATGTATATACCCTGAATTGAATTTTTCTGTCACTTGGACCCCACTCTAGGATAAGCTTCTGTTGCCTATGGATTTGAAAATGTAGCCATTCTTGTTTACAAATAGCACTGTGCAATACAGAAAATTACATCTTTATATGAGTCACTACTAATCCCCAGAAATACATATTACAAATCTCGAACTTCCTTGTATGTTTGTTACCCTTGCATATCTTTTATAGCTGTTAGCATGTTCATGTTGTCACTAAGTAGTGACCTGGAAGAATATTGCACTATATAGTCTGGCACTGGTCTCACTTTTGTAACTTGTTGCCAGGAGAAGATAAACAAATCGGAGTTTAAACAATTTTCCAAGTGTCACTGTAGCTCTATAGAAGCACTCACAGAGCAGGTTGTGTATCTGAAAAGGCTTATAACATTTGCTTTTGGGAGCTCTAAGCCATTACCTTTGTCAAGGGTAGTGATCATGTTGGTGCCATCCTTATATTTATGTACCCTGAATTGAATTTTTCTGTCACTTGGACCCCACTCTAGGATAAGCTTCTGTTGCCTATGGATTTGAAAATGTAGCCATTCTTGTTTACAAATAGCACTGTGCAATACAGAAAATTACATCTTTATATGAGTCACTACTAATGCCCACAAATACATATTATAAATCTCGAACTTCCTTGTATGTTTGTTACCCTTGCATATCTTATAGCTGTTAGCATGTTCACGTTGTCACTAAGTAGTGGCCTGGAAGAATATTGCACTCGCTTTTGTAACTTGTCGCCAGTTGTACTACTGTAACAACTCTGGGTTGCAGCCCTGGAGTTTGATCGCATTTGGAAAGGTATGCAAGGATTATGTACGTTCCATGATTTTCGTGAAAAAATGCCGGATTCACAGTAGGCTGTTTTAAACTGAATTAGAAGAAAGGAGAAGAAGGTAAACAAATTGGAGTTTTATATAATTTTCCCAGTGTCACTGTAGCTCTGTATTTTACTTTGAGATTAGTAAAATGCATAGAAGCACTCACAGAGCAGGTTGTGTATCTGAAAAGGCTTATATATAACATTCACATTTGGGAGCTCTGAGCCATATCACATTTGTTATGGGTAATCATCATGTCAGTGCCATCCCTATATATATGTACCCTGAATTGAATTTTTCTGTCACTTGGACCCCACTCTATGATAAGCTTCTGTTGCCTAACACACAGAGGACAGCAGGCCATGGTCAGGCCAAACACACATAGACTTGCTGTAGTCTATATTGTTACAACACTATGGTATTATTTCCCACACATATGCATATTCTGTAAATGTATACATACTTTGTAATGTCAACATCTCTATATAGTGCTCTTGGGGGTGCATGAAGCCATATTTTGAAACTGTAGGCTCAATAAAGCAAAAACTAGGAGCTGTATAGACACTTTCTGGATGGCATTATCAATCAGTGTAGGTAAAGTATACCACTGCAATAATAAGAGTCTTATCCCCTACAAAAAGACTTATAAACTAGGTTACATGTTTTAAAGGACTTACAACAATTTTTAAATGTTGGGGCTAATGGACATGTCAGCACAGTAGTCTACCAACTCTTTAGGCTTACAATAAATAGACGTATAAAAAAGGAATATGTTCTACTTTATATACAAAATACACTGTACAGTATAATATGTAACAAATTCTATATGTGTCTCAGTCTCTACTTTTGCCCAGAAATACATTCTTATGTACAAATCTCTTACTTGGTGTATTCTATATTGCTTCATGTGTGTGTGTAGCAAGTAGAGGAATAAGCAGTGTTATTGTATTAGTGTGTCTGGTAAAACCTCATAGCCACCACGTAGTCTGTTGAAACACCCTCTGACTAAGTCAGTCAGTGCTACTCTGTAGTCACGTGGATTGAATTGACAGCCAAAGTGTGACATTATCCGATGAGTTACTGCATATCCAGCCCATATTAACACCAAGATATGGGAGATGACAGGGAGAAAAATAATTGTGTTCTCAAGTGCTTCTGTTGAAATAGACAATTCATATATCCAGCGGTGAACTGCAATACCCAGTATTCCTGCCACTATGAAATGGTAACTGAGCGAGAGGTTTGCTATTGTTAACTTACAGGGCCTCACATAGGAGATGATGAAAGATAAAGATGTTAATAGCAATAGGAAAGCAAACGCTGAGTCAATTTCCATAGTTATTTTTATAATTTTTTTAATTAGATCTCCCACAAAGATACCAGCTATAATAAATCCAGCTAGTGCTCTGTAGTCTCGAGTCCCATTCAAACCATCTTTAAAGCAGTTGTTGAGAGCTTCTGCAAATGCTGTGATGGCCAGTCGCTTTCTGCCACTAATGAATTGTGATAGATGCCCATAAATCCTTGTAGGGTACACACAGAGTAGTAGTGATGGGATGAGTACTAGAACAGTAGTAACCGCAACTGCTAGTGCACAATATAATATATGTTCACGACTGAATGCAGTGATAGTTGGATCATTGTACATGACCTTCTTGTGAATTGTACCATCAGTGCTTCTGAGCACAGGAATATTATTGAAGACAAATATGACATTAAAAGAAAGGGTAGAAGCTGAGAGCAAGATAAAAGTTGCAAAAGCATGTACAACTGCATCACTAGTCACTGAAGTGATCTTGAGTTTTTTAACACAGATTCTAAAAGGGCTCCAAATGATGTGAATAATTCTGTAGTTCCTTCCATGTAGTTCCATGAGAATGTAGGTAATGATGACAAGTATAACAGGATAAATGGCAGTCACTAAATTAAGCATTCGAATGTGGATGCCAGTTAGTTTACTGCTAATACAAAATGGGGGAATAATAATCCTGAAAAATTGCAGAGCCCAAAAGCCAGAGAGTGTCAGTGATGAGTAGGTAAATATCCGAAGAGGTGTAGATACATGAGATAGAATATAGTCATATAGAGGCAAACCCCCTTCTAAAAAATATGTGTAACATATTTGACAGAATAACACATACCCTAACAAGGGACCTGCTGTGATATTGAGACGAAAAAGCACAACACACATGAAAAACAGTGTGACAGGAATGAGCTCAAAAAACAGGTACAGACTAATAGCAGATACTGTGGAAATCTTGGAACAGTTAGCACATTTCATGTCAAGGGAGTATACTGCAGGACCATATCCATCAATACACCTTCCACACAGCAAACCTTTTCTGTTGTAAAGACCACACATTGTGTCATTTAGTAAGTCAGGATCACTAGGCAGCTCAGAGAACACTCTGTCTGTGTTGTTTTCCGTGTGTCTGAATGGACAACGACCAGCATAGTAGAGGCCTTCTTGTTCAGTAGATGTTGCACAAAACCCATCTGCAATCTCTGCCTTCCTTTCCTGCTGATTGCAGTGAATGTACCAAGTATCCTGATATCCACATTCACATGTCACATTGTTGTAGTAGAACCATGTGGGGCAACTGGTATCACTGGCCAACACTGAGCTCAACAAGTACACGTACACAAAGAATGTACTAATGCAGCACCTAGTAGCGAACATATTTTATGGCAATTGGGTCTGCTTACATCCACTAAACTCACTGTAGCTACACCTACGAATAAAAGCATCCCTGTAGCTACACCTACGAATAAAAGCACTAAAGTGGGCTGATGCGCATGCGTATAAGGCGGAAAGTGCGCATGCGCATTATAGTATTTACCGCGTGGTAGTAGACCAAAACCATATAAAGTGCAGAACCAAATTTAGGTAAGGTTTAGCACGTTTCAACCTGGGCTACTTTCAGTACAATGTAGTGGCGCTACATGTGAGGCCTGAGTATAACTCCCACCATAGTACGCAGGCGATGCTCCCACGCACCTGAATACAGTAACTAACTATATTGCAAGCGTACTTCTAATTTCCTAATGTGGTAGCTATTGGCAACTCGTTGTCTTACTACCCGAAGACTCCCAGACTCACTTTTTAACATCTCTATCTCTACCACTACTATGTCTACAGCTTGTATTACAACTACAAATATCCACTACTGCTATATACATCAACTCATTTTATACCATCTACTACTACTAGTGTAACTACATCTACATCTATCTGCTTTTCTACTCGGACTGCTACAACTACTACTACATCCACTAGTGTCATACTAACTACATCCACTCACATATCCACCCGTACTTCTACAACTACATCCACTGCCACCCACTCAGCTAGTCCAACTCCAACTCCCTCTACCACAGCTCTAGGTCAGTGTGCATGCCTGTATGGAGACAGAGAGGGATACTTGTATGTATGAATAAGTTTATTTTTTGGTGACTAACATATCAGTCACTGTGTCTGGTAGTAGTGCTGTTGTATGTGTGGAGACAGAGGGTGCTGCTAGTGTCAAATCCTTAGGGATGCCACAGAAGTGAATACTACTACATCCACCAGTGTCAAAAGTCAGTAAACTCTCTATGTGAGGATGTAGGTGGAGTAATAGGTCTGATCATTCTCACCCAGATAGTAGTAATAGTAGTCCTACTTTTGCAACTGAGTGCAAAGAGCAAAGCTAACAAGAGGTAGAAAAAATATTTTCAAAACTGTTGCAGTGGTGAATATTATCTATTCACTCTATACAGAGCCTCCACTGAGGGTGAGCATAAGGTGGTGGTGACCTCCAGTAATGAAGCCTATGGAGCGGTGTCTGTAGGAGAGGAACATGAGTATGATGTGATAGGACCGCAGCAGATACCCACTCAGCACACTTCTGCTGATTAACTGCTCCACTAGTAGAATTGGCCCTTAGTTACTGTCATAGAAGACAAACCTAATGATAGGTGATAAAACTCCCCTCTTTGTAGCTACATGTATTATAATTCAGCATATGACATTCATCACTGAATTTGTGTCTTAAAGGTCCATAATGGTATATGTCTTACAGGTACTTATTGTACTTTGCGTGGGCGAATCAAAGGCACCGCCAGTGCTTATCCATACAGTACAGCACGGTTTACGTGGGGCGCGCGCGCTATACGACACAGCACGTGATAACGTTGATACTGAGTTTTAGCCTGTCGACTTACACAAGAAACAAGGTCGATAAGATGCTAAGCACAATAAAGCAATTAAAGCACGGAAAGAGACGTGCTGTACGCGTAATAATGGTACTCGGAGTGTAGTCTCGATAGACCATACAGCACTCGGCTAAGCTTCGTGCTGTATGGCCATCTCGACCACACCCCTCGTACCATTATTGCGCGTCCGTGCTAATACAAAGTAATCACTTTACAGTACAAGTATTTTTTGTACCATTCATGCCTTAGTTAAGTTGTCATAATCCTGTACACAGACTCCGTTACAGTATTCTAATACATATGTACATCTGACACAGAGGCGGTTATATAATAATATTAATCTTATGAATTTACATAGTGTTGCATTGCACACTAATAATGTTATATATACAGTTACTTTACCACCTGCATGGCTGTCTCAGTTGCATTAACAATTGTATACAATCCTACATACATGCACTGCAATGTTGTGTAAGCAGTTGTGAGATCACGCTGGAAAGGTGAGGTATATCTTATGAATTTACATAGTGTTACACACACTAATAATTATGTTATATACAGTTACTTTACCCCTTGCATGGCTGTCTCAGTTGCAACTTGTGTACAATCCTACCATTCATGCATTGCAATGTTGTGAGTACCATCATATGTAATAAAAGTTGTGTAAAAGTTGTGTGATCACGCTGGAAAGGTGAGTTATAATTACTTTACCTCTTGCAAGGCTGTCTCAGTTGCATTAATTATTAATTAGCTTGTCATAGGTAAATTAAATAAACATACAAAAGTTAAAATAACCACACTCTTTTACAGTGATGCAAGCATATTCCATTAGGTAATCACTCACTGCAAAAACATGATGGTTATTTTAACACAAAATGTTGTTACCTCAGTTGCATGTGTAGTCTCTCCTTCATGATAATGGATGTTGAACAAAGATGTATAGTTATCTCAGTTGTATGTTTTGTCAGTCTTGTATCTTCAGACAGAATGCTGTGTACAATGGCTGAGACATTCAATTTGGAATGTAGCAACAGCACATGTAATCATTCAACCTGTAAATTTTCATCACCATAATTTACTGGCTGAGTGATTATATAATTGGACCTCACATGTTTTCCATAGACCCTAACATGACATCCTTGGTTTGAAATAACAACATAATTGTATATGTGTCTAGGGGTCTATGGTATGCGCCTTGTTGGCTCTCCTCTCAACATTTGTTCAACAGCCATTAAATTGTCAATTACATGATTGAGTGACTATACACATGCAACTGAGGTAACAACATTTTGTGTTAAAATAACTATCTTGTTTTTGCAGTGCTGCATTTATTTTAACTTAGTTGTAGCAGTATATATTCTAGAGGATTTTAGCAGTGTATGCTTTATTGTGTAGAAAGAGTGGATGAAAACAAGTGACAAGCATGTCTTTGCGAATGTGAGTTAAGTAAGAAGAATCTCTGTATTGTCAAAATAAAAGTATCCTCTCTCAGATGTTTGTGCTGCTTATGAGCCTTGTCCTGAGCTCATGCTCAGCTCAGGCTCCAGGAGATGGAGATAGTCGATGTACAGAAGGTGAAGATGCCCCAACTTATTCTGACAATGAGAAGACTCTGATGGACAGTTATCACTATTTGCAGCTCTTACCTGACAATGGCTCTGGAGAAATTATACGAGGAGCAGTCTGGAATGATAGGAGTCTGGATGGAAATGATGATAATTTGAACACTGTTAATCCTACCTATGTGAGATATTATGTAAGACATTAAAAATAGCTGTTGCTATTACTAGTTTTTAATTCCAGTGGCAGCAAAGTGCTGAAAGAATATGTAGGTTTCAGGTTCGAGTCTGTGGATGGCAAAGGTCTGGAGCAACTCAAAACAACTGGCTCTTCACTCAACACATTAGCAAGGACTTTGACAGTAGCAGTCATAATTACACAGTGAATATAACAGTACAGGTTATCTACGCCCTGCAGGGTTGTAGATCACAAGAGGGCTGTGATATGGGATTTAGACTTCTTAACTACAAGACAAATACACAACAGGTCCCCAGCACTACGGGAAGTGGATATATGAATACTGAGAACTATGAGCAATTTGGAAGAGCAAGGCCAAGTAGTATCACACATCCATACTTTGAAAAATATAACTTCACACTGGATCCATCTGACACTGGTTTCTATGTTGCTATATTGGATGTTGGGACATGTGTAGGAATATCAAGATTGAGAGTGTACGAATACATCTGTCCATCACATCAGGTGGGACTTGTCTTGTATCCTGAGACTCCTGCTCCAGTTTCTGGTTCAGTCAATGTCCAGTTTACTTGTGTTGACAATGCATACATTCCTGTATCTGAGAGTGATACTGTCACGTGTAATCATGATGGAACATGGAGTACTAAGGTTCCCGTGTGTGAGTGCAATGTAGGATATGAAGATATGGGGACAAATTGTAGTGGTAAGTCTATAAATACACTGCAACGCATGTCCCTCATGCAGGACTCATTAAAGGATGTAGGGATGATAATGAAACAGTAATACTGGATTACGAAATATCACGTGGGCGGGGCGCGGTCGGGAGCGGGCGCCGGGCGTGGAGGAGTCGGCGCGCGCACTCGCTATCGACCAACCACGGCTGCGGAGTTGGCGAGGATAAGGAAGCAAAGGGAAAGAGATGGCAGGGGCGTAACTAGGATTGAATCCTAGGGGAGGCTCATTAATTATTCATTAGCCTACATGCCCGCCCATGGCCGTACGACCGGGCGTGAGCGGTACAGTGCGCACTGTTCGACCCTTTATAACTTCTAGCTGCCAGTTGTGCTCTCGCTTGTAGTTAGCTGCTGCTTGCGCGCTGTCGCTCGCGGGTTGTTAGCCCTAGCCTTATAGCTAGCTGCCGCTTGCGCCCGCTCGCGAGCCTAATAAATTATTCATACGGTCGAAAACAGGGGAGGCAAATGCCTCCTCTACCTCATGCTAGTTACGCCCCTGGATGGCCTCGAAATGTGGCCAAGTTTTACGGTATTAGTTTGGTGGCTACTCTTACTTCGACTGGGGACGGGCTCCGCCCATCTAAACTTTGCCTTCTTGTAGTCGACTCGAGCAGTAAAGTAATAAGTACAGGAGTGGCGGGTTTTTCAAACTGGAGACTCGGGGCCGATTTTATATCTGTCAGCTAAACTTGAGGCCATAAGATACGTAGGTAATATGCAAGAGGAGGGCCAGAGACATTAACATCATTATTGACCTCATTCTCTTCTATATCTACATTTCTGCTTCCTTTAACGTTGGCCGTATTGCATTACTGCGCGAGGCACCAATTTACACTGAGTATATACCTAGTCGCGTATACGCATTATATCAGCGCCGAGGGTTTGAGCGCTTTTCATTATTGCTAAGTGATGATTGAGTGTGTGATATATATTTCTCTATGGCCTGCAGTTGTGGAAGATATAGAGGTAACTCTGGGTTATGTACACATCACCTGGGACACAAATGGTGAGGAGGTTACACTAGAAAAGGAGATTAATATTGAGAAGGTGACAAAAGACTACTATAAACTGAATATATCAGCCCCATGGCTAGAGGACATTCCTAAGAATGACACCATTACTTTAAAGGTAAAAGCAATATAATCTTGTTTGGAAATGTTGTTAACTATTGCTATGCAATGTGTACCATTATATTCAGATTACTCCTACAACTCAATTGACGAGAAAAAGAAGAGAAGTTCACTGTGGTATGTTTATTTCAGTTGCATATCCTCTTGATGTTTACTGTGATTCCCTCATAGTGTGTATCACTGATTACTATACATTTCCAATTCGTCAACAAAAAGGATGTACATAATTAGTTTTACTATCAGTACTAATTATACTGCTAGGAGTGCACCAATTGAACGATGTATACAAGTGCACTGCACTAAGAGTACACTGCACATATCTATCATAGTGCACTGCACTAAAACATGCACAAACAAGATTGTGGACCCAGTGCATCCTTTCTGCTTCTGACCACCAATTATAATTAGTGATACAGGCCATGGGGGATCACAGTGGACATCAAAGAAGATGCAACTGAGATTACCATACCAGGGTTTAATAAAGCTTAACATTTTTACAGTGTTGATAATACTCTACTATAGCAATAGGTAACTGTCTCAAAGACATCTAGTGCACATGTAATGGTCTATTGTCAACCATTTTATCATTGCTGCTGAGAGATTCCTTATAGCTGACAAGACATACTTTTGACAGCCAGTAGTTGGGTGGCCTAGCCATTTGGATTTACATAATGAAATGGTGCATGACTTTTATCCCTACACCAAATGTATATACGTAGTTACCTTTATATTCCCACTCATTCACTGTGTGTATCCACATATACTATGCAAGAATGCTAAAAAAACACTAAGCAATCTTCCTTTTCATTTATTTATGTTCTTATTACTACAAACCATTTCTCATCTGCAGAGGATACCATCACTACAACTATTACATCCACTAGTGTTATAAAAGCTACACTTACATCTACTTACCTTGTAATATCTACATCTACAACTACCCGCACTGCTACTACTACATCCACTCGTGTAACTACGTCTACAACTGCTATTACAAATACCCTAATTGCTACAACTACTGCTACATCATTCCAAATTATACCATTCACTCAAATTTTTACATCTACTATCTCTACAACTACTACGTTTACAGCTACTATTACAACTACAAATACCCTGACTACTACAACTACTGCTACATCAACTCATTTTATACCTTCCACTACTACTAGTGTAACTACATCTACATATATCCGCTTTTCTACTCTGACTGCTACAACTACTACTACATCCACTAGTGTCATACTAACTACATCTACTCACATATCCACCTCTACAACTACATCCACAGCCACCCGCTCAGCTTGTCCAACTCCAACTCCCTCTACCACAGCTCTAGGTCAGTGTGCATGCCTGTGTGGGGATAGAAAGGGAGGATGTATGAATAAGTTTATTTTTTGGTGACTTACATATCAGTCACTGTGTCTGGTAGTAGTGCTGTTGTATGTGTGGAGACAGAGGGAGCTGCTAGTGTCAAATCCTTATAGGGATGCACAGAACAGCGCTACATCAGAAAATCAGTCCTGGTGGAAGCAATTTCATGTTAGTTAGGCCAACTTAATAAGGCACATGAGGATGGGAAAGAATGACAATGCATACTTGCTTGAGACTGCAACAACACAGAATATACATGCACATATATACAGCAACTATAGTGTTCTAGAAGGTTTCATTGTCGTGGGACCCAGAGGTGTTGAATGTGTCAGTCTCTGACTCTGTAATAATCTTTTGAAAGCCAGTGAGGTTGCCTAGCTGTTCTGAATTTACAAAACATTATGTCTGACTTTCAGCCCTGTTCTCAGTTACTGTGTGCATGAGTCACTGTGAACATGAATCTTGCATGACTCTACCTGCAAAAATTTATCTGCATAAAGTACTACCCAATACACCTTATTTATGTTCTCACTATACTATAACTCCATCTTATTGCTCACCTGCAGTGAATCTTACTAAAACTACTACTACTACATCCACCAGTGTTATTCAAGAGTCAGTAAACTCTCTATGTGAGGATGACACCAACATGCCAGTAGTAACAGGAGGTGTAGGTGGAGTAATGGGTCTGATCATTCTCACCCAGATAGTAATAATAGTAGTCCTACTTTTGCGACTGAGTGCAAAGAGCAAAGCTAACAAGAGGTAAAAAATATTTTTAAAACTGCTGCAGTGATTTATCTATTCATTCTATACAGAACCTCCACTGAGGGTGAGCACAAGATGACAGTGACATCCAGTAATGAAGCCTATGGAGGGGTGTCGGTAAGAGAAAGACATGAGAATGATGTGATGGGACTTCAGCAGACACCCACTCAGCACACTTCTGCTGCTTAACAGCCCCACTAGTAGAATTGGCCCTTAGTTACTGTCATAGAAGACAAACTTAAAGATAGCTGATAAACTCTCACACAAAACTCCCCTCTTTGTAGCTAGATCTAGCTATATCCAATTATAATTCAGCATATGATATTCATCACTGAATTTGTGTCTTACAAGTCCATAATGGCATGTGTCTTACAGGTCCATAATGGCATGTGTCTTACAGGTCCATAATGGCATGTGTCTTACAGGTCCATATATAATGGCATGTGTCTTACAGGTCCATAATGGCATGTGTCTTACAGGTCCATAATGGCATGTGTCTTACAGGTCCATAATGGCATGTGTCTTACAGGTCCATAATGGCATGTGTCTTACAGGTCCATAATGGCATGTGTCTTACAGGTCCATAATGGCATGTGTCTTACAGGTCCATAATGGCATGTGTCTTACAGGTCCATAATGGCATGTGTCTTACAGGTCCATAATGGCATGTGTCTTACAGGTCCATAATGGCATGTGTCTTACAGGTCCATAATGGCATGTGTCTTACAGGTCCATAATGGCATGTGTCTTACAGGTCCATAATGGCATGTGTCTTACAGGTCCATAATGGCATGTGTCTTACAGGTCCATAATGGTATGTGTCTTACAGGTCCATAATGGCATGTGTCTTACAGGTCCATAATGGTATGTGTCTTACAGGTCCATAATGGCGGAGACTAAAGAGAAAGAAGCTTGCTGCCTTACATCCAGTCGTATTCTAGGTAGTGTTTAGCCTATTGTTAAGCCTTTTTAGGACCCTTAGAAGGCTATGCTGTCGAAAAAGTGTGCGGAATGTCGCTGTAGTACCCTCATAGTCTCGCAAGCCAGACCCTCGTAGGATGTCACGGGTAAGCAATGACGCCATAACTTTTGAACGGAGCGGTTTCAGAGAACCCCCCACAAATTGCTCGCTGAGTATGTGACAGAATTTTCAGGACGAACAGACGCTCCAGAGGTGAGATGTGACTTAACATACAGACACACACACACAGACCCAACTACCGTAACCCTCCTGCGCATGCGCGCCGAGGGTTACTGACCTAGGGAGCCCAGTTAAGATTGTATCACATTTCCAACTACCGTCTGAATTCTCAGTACCCATCTGTTTACAAGAGCTCCAAGAAAATGACATTACAATATTCCTGCTGTCAATGCCCATGCTACATTCACCTAGTAAAGTTTAGACTGCTTATATAGTCAATCCCCATCACACTTGCCTCACATGCCATATACAGGATCATGGTGTTGGATGCTGGACGGATGAAGGAGTTTACTGCTCCCAATGAACTGCTCAGTGACAAGAAGAGTAGTTTCTACTCCATAGCCAAAGATGCAGGTCTGACTGCTTAGGACTAACTTGGAAGATTCTATTTCTGCTGATTATAGCAGTTTTAATGATAGTAGGTCAACAACTTTTTAATTTTGCACTTGTGAAAACAAATATGTAGTGCTAATTAATGTCTCTAATGCATGATGCATCTTCCCATACTTGTTTGGAATTTTGATGAATTTTTGTCACTTGGACTCAAACTCTATGTAATGACATTTCCATTGCTGAAAACCCAGAGGACAAGCAGCCAAGGCCAAACACATAATTATGTGGACTTATGCTGTAGTACATATTGCTACAACAGTCCTATATATATATATATATATTCTGTAAATGTAGTAATACATCTATATACATCTTTTTGTAGTACTCTTGGGGTGTATGAAGCCATGTCTAGGATTATAACATATGTATACATACAAGTATCTATATGTTTACTATGGATTTGAAAATGTAGCCATTCTTGTTTACAAATAGCACTGTGCAATACAGAAAATTACATCTTTATATGAGTCACTACTAATGCCCAGAAATACATATTACAAATCTCAAACTTCCTTGTATGTTTGTTACCATTGCATATTTTTTATAGCTGTTCACATTGTCACTAAGTACAGTAAACTCCCGCTATTCCGGTCACCCTTGGGGAAATGTGAAGTGGCTGGATTAGCGGGGTGGCTGCATTTCAGAGTACGACAATTTTACCTTAACAAAAGCCGCTCGATTATGACATGCACACTGTTTTTTTCATTCGTTTCTACACAATATATCGTCTTTAGGGATAAGTCATTCCTCTTCTTCACAGAGCTGGACCCCTATTCAGCCATCGTATTCGCGCGCGCGCGCAGTCTGCTAGCGAACTAATGCGCAAATCGTATACGTATATTGTGCGATATAGAAGAGCTTTAGAGCGAGGGGGGTGCTCAAGCCCCCTAAACCTTGCCCCCTACTGGCAGATTCTCAGTATCCTGTAGTGAAGTTTGTCTAGGTTTGCAGCTAGTTGCGCGGTCAAGTAATGATACGTGTACCGCACAAATTGTGGTGGGTGTGGTCTGGGCACGGATCCTGAGCTACAGAGTAAGCGCTGAGCAGTCGGTCACGGAAATTGAGTCATTTCAAGGTTTTTTGGCTGGATTATCAGTATAAAAAGCGAAGTTGGGCCAAAAACAGCGGCCGGAAAACGGAATATCGAGGTGACCGCATTTCAGAGGCTTGATTTACACTGTGCTGATGTAGTTTTCAATCCGTGCCTGAGCCAGTGGCTGCAATAGTGAGGTGACCGCATTTCAGAGGCCCGGAATAGCGGGAGTTCACTGTAGTGGTCTGGAAGAATATTGCACTCACTTTTGTAACTTGTTGCCAGTCGTACTACTGTAACAACATGTGCCTAGCTTGCAAGTGCACAAGTGCATAGGGGTTTGATTGCCTATGCGCAATTCCATATATATACTACCCTTGATGAAAATGAAAAATCTATACCTAAATAAACAGTGTGTATATAATGAAGTGTTGTCTTCTCTGGGTTGCAGCCCTGGAGTTTGATTGCATTTGGAAAGGTATGATGATTTGCTCATCAAGGATCATGTACGTTCCATGGTTTACGTGAAAAATGCTGGATTCACAGTAGGTTGTTTGAGAAGAAAGGAGAAGAAGATAAACAAATCGGAGTTTAAACAATTTTCCAAGTGTCACTGTAGCTCTATAGAAGCACTCACAGAGCAGGTTGTGTGTCTGAGAAGGCTTATAACATTGCTGTTTGGGAGCTCTGAGCCATAACATTTGTTAAGGGTAATGATCATGTCAGTGCCATCCCTATATATATGTACCCTGAATTGAATTTTTCTGTCCATTCTATG
Source organism: Theonella swinhoei (assembly GCA_963970385.1). Lineage (NCBI taxonomy): Eukaryota > Metazoa > Porifera > Demospongiae > Tetractinellida > Theonellidae > Theonella > Theonella swinhoei. The sequence goes on from OZ019965.1 coordinate 3,497,568, forward strand.
ATAAGCTTCTGTTGCTTAACACCCAGAGGACAGCAGGCCATGGCCAGGCCAAACACACATAGACTTGCTGTAGTCTGTATTGTTACAACACTATGGTATTATTTCCCACACACATGCATATTCTGTAAATGTATACATACTTTGTAATGTCAACATCTCTATATAGTGCTCTTGGGGGTGCAAGCCATATTTGAAACTGCAGGCTTATAAAAAAAACATTATAGGATTTGAAAATGTAGCCATACATGTGTTTCATCCTTGTTCCTTCAAAAATGTAAGTGCAACATGTACAGAATGACCAAGGGATTCCTTATAGCTACATTTCAATAAACCAAAAACTAGGAGCTCTATAGACACTTTCTGGATGGCATTATCAGACTCTCAGTGTAGGTAAAGTACACCACTACAATAATAAGAGTCTTATCCCCTACAAAAAGACTTATAAACTAGGTTACATGTTTTAAAGGACTTACAACAATTTTTAAATGTTAGGGCTAATGGACATGTCAGCACTGCAGTCTACCAACTCTTTAGGCTTACAATAAATAGATGTATAAAATAGGAATATGTTTTACTTTATATACAAAATACACTGTTCAGTATAATATATAACAAATTCTATATGTGTCTCAGTCTCTACTTATGCCCAGAAATACATTCTTATGTACAAACCTCTTACTTGGTGTATTCTATATTGTGTGTAGCAAGTAGAGGAATAGTGTTATTGTGTTGGTATGTCAGGTAAAACCTCATAGCCACCATGTGGTCTGTTGAAACACCCTCTGACTAAGTCAGTCAGTGCTACTCTGTAGTCACGTGGATTGAATTGACAGCCAAAGTGTGACATTATCCGATGAGTTACTGCATATCCAGCCCATATTAACACCAAGATATGGGAGATGACAGGGAGAAAAATAAATATGTTCTCAAGTGCTTCTGTTGAAACAGACAGATCATGTATCCAGCGGTGACTTGCAATACCCAGTATTCCTATCACTATGAAATGGTAACTGAGTGAGAGGTTTGCTATTGTTAACTTACAGGGCCTCACATAGGAGATGATGAAAGAAAAAAATGTTAATACCAATAGGGAAGCAAATGCTGAGTCAATTACCATAGTTATTGCCACAATTTTTTTAATTAAACCTCCCACAAAAATAACAGCTAAAATAAATCCAGCTAGTGCTCTGTAGTCTCGAGTGCCATTCAAACCATCTTTAAAGCAGTTGTTGAGAGCTTCTGCAAATGCTGTGATGGCCAGTCGCTTTCTGCCACTCACAACTCGTGATAGACACCCATAAATCCTTGTAGGGTACACACAGAGTAGTAGTGATGGGATCAGTACAAGAAAAGTAGTAACCACAACTGCTAGTGCACAATATAATATATGTTCACGACTGAATGAAGTGATAGTTGGATCATTGTACATGACCTTCTTGTGAATTGTACCATCAGTGCTTCTGAGTACAGGAATATTATTGAAGACAAATATGACATTAAAAGAAAGGGTGGAAGCTGAGAGCAAGATAAAAGTTGCAAAAGCATGTACAACTGCATCACTAGTCACTGAAGTGATCTTGAGTTTTTTAACACAGATTCTAAAAGGGCTCCAAATGATGTGAATAATTCTGTAGTTCCTTCCATGTAGTTCCATGAGAATGTAGGTAATGATAACAAGTATAACAGGATAAATGGCAGTCACTAAATTGAGCATTTGAATGTGGATGCCAGTTAGTTTACTGCTAATACAAAATGGGGGAATGACAACCTTGAAAAATCGTAGAGCCCAAAAGCCAGAGAGTGTCAGTGATGAGGAGATAACTATCCGAAGAGGTGTAGATACATGAGATAGAATATAGTCATATAGAGGCAATCCCCCTTCTAAAAAATATGTATAACACATTTGACAGAATGACATATACCCTAACAAGGGACCTGCTGTGACGTTGAGACGAAAAAGCACAACACACATGAAAAACAGTGTGATAGGAATGAGTTCAAGAAACAGGTACAGACTAATAGCAGATACTGTGGAAATCTTGGAACAGTTAGCACATTTCATGTCTAGGGAGTATACTGCAGGACCATATCCATCAATACACCTTCCACACAGCAAACCTTTTCTGTTGTAAGGACGACACATTGTGTCATTTAGTAAGTCAGGATCACCAGGCAGCTCAGAGAACACTCTGTCTGTGTTGTTTTCTGTGTGTCTGAATGGACAACGACCAGCATAGTAGAGGCCTTCTTGCTCAGTAGAAGTTGCACAAAACCCATCTGCAATCTCTGCCTTCCTTTCCTGCTGATTGCAGTGAATGTACCAAGTATCCTGATATCCACATTCACATGTCACATTGTTGTAGTAGAACCATGTGGGGCAACTGGTATCACTGGCCAACACTGAGCTCAAGTACACGTACACAAAGAATGTACTAATGCAGCACCTAGTAGCGAACATATTTTATGGCAATTAGGTCTGCTTGCATCCACTAAACTCACTACTTTCTCTGTAGCTATATACACCAGACATATACTTTTCTGTCGGTTGACGTAGGAATTAGACAGAAAATATGCTCCCGGATATTGCGTAATATGCATGACGTAGGTGTATAAAAGCGGTGACACACGGTGTCGGTGTCATTCCTAGCTGCTTTCGTGCAGTCGTGAATACGCCAGAGCATTGATATTTATTATCTGTTCTACGATCGATATCATGTCAACTCCGAGATCGGTTCCACCCGTCACGGCTACTGTCGTTCCACCGGGGACGGAGCCGTCAAGCTCCCAATTTGCTACCCTTCTGGCTGCGATCAAGCAGTCGGAAGCGCGTCTAGACCAGAAGCTAGCGGATTTTAGGTCCGACATGAAGGAAACGCAAGAAGAAGCAGCGGCGAAGGCTGCCAGCCGTGTACGGCGCGAGAAACCGTACGAGTATAAGAAGAAAGCTCACGAGGAGCAGGCCACCTTCAACGAGAAGGTTCGGGAATCTGTTCGGGAGGCGCAAGATGCCCTGGAGACCGCCGCGGATTCTCCCGCCATTGAGCGTGCTAAGGCAGCCCTGCAGCAAGGTAGTGCCCTGCTAGCCGAGAGGCAGAAGTTAATTAAAATCGCCGACCGTTCGGTCAACGGCTGGAGCGTCGTCGCCGAATATACTGCTGACGAGCTGGCGGACGATAGCGACGATGAAAAACGGCTGGAGAAAGCGGAGAAGGCAGCAGAGAGGAAGGCCGGGCTGAAGAAGCGGAAGAGGCTCCCCCCTACCCAGAAGGCCCCTGTTGCCTCTCGTGCACCGCGTTTAGTGAACGCTCAGCCGTACGGAAATTGGGTGCCGGAGCAGCCGCACATGCAACAGGGAGGCGGCCGTCGTCTAGGAGCGGCGAATGTCCAGAGGGCTGTTGGCCCCTGTTTTGCGTGCGGTGATATGGGGCATTTGAGGACATACTGCCCCAAGATGCAGCCCCAGGAAAAGAAGTGGTATCCTTTGCTCCTAGATAATAATTGTGTGTGTGGTGTGTGTGAATGTGATGTAGCATATTGCTTATGCAGTGTTGTGAGTAGTGATAGTTGTTGTGGGAGTGTGGGCAGGTCCAGTGATAAGGGACCATACTCAGATGTGTTCTCATGGGATACCTGTCAACACCTAGACCACTATCTGGACAGGTTGTCTAGCGAGGGGGTGTTAGAGGGTGGTGTGAAGGATGTGATTTCAGCTGTCAAGGGCAGCATAAAGAGATGTATATCCTTTTGGAAAGATGAGATCAAAGCCCCAGCTCCCATTCTCAGTATCATTGAGAGTGGGTATGTACTACCCCTTAAGTCTGAGCCTGCTGGGCATTGCAGTGCCAATCATAATTCAGCTATAAAGAATTCGGCGTTTGTTGATCAGAGCGTAAAAGAGCTCGTGGAAACTGAGTGTGTGGTAGAGGTGCCAGAGCTACCGTATATTTGTAGCCCACTGTCAGTTGTTGAGAGCAACTCTGGCAAAAAGCGTTTGGTGATTAATCTTAGATACCTCAATCGGTTTCTGTGGAAACAGAAATTCAAGTACGAGGATCTCAGGGTGGCAATGTTACTACTAGAACATAATGATTTTATGTTTTCCTTCGATCTAAAGTCAGGCTATCACCATGTAGATATAGCTCAGAAACATTGGAGATACCTTGGATTTGCATGGAGTGGCCACTACTATGTTTTTACTGTCCTCCCTTTTGGGCTATCTTCTGCATGCTATATTTTTACTAAGTTAGTGCGCCCCCTGGTAGGATACTGGCGGGCAAAGGGTCTCAGAATTGTTGTGTATCTAGATGATGGTCTCTGTACCATGGAAAGTGAGGCCAAAGCCTGTGAGGCAAGTGCACTGGTCCAGTCCACTTTGAGATGTGCAGGGTTTGTCACTAATGACAAGAAATCCCTGTGGAAACCTACTCAGAGATTACAGTGGCTAGGATTTGTTCTAGACCTAACCAAGGGCCATGTTGAAGTCCCAAGTGAGCGGCTTGTTGCCCTCCAGACTAAGTTGGAGTCAGTTTGTGCACTGAGGACAGTGTGTGCCAGGCAGCTGGCCAGTGTTGTGGGCACTATCATGTCCATGAGTTTGGCTTTTGGCCCTGTAAGCCGTTTTATGACCTGCAGCATGTATATGCTGCTGGAGTCTAGGCTATCCTGGTGGAGCGAGCTTGAGATTACTCAAGATGCTCGTCAGGAACTGAAATTTTGGAGAGCCTGTATGGCTACCTACAACCGTCAGCCTATTTGGCATTCCCCAGCTGCTGTGAGAATTGTGTATTCTGATGCTAGTGACTCAGGATATGGGGGTTATGTGGTGGAGCATGGGGCTAGTGTTGCATATGGTCAGTGGACCGACCAAGAAAGCAAACAGAGCTCAACCTGGCGTGAGTTGATGGCAGTGTTACGAGTGTTGCAGGCCTTTGCAAACAAGCTCAAAAAATTTTCGAGTTCGCTGGTTTACTGATAACCAGAATGTGGCTCGCATTTTGCAGGTTGGGAGCAAGAAGCCCCACCTTCATGCATTAGCCATTAAAGTGTTCTCATTGTTAGTGCAAAACCACATTAAGATTGAACCCGAGTGGATACCTCGTGATCTCAATGAGAGAGCGGATTCTCTCAGCCGTATAATTGATTATGATGATTGGATGTTGAACCCAGTGGTGTTTGCTCAAATTGAGAGCCTGTGGGGTCCTCACTCCATAGATCGCTTCGCTAGCGGCCAGAATTGCCAGATCTCCCGCTTTAATAGCAGATGTTGGAGCCCAGGCTCAGAAGCAGTTGATGCCTTCACGGTTGACTGGGGGGGTGAGAATAACTGGTGGTGTCCACCTATTGGCCTGATCCCAAGGGTTCTTCGGCATGCACACAATTGTAGTGCTGTGGGTTCCATTGTTGTCCCTTTGTGGAGATCTGCCCCATTTTGGCCCCTGTTATGTCCCTATGGCTCACAGTATTTTGTCCCCTTTGTTAGAGATGCCAGAGAGCTACCACGGGTGAATACCCTGTTTCTCCCTGGCTTATCAGGTAGTTCCCTGTTCAATGGTGAGGTCCCAAATTCTAAAGTGTTGGTTTTGAGATGTGACTTTAATTGTGCAAGGGAACCATGTGTATCTGTATAGGTTATGACCCCGATTCGCAACCCTGCATCTGACGATGCATTGGTTAGCAAGGGACCAGATAGTGAGGTATGATCACAACTGTTAGCCTCGATGGCTGTAGCCCAGAGCGGCCAGAGTGTGTCATTGTAGCCCGGAGAGGCTCCGTGTCAGCCTTGGTGGCTGTAGCCCAGTGTGGCTAGTATTTGTCAGCCTTGGTGGCTGTAGCCCAGTGTGGCTAGTATATGTCAGCCTTGGTGGCTGTAGCCAGTGTGGCTAGTGTATGTCAGCCTTGGTGGCTGTAGCCCAGTGTGGCTAGTATATGTCAGCCTTGGTGGCTGTTGCCCAGTGTGGCCAGTGTGTGTGTCAGCCTGGGTGGCTGTAGCCCAGTGTGGCTAGTATATGTCAGCCTTGGTGGCTGTTGCCCAGTGTGGCCAGTGTGTGTCAGCCTGGGTGGCTGTAGCCCAGTGTGGCTAGTGTATGTCAGCCTGGGTGGCTGTAGCTGGAGTGGCTAATATTATGTCAGCCTTGGTGGTTGTGGCCCAGTGTGGCTAGTATGTGTCGGCCTGGTGGCTGTGGCCCAGTGTGGCTATACAGTATGTGTTATGCGTCTGCCTTAGGGCTGGCTAGTGGCTGTGTACTGGAAATGGTATGATAGCCGAGTGGCCGGAGTTGGAGGAGGGATGTGTGGTGTTGCTAGAGCCCAGTAATGGCTTGTCTTCAGGACAGAATTATGGATTTTTATACAGCTTTGGCAAGCTGGTGTATGAATATGTAAAAGTTTGTTACTTTCACACAGATGTGCTCGCCATGGGGATGTGGGACACCCTGGCAGGATATAAACAGTCAGATTTGAGGACTGTGGCCGATTCCCTACAATCCACAGTGCTGTCTAGTAGAGCACCTTCAACCACAAGTAAATACCTTTATGGGTTTTTCAAGGTGGAAGACATGGGCTCAGGCTCATGATGGAGTGGTTACATTTCCAGCTAGGGAAGCTGAGTTTGCTATGTATTTACAGCATGTGGGTAATGTGACAGCATCTAAAGCTGCAGTGGAAGAAGCTGTCAATACCATAAGTTGGGCACATCATCTGGCAGGCTACCCAGATATGTCGGAGTCACCATTTGTACGAATGGTGCTGGATGGATTGCAACGGCAACTAGCAAAACCAAAAGTTCGGAAAGAGCCTATCTCCAGTGACATGCTGGTAACATTGGTCAATAGTCTGGGCACTAACCCTACACTCACTGAGGTGCGTTTGGTGGCAGCATGTTTGCTAGCATATTCAGCATTCCTCCGTTATGATGAGCTTGCAAAGCTTCGCTGCTGTGATGTCACGTTTAGTGTGAATCACATGTCTGTTTATATTGCGTCGAGTAAGACCGATCAATACCGGCAGGGTGATCGAGTTCTTGTTGCGAGGACAGGCTCCCCCACCTGTCCTGTCTCAATGCTGGAGCGTTATTTTGCAATGGCAGTTCTCTCAACGCAATCTAGGCTGCGTCTGTTCCGTGGTATTATTATGTCAAGGACTCAATGTCTGCTCTCATGTCAGTGTCTGAGAGTTTGAATTTGTGACCCTATTAAATTACCCGTTCTTTGGCATCCTAGTGTGAGTATAATGACTTTTTCTGGCGTGCTGCACAGCAAGCACCTATCACAAAATTGTATTGTTGTAGGAGTAGTTGCATGTGTGGGGTGGGTAGCATGCAAGGAGCATGACCGGGAGATATACTTTTCTGTCGGTTGACGTAGGAATTAGACAGAAAATATGCTCCCGGATATTGCGTAATATGCATGACGTAGGTGTATAAAAGCGGTGACACACGGTGTCGGTGTCATTCCTAGCTGCTTTCGTGCAGTCGTGAATACGCCAGAGCATTGATATTTATTATCTGTTCCCCTCCCTCCCTCCCTAGTTGTTTTTTCTCAGATATTCTGCTTCAGAGCTTGAGGGTGGAGGTTGCACCTGGACTGGACAGTTCTGTGTTTTCTGTTGTTGTAGTCATGTGGTCTGTTGGGCTGTTTTTGTTTGGGTTTTTACAGAGACTTTTCCCACACGGTGGGTTTTTATCTCTGATTTTTTCCCTGGAGGATGTTGGGCAGCATTCTCCTAAATCTTCATCTTATTTGTTGCCCCAGCTCGGTGTGTATGTGTAGTGTGAGTATAATGACTTTTTCTGGCGTGCTGCACAGCAAGCACCTATCACAAAATTGTATTGTTGTAGGAGTTGCATGTGTGGGGTGGGTAGCATGCAAGAAGCATGACCGGGAGCTACGAATAAAGCACCAAAGTGGACTGGTGCGCATGTGTATAAGGCGGAAAGTGCGCATGCGCATTATAATATTTAAACTAGAAACACTCTATGTATGACTCTTCAACACCCTCTCTCGACCACTTTTTGGAAATAGACTTTGCCCCCGTTGTGAAACCCCAGTCGTAGAGGACCTCATGATCACCTATCTAGAACATCTAATACCTGACCATCAAGAGCTGGGGTTGGGGCCTGTAAAGGAGATCTATTCAAGCTTTCTCTCTGCTTCATCAGGCATCCTCGATATTGGGAAGAAACTAATCTCATCTAAACATCCCTTAAATGTGTCACAGTTTTGTTTTTTACACCATGTTATTTCCTTGTTTACATCTACGTACGTATTATCTCCTTTCGGAGCTTCACCATGAGTACGCGTGTCTGGGAATCTGGACTTACGTATGAACTTTTACCACGTGGTACATGTACGTAGACCAAAGCGGTCATTTCTTCCTGTGTGGAAGATAGTTGGTCGTGAGTTATGTTTTGTGAGTTGCCATTGGTCGTGCTGGGGGGCGCCCCCCCCCCCCCCCCCCCCCCCAGCCTAGGGGAAGTTTGGGGGGGACCCCCATCTAGGTACTTTTGCCTCTCGGTGCCTTGGTTTGTGACGGGGCCATTACGGGCTGGATAGGGCATGGCTAATTACGCATGCGCGATTGCGGATTCCGTTTAGATTCTATATGTGCCATATGCTTTCATGACATGAAAAATACGACGTCCGAATTTCAAGGACACAAAGAAGATTAATGTCTTTGGTTTTCTTAGTTTTATCCTTGGTTCCATATTCGTGTTTTCTCCTGGTTACACCCATGACAAAACATGGAGGATGATTCTGGAATACATGGCAATTATGAGCATTACGGTGTCATATTGGTCATTCTGATTATCCCCAAAGTTTGGCCTCCATGGGGAAGGTTTATTGTAAACATACTCAAGTCACCAAGAAAAGTATATCACAACAAAAAAATCAGTCAATTAACACCACCATTAACACCACCATCAAAACATATTCTTACATTTGATGTATATGCACATGTTGCGCACGTGAGTAGCTATGCGAGCAAATGTAGGCGTGTCTAAAGCTAGTTAGGCCGCACAACGCAAAATATACAAAATGAGAAGTCTTCTTCTGTGCTTCTTGGTAGCTACGTGTATCTCCCTGGTCGCTGCACTACCTAGCAGCATCGACATTTCAAGCATAAAAGACTATCTTGCCACTCTGACAGGAAGAGCGGACGACCGACTCATCAAGTTAGTTAACTTATAAGTTATACTCTCCACTACCATGTATATGCTACATACGAAATAACTTAGTTTTAGTGGTTCAAAAAATAGAGCTATATTTTCTATTCAGACGAGACTCTTGCGATGAAATCCTTGCCAAGACCGGAGAAGAACCGTACGTAACCTGCTTCAACCTACTGCAACCCGTACTTTTTGATAACCCTGGGTCTACTGAGAGTCAAGTCAATGACTACTGTACTGCACCTGAAGATTGTCCTACCAATATACGAAACCTTTTTACTGAATTAACACTGGCATGCCAAGGTGGAGATGTAAGTTAGCAACAATACGTGTGATATAATTGTCTGCCAATTGGACGTTTCATTTCTGGATTTAGCCAGGTCCTGTGCAGACAAGAATTGTCACTGAAATCTGCCACCCTGACCCTCGTGGAACTTACTGTGGAATTGATTACATCTCTGAGTTCGACGATAAAATGGAGGATGCATATGATGTGCGAGCTACATGTATATAGCGCCTTAGGATTTATGTATACTCCATATTAAATTTACAGAACTGTCTTCAAGAATATGATGGTGGAAAAGGCTGCACTGACAACTGCCAAACGGTAGAGTTGTGTCTCATGGATATTCCACAAGAGAGAGATTCTATTATTATACATTATGGTTGCAGGTCACTACTTACATCAATGACAATCTAGGCTGCTGCTATACCATTATACAGCAATTTCAGACCCAACAACAAGGGTATGAACCAACACAGAGTAGAGTGGGTATTATATCCATTGAAGTACTGTAACAGTGGGTGACATCCCTCTACCAATATTCATTTAATCCTGTGTGTGGGGGATGAAATAGCTATACTGTTATGCTTGCAGTCACATGTTAATGAATATGTGCATATATATATAGCTATATAAACTGAGACACTTATGTCTCATGGTGTCTCCGCATGGCTTTAGGACACATTATCTGCTATACCAATTTAATATAGCTATAGCTAGCCTACACATACATACACTTATGCATAAAAGTGTATTATTATCACTAATATTATACCTTTCCAGTGTCAAAGGTATTGACTCAAAGGTGTTTGAAGCCTGTGGTCTTACTGAACCTGAGCCATGCAGCGACTGAAAAGTAATTAGTATAAACTTGTTATGTGGTGAATTATTAGTACATGTTAATTTCTTCATATAGAGCTGACTATACTTCTCATTGGAAGAGAATATTTTAACTTACAGTGTTACGTGTGCATTATATAGTTCTGTACATTATTTGTATATCAGTGATGAATACTAATTAGCTCCTAGCTATACCTGTGAATATATTAGGCCATTAGCATTTGTGCATGATTAATGTGTCACTGCTAGTGGTCATGAACGTGTCTACCTTGTTTCTTTTTCTGATTATCGTGTCCGGCTGTGTTTTCACGGGCTACGCGTATCCCGCCCGCCCATCACCGCAGCAGGAATCGGCTCGCGATCTTGTGGAAATTCGCCAGAGGTGCGTGTATACGTACTAGTTCATATATCTACGAAATATCGATTTTCTGGTATACATTCCTCCAATAGACGGCAAGCTGACAGCCAAAACTGTACAAATGATCTCCTTAAAGCCGGCGAAGATCCCTTCCTAACATGTTTCCACGATGTCAAGGCGGTGTACCCCAACAGTCGGGATTACACTCAGAAGACAATTGGCAGGTTTTGCAACAACAGCTGTCCTGAAGTCATGAGAAAGCTCTATGATGATCTGGCTAGAGATTGTTCACCTAGTCCAGACGTTAGTGTAATACATATATCATACGCATATAAGCATGGCTAAAAAAAGCATAGAGACCCTGGATCCCTACATGCTAATTGTCTTGATCTGCAGCCAGACAAAGCCCTGCTGGATGTCATAGAAGGAGCATGCCACATTGACCCCAGTGGGAACTATTGTGCTGATGTATACAACACTGGATTCAATGACACTATGGAAAAAATATACCAGGTGCTGGTTCTAGCTATGTAGTGTACAGATAGAGTTATTGTTGCTTTACAGGATTGCGTGACTGATACCAATGATGGATTAGACTGCTCTGACAGTTGTAAAGAAGTTAGTTATTATTTCATATTCAGTCTTGCAGTGACATGCAGGTTATTTCCATCATAGATTGTAGACTATATTCTGTCAGACTTGGGTTGTTGCTACACTGATCTTGCAAACTTCCTGAAGCTAGATGAAAACTATGGGTAATAGTTCTACATATGTTAGCCAGTTTAACATGATATATCATGTCAAACTGGATATTGGTCTACTTCAGTTGTGACCACTCTCTTTTCTTTTTCAGGGACAAAGTAATTACTTCAAAAGTGTTTGAAGCTTGTGGTACAACCGAACCAGAACTTTGTAAAAATGCAAAATAAGACTGTTATATAATTATGTGTAAGGTTTACAAGATGAATGTTCTGCACTGTTAAAGTAAATTACACTCCTGCGCGCGCGCGCCCGTGGTTTAATTAACCCTTTCAAGGCTGGAAATGTCTTTCTGCGTCGCCTCGAAAAGAGCCATAAGACGAGTTGTCTTTTCCCGTTGCCCTGCATCCTCTGTAAGTGGAAACCCGCTCAGAGTATGCATAGTCGGAAGTGGACCTGCGGGATTCTATACCGCACACCAACTAGTAAAGGTTAGTTGATTGTATAAAGGCGTACTTCGCGAAGACTATAATCAAATTCATTATCTCACTGAATTGTCCCTGACGGTGTCATGGAGGAATAGAGAAACAGACTGGTTCAGATTGATATTCTCGACAAACTTCCTGTTCCATTTGGCCTGGTACGATTTGGAGTGGCACCTGATCATCCAGAGGTCAAGGTGTGTGTATAATTCCAATCATGTGTACCTCCAATGTGCATGTGCATGAGGTAAGAATATTTTTGCCAACAATTTATATTCTGGTGCAAATCATTTTAAACCACACCCATTATTAATGCACATATGCTCTTCAGAACTGTATCAACCAGTTTACAACACTGGCCAAGACGGAACAATGTCGATTCATCGGCAACGTAGGCCTTGGCAGAGATGTAAGCCTGGCACAACTAAGACCGTACTACCATGCTGTGGTGATGGTGAGCATGCTTTATTCCACTCACTCACTGTGTTATCATATGCTTGTACGTTTAAGGCATATGGAGCTGAAGATGACAGAGTGTTAGGGATACCTGGGGAGGTAAGATCAAGAAATACCCTATTCTAACAAGCGTAGTAAGGGAGGAGTTGTGCCTCTTTAATGACATGCACACTTATCACACACACCAGCTTTCTACTCCTTTACATATATACCTTTGCTTTATACACCTGCATAGGATCTTCCAGGAGTCTATTCAGCACGCTCTTTTGTCGGATGGTACAACGGACTCCCTGAGCACAGAGAGGTATATACACATGTTGCTTGTAATGTCACAGTACTTCATAGGTTATTGTTTGCTAGCTGAATCCAGACTTATCTGGAGAGGTGGCAGTGGTTGTCGGGCTAGGCAATGTGGCTCTGGATGTGGCTCGAATGTTACTAACACCTGTTGACATCCTCAAGGTCAGTACATTAAAAGTTGCTAAACTAGACATACAATACCAGTCAATATCAAGCCAACCCTATATTAATGTGTCCTGATGAGATGGCAATACTAATATATTTATACACCCCTGTATACTCTTCAGAAAACAGACATGTGTTCCCATGCTGTGGCTGTACTGGCAGAGAGCAAGGTGAGACAGGTGGAGCTGGTAGGCCGCAGAGGTCCACTGCAGGCAGCATTCACTATCAAGGAACTGAGAGAAATGACACGGCTCCCTGACTGTATCACACGCCTCAATCCCTCATACTTTGACTCTGTGAGATCCTGTATAGCAGGTAAATAGCCTCATTCCCCACCCACTGTATTCTCTGTGTATATACCACTTTTATGCTCTCTTCAGAACTTCCAAGACCTAGAAAGAGAATCACTGAACTTATGCTAAAGGTTGCAGAGTAAGTAAGTATGAGCTCACCTACATTCCTCTTCATTTGTCTTAATGTCAGTGAGCAGGGCATTGTCAGTGGTTACAGTGGTGGTAAGGAGTGGGGCATATCTTTTCTGCGAAGTCCAGTGGAGATACTGCCCTCTAGCATCACTGGTAGATTGGGGTCAGTCAGACTAGAAATCAACACACTCAAGGTGAATGAGCACAAGTAATGCTGCTAAACAGCTCTTGTGTCTGTCCATCGTGTACGAATGATTTCTGACTGTGCGCAATATCTCTAGCACCACACTGTTAGTTCTTACATGTATGTCTAACTTACACAGGGAGGTTGGGATGCAGCTGAAGTAATAGGTACAGGCGAGTATGAAGATTTGAAATGTGATCTGGTATGTTAACTTATTGTTTGCCAAACGAATGCCCAATGTGTGTGTGTGTGTGTGTGTGTGTGTGTGTGTGTGTGTGTGTGTGTGTGTGTGTGTGTGTGTATGTGTGTATGTGTGTGTGCGTGTGTTGTGTGTTACTCAGGTACTACGTAGTATTGGCTACAAGACTATTCCACTTGATAAAGACGTTCCATTTGAGCCCAAAACTGGTACCATCCCCAACATAGCCGGGAGAGTAATAGACAGTGAGTCCACAGTACTATAGTGGAACCTCATAACAGAGAAGCAGTGTCTCCTTAATAACTCTAGAGTTAGCAATGTTGTTTATCACGTAACTCATTTTGTGTGGCAGGTAACAAGAATTTCATTGAAGGTAGGTTGATGAATAGATCTGCAAATACGTGACTTCTTTGTAAAACGCAGCATACACTGTACTCATAGGGTTATACTGCAGTGGATGGGTGAAGACAGGACCGGTGGGTGTCATTCTAACAACTATGAACAAAGCCTTTGAAACAGCAGAAGTTATACATGAAGACTTCACTAAAGGTATATGCAATAGGGACCTGAGGGCAATGTATAAAGTTATGGTGTATGCATTGCAGGAAGACTACCATTCCCATTGAGAGATGATGTGTTAGACATGCTGAAAAATGAAACAGGTATAATTGTTTTGCATATATACAAGCACCTACACATAGTGTTTTTGTAATTACAGGGGTTAACATGGTGACATTCTCTGATTGGGAAGCTATTGATGAGTATGAGAAACAGGAAGGAGAGACCAGAGGAAAACCACGAGAGAAGGTTGTGGATATGAACACCATGATGAATATAGTTAATACCAGCAGACAATTCACTTCTTAAATTGTTTGTTATCTCTGTGAGACCTTGGCCATGTCTTAAATTCTTTCCACGAGAGAATACTCTGTTCATAGTCCATTGTTGTATTAAACCCAGGGTCCTCTAGAATATGCAGCAGTGCATCAGCTCTTTCGTCCTTTAATGCATTAACTCTTAGCTCTGTCAAAACACCTTCAAAGTTAGAGCAGTCAACATAGTTTGCAGAAATGGCAAGTGATGGTTCTAGGTTTTCAACGCGATGCGGAGAGCCAGCTGGGACAAAGAGGAGTTCTCCAGGAGAGAGAACACACTCTGTTGGATGAGTGAGAGAAAGCAGAGGGTGGATACCGAGGTCTGGTTGTGAAATGCTCACTTCAAACACAGCGTCAGTAGAATAGGTGTAAGTAGGTGAGAGTAGTAGGAGGTCTTCAGGTGGAAAGAACACCCATCTGCAGAAAAGCAGGACTTGTAGATGGTAGAGAAGCTTGTATATAGCTAGTCCCACGCACCACTTGTTTATTAGTGAATATATGTTCCCAGTGGAAAACACTAGGCCTATGACCAGTTATCCTGCTTACCTTTTTTTACCCTGAAATAAGGCCATCCAGAAATTGGACCCAAAGGCATCCACATGAAGTTCACTAGTAATGCCAGCCGGGGAGACAAAGAGACTTGGCCAGCTGTCCTTATAGAGAGTACCAGGAGGGGTTCTCTGAAGAAAATCATTTGCAAAGTAGCCAGGGATTGTGAGCTGCCCGGCCAATTCTGGACAGTGCAGTGGAAGACTCCAGTCAAAGAGATACCTCAACTCTATAATAGAAGTACAATACATCCAACACTGCTTAGATATGTAATGGGCATATATACAGCAGGGAATATTAGCTATACACACACCATGTTTTGTTTGTGTTTGTGTGCAAACAAGGGAGTCTATGAAGTCAGAGACGGTAGACTCTCCAGCAGGTTCAAGTCTTGCCCATTCAACACTCTGAGGTACTAGCCTTTTCAATGGAGCAGTCTTCTTGCCAATTACCTACATACACATACACTATAAGTGAACAAGTATATGTAGCAATTCAATATACCTGTTTAATGTAATCAAAGGTCCAGTGGTGGGATGTTATCCTATCTGCAATATCAGTGATCACAACAGGAGTATGTGTGAGTGCATATTGTCTGACAAACTCCTCACAACTCAGATCAGTAGCACTTCTCCTCTCTACCTACAACCACCACAAGATAGAGTATACAACGATGAACATTGAGCTAAATGGGAGAGGTTACCTGTCTATGTTGAGGCATTTTCAGATGTGTAGCTGAAGGGAGCATGGCAAGTTGAGCATTCCTCTTCTCTATTATATCATTTTGCCGCTTCAGTAGCTCCAAATGCCATGCCATCTCTTTATTACCAGAATCACCTTCCACAGCCAGTCTAGCGTACTTCAGTGCTGTACTGTAGTGTCTCAAGTGATGGTGGACTGTTGAGAGAGCATGATGTACCTCACAGATAGGTGGTAGAGACTCCAAGTGTCTAGCTCGAGCAGTTAGAAAATACCCGGCCTCTGGCAACCTACCGACAGTAATAAGTTAACTTATTGTATAAAAGTATGGCTATGTTTACTTGCACATGTGATGGAGGAGTGTGTGGGGGTTGTGTGACAGGCTGGAGATGTTGTCAGATAAAGCACCACCACCAAGTGTGTTAGTTCTTGTTTTGAGCTTCCACCACTGCGCTAAGATAGTTGTAATGGGCACCAAAGGAGGCTTTGTAACCAACTGTTTCTCCTCCAAGCCAAAAGTTGCTTCAGATGGAGACTGCTCAGCTTGCCTGAGATTTTGCTTTACACTGCACGTTTTAGGCTTCTTCGTAGATGAAAGAGAGTCTGTTTTCATTGACTTCCTTTTCTGTCCTGTTGATAGCTCTGTCTGCTGAGGTGGCCATTCCGTGAGGTATTCCACTTCACCTTCTGCCATGTCCAGTCAGGAAATTAATAATTGAATACGCATAACTATTTTAGGGGCGGGGACAAGCGCTAAGATGCCCAAAACACGGAGGAAAAAAGGACATCGTACCAAGCAAGCTAGCGTGCCCTATGCGAGAGGATATCGTCCTCCTACAGCTAAACAATGCCTTCAAGCTATCGGAAAGTCAGGGGGTGGAAAAAACTTCGCAGCAGGCGACAATTTCTTCCCACCTATCCCCGCCCCCACCTCGATCGATGACTGGCTAGCACAATATAATGAAGAGGGGCAAACCTACAATCAATTTATAACCCAGTGCCCTTGGTTGTCTAAGAGAAAATGGAAATACTCCAAAGCGGAGTTCAACCCAGGTGGGAAGAACATTCGCGAAAAGTACCCAGGTGCGAAACTCTATTTACAGCCCCTCGGCAATTTCGACGCGGAGGAAGCTCCAAATTTTGAAAATCTTGCCGAGTATGCGCGGTTATTTTTCTGTCTGCCCGTAGAAATTTTACCTGGTGTGAATATTGAGAGAGAGAATGAGAGGACTATATATTGGATAGAATCTGCTGAAATGAAAAGTCGAGTTGATAAAAATGCTCAGAGAAAATCTGCTCGTTCATCAAAATGTCGTTTGGAATTTCGTCATGAAAAGAGCTCTGGACACTTTCAGCTTCAGTGTGCATCTGTTCTATCCAGACTTCGACAGACGCTGCCAGATGATGCTCTTTGCCTAATTGGTCTAACCATGTTTGACTTGTATGACCAAGATCCCGATCTCTTTGTAGCAGGTCTAGCAGCCGGTAACCAAAGAGTTGGCATCTTTAGTTTCTTTCGCTACAACCCCACCCTCTCCTTTTCATCTGAATTTTGGTACGGCATAGAAAGAGGCTCATGTCGTATGAAAGTAGCTGAGCAGAAGCAAACAATCCTACACCGAAGCTGCAAGCTGTTGGTCCATGAAATGTGCCACCTACTTGGACTGGACCACTGCATCTGGTTCTCTTGCCTGATGAATGGCTCCGGACACCTTCACGAGGACTTCCGCCAGCCCATGAGTCTCTGTCCAGTTGATCTGCACAAATTGCAGACTCTGTGTGGGTTTGATGTAGTCAGCAGATATGCAGGTCTGCAGCGTTTTTATCTTCACTGTGGTCTCCAGCAAGAGGCTGACTGGGTAGCTAGGAGACTCATTTTTATTGCAGAATAGTGAAATTTTGACTGTTTCTAGTGCAATCGTATTTTTGTGAAGAAATATACAGTTATCTTTTAGCTATTCGTCGTATTAACTCTGAGCGCGCGCGCGCGCGTTAGCTGGCCGCAGCGCACGCATATGCGCGCGGAACTTACTGTGCGTGTTCACATTCTTACGTCTCCAGGTAAAGGTACATAGACAGTAAAGTATACTCCACGTGAAGATACGTATCCCACACGCTCAATTGCAAAGTTAATGATGGCTACAAATGGTAAAGAGTGATTATATAGCTGTGTTTTAATGTTGCAAATGAAATGTGCAAGTAGCTGTATTTTTTGGATGATTATAGATCCAGTAAATAGACAGCCCTCGACAGAGGACATTTGTAGAGAGGCTGCAGAGAGATTGAGCAATATTCAGATCAGAAATGACAAGAATGGAATGTTTCTCCAGGAAATTTCCAATGAGAGACCTCCCCCTTATAACTACTCTGAATATTCATTTCATGTTCCACCTCCCCCGCCACCATCCCCTGGAGATGCTCTAAAGGAATATGTGGCTGGGGAACAGGACTCAAGCCCCATCCCATCTGCTCCGCCTCCCCCACCTCTTCCCCCTCTCCCCCTTGTCTATCCACCAAACCAAGACACCCTTGCACCACCAGTGTCTGCTTACCACACTGGGGTGTCACCTTACCACCTTCCTGTTGTTCCTGCCTTGTCACATGGGGTTTCACCTGAACCTAGTCCCATACACAATCCAGCTGCTGTACCCACGTACATTCAGCCACAAATGCCCAGCCAACCATCCCCATTGCAGTATCCTTCACCAGCTCAAGGACCAGCTACTTCTACACCACTTATGGCCCAACCCCCTCCCCCTCCCCCTCCCCCTCCCCCTCCTCTTCCTACGATGGCCCAATACAACACTCAGACCACCAATAACCAGAATATCAACACAAACACCAATCAAAATGTGGTGAGTTACTATCTCCACACATCCCATGTAGGCAATGTAGTCACTCCAGTAAAACTATACATGATAGCTATCAATTTGTTCCTTTAGCATACATTTGTGGCATGAGTTTCATCTAGCACATACATCTCCCATCATACAATACAACTTAGACAGTGCTTACAGTGCACTGTTTAAGAAACAAAGTAAAAACCTTGTATCCTACTGAAAGTTAAAGAAACATGCATTTATAGTGTGCAGTTATGAAGAGGCAGAGAAGGAATTGAACCCACTCCATTGTATATTGTTTCTTTGTGCATTGTATATATAATGTTTCTTTGTGCAACATGTAACATGCAAGCAGAACATATTACAAATTGCCATGTATTATTCCATTACAGAACAAAGCTAGGCCATGCGTATATCAATCAATAGAGACTGATATGCTTATTATTTCTCTCAGAACAATGTGAATGTGAATGTTGAAGCTGGAGGGCCTTATAGGAAGAGACGACGCTATCCAAACTACATGTGTTTCTCAATTGTCCTCTGTCTGCTGTGCTGGGCTCTCAACCCAGCTGTCTACATCTGTATCCTCCCGGCTCTTGCCTGCTCCTGCTACGTGAGTCAAACCTCTCTTGTGTATGTATACAGTATACACTGTAAAAACATGATGGTTATTTAACATAAAATGTTGTTAACTAAGTTGCATGTGTAGTCACTCGTTTATGTTAATGGCTATTGAACAAAGAGGTATAGTTATCTTAGCTGCATGTTTTGTCAGTCTTGTATCTTCAGACAGAATGCTGCATGTGCACACTGGCTGACATTTAAACAACAGCACATGAAATCATTCAACCCATAAATTTTCATCACCATAATTTACTAGCTGAGTGAATATATAATTGGACCTCACATGTTTTCCATAGACCCTAACATGACATCCTTGGATTGAAATAACAACATAATTATATAGGGTGTATGGTATGTGCCTTGTTGGCTCTCCTCTCAACGTTTGTCCAACAGCCATTAAATTGTCAATTACATGAATGAGTGACTACACATGCAACTGAGGTAAAGCACTTTGTGTTAAAATAACCATCTTGTTTTTGCAGTGTATTATATAAGAGTCTGTTTTCAATTTTTTTTTTCAGTCTTGCACAGCTAATACTTATCGAAAATCTAGATTTGGTGGCAAATGGTCTTTTTCGTGCAACCTGACTGCTCTGGTGTGTGGCTTTGTCTCCTTTACTCTTGTCATTCTCCCATTTGTAGTCATACTCTCACTAAGTGCTTCTGGCCTCATGACACTTTGGGAGCTTTGGAAGAAACATAAGGATATAGTTCTTGGTTCAGGGTGGGATTCAGGATCAGATAGTTCAGGACAGAGTTTTAATGACAACATTGGTATGCAATAATAAAATACTTAGTCTATTGTGCCAATATATGTAATCTTCATTATACATGATTCCCATACTTAGTATATACAATGTATGTATGAGATGTGTAATATAGTAACACGAAATGTATACTTGTGATGTTTCCCCATATTACAAAACTTCTGAACATAAATAGACGTCACATGTACATACTTATCTATTGTTACATAACCTATGATGCAGACAATGTCGTTTTAAACTCAGCACGCCACTACTATCTCATGTTTTTCACCACGAAGCACTTAAAATTAATTAAGTAGTCACTCTGGCGCAGTTCTCCTGTTGTGGGCCTAATTGGCTGGGTCACAATTACATTCAAACTCTGTGTAGCTACTATACTTTATTGTTAAACCCAATAATCACATTCAGTAAATCTTGCACACTATGCATTTTCCCCGTGTACCACAGATGAATTTCAATACCTACATTAGCAATCAATGTATACCTGCTACAAGACATAGCTGTATACACACTGCATGAATAATGGATTTAGTGCTTTAACTAAACACAAGTACAACCCTTGTCATACATAGTATGTTTCTAAGGTATGCCAATAAGCCTGTTATCACATGAACACGCTATGGGAGAGATTTCTTGAAGTTTTTGCAGGACAAATGAGAATATTTTTTCCTGTATTAATGCCGGAAAAATGGATCATTTCCTGCATTATGCCTGCATGCCTGAACATACAATTTCACAGGCACACGTAGGAAATTTTCCTACACGTTTGCTGTATTTCAAGATTTACTCCACATTAGCTATCTCTCCCATAGAATGTTTATGAGATAAATATGAAATACTGTGTGTATATTACTACATGTAAGATGTATTGAACGGGAGTCTAAGGCTGGAGGAAAGTGCATGTTGGTATATTGGCACTCAGACCGTGTAATTAGCAATGGAATTTGTACAATATATACATGCCGTAATATTTATATTAGTCAGTTGTTAATTACTTTTAAGCAACATCAGACAACCATGCTGGCTTGTATATTGTCAATTAGCATGCAGTATCTGATAGACCATGTAATTATATTACCTTATTGTAAGACATTTAGTACACACTATGAAAATTAATATTTTGTCCCCTTGATAAATCTTATAGTTCATATATGTGCACGCATACTGACATATTAACACCTACTGACCACTGGTATGTATATGTTTTGCAAAGGTAAGTGGGGCAAACCCCATGATTTACAGTTAATTAGGATTACGTAGGTTAGAACTTCAATGGGGTTAACTGGATCCTTCGAATTCTGTTTACACACATATAACTAGTCAGAATACAGATACAGCGTAAACATACATTAACAGATTCATCTTACTACTATATAAACGAAAACATTTCCTAGCTATAGATAAGTAATACAAGTAGTACAACAGCAATCAACACTGATATATAAACCTGCTACACAAAAGAGTCTTTTAGAGATCACAGATTAGGATGAGCACTGATACCAATGAAGCCAAGTCCTATTGTAAACATAACAGTCAGGAAAACTGCTCCAATAATGTATGTGGTAAGGAACTGGATGTAGGCACATATGCTACACCTAATGGAGATGGTTGCTAACTGTGCTGCACTGGCAGAGTTCCGGTTGTTGTTTGCATTGTTGGCCTATAGAAATACCAATATGATTGGTGGGATACTTAGTCTGTATACATAGTTTATCCACACCTACATACCATGTGACCATGCATGGATAAACCAAACATTTGTATACACAAAATATATGTCACTGCATGCTTTTCCTATGGGACCCATGGTTTACCACAACCTAATGTTTGGACAAAAAATGCACATTAGCATATTAATCACATGCGTGGTCACGGAATCACTAACTTATGCGTATAAGTCAGTTAACTATAGCATAATGTCACATATTAGCTTAAATTTCCGATGATTGATAATACTGTACTCACTGCTAGAGAGAGAAACAATGCAGGAATGAGGCAGAGAAGAGCTGCCCAGTTTCCAAGTAAGCAGCAGACAACAAAAGTGCAGATGGTAAAGAGGAGATGGTCATTAGGTGGGTCAACCTGTTCCTCCACAATCATAGCAGGCTGAGGGGATGGCTGGTTTACAACAACCACATTCTGAAACACACACAAAAATGTTGTGATTTTATGAGCAAGCTACATACACAGGTGGTGAAAACAATCTTACCTGCCAACAAGCATACATGTACAAAATATGCATGTAACCCCAGTATGATTAGCCTTAATTCCTGAAACCTATATTTTTGGTTTCAATGTTCTGGACTTGACACCTAACTATGTGTTAGCCTGCATATTTATACATGCAAACATATACCTACATGTCTTTTTTACTGCTGCTAGTATGTGTTTCTTACATTTGAGCTCTGCTGAGCATTAAAGCTCTGTGGTACTGGAGCATATGGGGAACTCTGTGGTCCAGGGCCAGTGTAGGGTGGTGGAGATTGGACCACACCTGGGTATGGTTCTCGGGGAATTTTGTGCCTACTACTAGAGGGGGGAGAGTCTTCCTGTGGCAGCCGGTGGTAACCTCTCACATAGGTGGAAGGTTCTGAGTATTCTTCATGAGGTACAGTACTTGTTTCCATCTCTTCCTCTGCAACAGATGGGCCTATTACCTAGCTACGATAGGGTAATGGCATGTAAAATATATATAGAGCTTCCAACGTTAACGTTGGATAGGCAGTTAGATCTAAATATGAAAGATTTCGGCTAAATCATACCTGGAAGTTTCTTCGTTCTTCAACTCACTCCACAATGATCGTAGCTATATACGTACGTACGTAGATCCGCCGCTTCAATAGTGCAACATTGAAGGTGCAATATTTAAAAGGGGCGTTACATGGACGCAATAGTATTCATGCTCCTTATCACTTCCTCATTGGCAGCGGAAACTTCAAAACTTTTCCTGATTTCAATATCTATACATACACTGTTAGGGTTACGTATATATGTACTCAGTTATATCGATTATACAGGAGGAATATAAACAAAAAGAGTAATAGTCCAACCAGTCCAACAACACAACACAACTCTGTAAACCTTGAAACCAATCTATATACGCTTTGATTGGCGACTCTCTTTATGGATATGCGGATTTGTTTCTGCTCCTGTGGGGCAAAAGTGTACAATCAGAATGAAATGCTGGCACGATATTGAATACTTCTGGAGGGGGACAGTATTCGACTACTACAACTGTCCCTCCGGATGTAATTAAAGCTCTTCTATGTGGGTGTATCCTTATTAACTGGAATAGCCCAATAAGTGAAATATGAGCACAAAAAATAACATTAACTACACCACTTGTTTTTCAGTAATCCTTTCTTATACCTCTTCATTAACTTCCACTGCTCCCTGGTTCTCTGCTCTGATGAGTGTAAGATACTTCGAAGCTGTGTGATAAAAACAGGGCGTCAAGATCAGAACGATACGTACTCGCGATTGGGATAAAGCGGAAATGTTTTTACAATGGCACTCTACATAAGTCTTTCTGTCTACACCATACATACAGGTTTAAAACTCGTACCCACCTTCCATACTCCCTCTTCGTACTACTCCAGCCCCACCCCTAACTATTGCATGCGCATGCGCAAACATCCGGAATATTGTATAACCACTAATACATATATAGAACAAGAGAAAGTTCTTGAATTCGGTATTACATATACAGGCAAAATGATAAAACACAACACAAACTGTCTAATCAGCATGTTTTTCAGAACTCAGGAGGGTATCATTGCAGCTAGGGTAACTACACCAAAGACAGCGATGGCAGCAATGGCAATCAGTACAAGAATTGCAGCCACTCCACACACATTACAGAAACAAGCCCATCTTGCATACTTTCGAGCCCTCTCATTGTTTCCTGTATTAATAGCACAGCTGGCCTATGTTAGAAAAACAATATAGCAACAAATTGAGTCTTCTCGGTTATATGGTAGCTTATGGATCCATGGAGAGGATTAGGATTGAACAACACTTTAAAACTCCACACAGTGGCCAACTTACAGAGAGTGAGAGTATGAGGGCCGGTATTAGGCAAATGAAGGCCACTGAATTGCCGATCAGACAACAGATGACCATCATAAACAAAGTGAGTACCAAACGATCATCAGGTACAATCGTAACTCTCTGGTTGACGGTGTAGTGGCTGAGTAACAACGACATTGGAGGTCTGCAAATGTTATGTAATGAGTAAATGTATATTGGTCAGCAAGATACGTATGGTAAACATATCATAATATTAGGCATGTGAATTAAGCTATGTTAGCTTGTATAATTGTACCTGTCACTAGCATTTACTTATTAGTCACAGTATATGTAAATTTTCTTGCAGGAATGCCCTACACAAATAGCTATCAGTTCATGTGTGCTGACAAATTATGTCCTTTAGCTACTATAAGGGTATTTGCCTCTTATCATGCCTCTCACATTTAAACTTTGTTGTATAGTAGAGCTCTGTGGTGCTGGAGTATACAAGGAGCTGAATGGTTGTGTTGTGGGATAGGAATCTGTATGCTTATTAGCAGTAGTCATTTCCATTTTTCCCTGTAGCAACGAAATTTGACAATTAGTTCCTATAACTATTAGATCTATATAACTAGTTAATAAAATGTTGAAGGATGTATATACAATAACATGCTTAACTCCTTTAGTATTTAGTAGTGGGGTTACGCATGTTGCTGTTTCATGCCAACATTGTTATTACCATGTGTAGCTATATACGTAGCAACATGTGCAAGGACCAGAAGAGGCTGGAACTGATTATGCTTTGTTAAGGTCACTAATTGGACATTTATCAAACTTCTCTTAGCTTTTATTCTTTGTATGCAGCAACTGATATGTTTGCTCTATTGCAGCGCCCACATGGCATGTCACATGCAGCAATTACAGACCCGCAATAGAGCATGAGTTCATATCTCTGCTTTTGAGCATATTTAGTTAAAACAGAAGAGGCTGCATACCTCAACAAACACATCAGTTGCTGCATATGCATAGTGGCCTGTAAGATAAAGTCCAATTAGTGACCTTAATTGGCAAATACTCCAAAACTAACTTGTGCAAACAAGAAAATGGCGTCTAACATAAACATTTGTATGGTTGTATCCCTGTAGTTTGATGGTATTTATGAAGATTTTGTTAATACGCTCCAGTATACCGTTGAAGTACTAACACCAGTAGACCGCTCAATTTAGAAGACAATCGGCGTAGCTATTACAATTTTCCGAGTGTCACTGTAGCTATTTGAGAGTAAGTACAGTATAAATGCAGAGAATTATTTGTCTGAAAAGGCTTATATCCTATGTACGTATATCATCCGCGTTTGTGAGTTCTGAGCTGTTATTTTTTATGTCGGGACCATCCCTACATGGAGTCTACTGACTCTGCACTAAACTCATGCGTTCGATTTGAACTTCTCTTATCAAATTACCTTGATATCAATGGCTCTCACGACCGTCAACTGCAGACTGTCAGTGGCTAGATATATTTGCGCATGCGCAATTATACATAACAAGGTTCTGCATGATTCCTCATCCGAACAGTGCACCTACAATTACTACAATTACCAACATCATGAGAAAGAGATTCGAAAAATGACAGCTTTTGTGTTCAGCCAAAGAGACCACTGTGCTTTTCTCCGAGCCTCATCATATTCCCCAGCCTGGCTGACTGCACAACGAGAACCAAGATTAGAGTGAATACGTCTTCATTACCTTCCACTGCTCCCTGGTTCTCTGCTAGTGTAAGATACTTCGAAGCTGCAGGATGAGTCGAGATCAGATAGATCTACGTACGTAGATCTACTCGCGATGGGGCAAAGGATTTTTACAATGTAAGTCTAGATTTCTACCTACACCATACATACAGGTTTGAAACTCGTACCTACCTTCCATACTCCCTTTTTAGTACTATACTCCAGCCCACTCCTAAAACGATTGCATGAACATGCTCCTAAAGCTTATTGCCTCTGGTATCTCCAAGTCCTCTCTGCTCCAAGAAGGTGTTTGAAGTATACTCTCTTCCCATTTGTCTTTATGGTTGTGAACATTGACTACTAACTGACCAGCTTCTTAAACCTCGAGTCTAGAGAACTTCCAGGCTGAAGTTGGAAAGAGAATTCTGAACTTGCCAAAATAGCTATCATGCCAATGTTTGTGTGTTGGTTGGCCAACCACGTAGTTTACATATTCTCAATCAGTAATTGGATTTTCTTTGGAAACTAATGAATCCACAATACAAATCAATCAACTTAGATATTTTAAGGAGAGAGCCACATAAGTCTGGCCTTATTACCAAGATCAGTATCATGGCGTAAATTGTGGGACAAAGCTAGAGATGATGGACTTAAGGAACTCATTCCTTGCAAGTTATTTTTGAGTACCTTAACCATTCCATCACATATTGATGATCAATCATGTCCATTATGTGACTTTGTTACACCTAAACCATATATTTTCACATATCTCTTGTGGTCTTGAGGATTTATTGGAGATACTGATATTTTCTCAGTTGGAAAGGAACTCAAGAGACTCCATCATGTGTGTACTTTTTAGTATATTATTCCTTTGTCTGTGTGTGCATTGTACTTCAGTTGTATCCCTTACGGGCTAACAAATATGAACTTTGAATATGAACTTTGATCGTACAATGTATTAATAGTCTATTGTATAATCACAAATACAAAAGAAAGTTCTTGAATTCTATAAAAGGGTATTGCATATACAGGCAAGAAAACACAACATACACTGTATAATCAGCATGTTTTTCAAACTGAGGAGGGTATCATTACTGCTAGAAAAACTACACCAAAGACAACAATGGCAATCAGTATAAGAATTGCAGCCACTCCACACACAATACAGAAACAAGCCATTCTGGCATACTTTCGAGCTCTCTCATTGTTTCCTGTATTAATAGCACAGCTGGCCTATGTTAGAAAAAACAATACAGCAACAAATTGAGTCTTCTCATTCATGTATGGTAGCTTATGGATTCCATAGAGAGGAACAACACATTAAAATTCCACACAGTGGCCAACTTACAGAGAGTGAGAGTATGAGGGCTGGTATTAGGCAAATGAAGGCTGCTGAATTGCCAATCAGACAACAGATGACCATTAAGAACAGAGTGAGTACCAAGTGATCATCAGGTACAGTCACAACTGTCTCCGGTTGACAGTGCAGTGGCTGAGTAACAACTACATTGGAGGTCTGCTGTATTATATATCTCGATCTATCACATTTGCGCATGTGCAATTAGTTCAATGTCGTGCACGTGCCATAGCTCGAAACAGCAGGATTCCTCATCCAAAGAGTTCACCTACAATTATTACAATTACCAACATCATGAGAAAGAGATACGAAATAAGCAGCTGTTGTGTTCAACCAAAGAGACCACTGTGCCTTTCTCCGAGCCTCATCATATTCCCCAGCCTGTCTAGCACTGGCTGACTGCATAAGGAGAACCAAGATTAGAGTGAATACCCTCTTCATTAACTTCCAGTGAAGTAAGATCTGATTACTTCATGGCTGTCTTGCTAGATGGGCATATGCAACTCTGGGTACATCATGTACACCTCAGTGTTTGATGCCACATGGTGGGAAGGGCAGCCCCTTTGATGTTCATTGTCGACAGTACAGTGCAGTGGTGCATCAGTTCAGAAATAATGTGTTGGGTTGCACTGCTAGACAGATTCACGTTGGCATGTGGTCAAACACTAAGCAATTGGTGGTGCCGGTATACTACTCATAGTGTCAATGGTGGGATGGGTAGCCCCTTTGGTTTCTGTTGCCGACAGGGCACTGTGATGGTTTTGCTGGTTCCTTGATCATGAACTCCTCTCCATGAACTCTGTTTTTTTGTCTGTATGTGCATTTATTTTAGTTGTACACATATAGCTATCTATCCCTGACCAGCTGACATGAGAGAACTTTGATGGTGTATTCTGCTGTGAGTCACTCTCTGCTCTTCTTACGCTTGACGATGTCCCAGTTCAAACCAACAGTCAGGGTTCTATCCTTTGTGTCAGGCGTGTCTGTAAGGTCTGCATGGTGGCCTTGTATGATAATTTGCCATGTTATTGTACATGTGTACATGCCGATGCCGTCCAGGCTTGAAAAATGATCTTGAAATGATGATATTTGAAAAGGATCGGCTTCTTAAACAGCCTGGTACAATGCACCACAAATACAAGAGGAAGTGCATGTGTAATTGAATTCTATAAATGAGTATTGCAAACAATTACCTAAATATACAGGCAAGAAAACACAACATACACTGTCTAATCAGTATGTTTTTCAAACTGAGGAGGATATCATTGCTGCTAGAAAAACTACACCAAAGACAACGATGGCCATCAGTATAAAAGCTGCAGTCCCTCCACACATATTACAGAAACAAGCCATTCTGGCATACTTTTGAGCTCTCTCATTGTTTCCTGTATTAATAGCACAGCTGGCCTATGTTAGAAAAAACAATACTGCATCAAATTGAGTCTTCTCATTCATGTATGGTAGCTTACGGATTCCATAGAGAGGATTATAATTGAACAACACATTAAAACTCCACACAGTGGCCAACTTACAGAGAGTGAGAGTATGAGGGCTGGTATTAGGCAAATTAAAGCTGCTGAATTGCCAATCAGACAACATATGACCATTAAAAACAGAGTGAGTACCAAGTAATCATCAGGTACAGTCCTAACTATCTCCGGTTGACGATGTAGTGGGCCTGGCTGAGTAACAACTACATTGGAGGTCTGCAAATGTTATGTAATGGATAAATGTCTCTATATTGGTCAGCAAGATAGGTAAACATGTTATAATATTGAGCATGTGATTTTTAAGCCATTGTATAATTGTACCTGTTACTTATTAGTCAGTAAATGTGCAGGAGTGCCATACACAAATATCAGTTTATGTGTGCAGACAAATTATGTCCTTAGCTACTATAAGGTATTAGCTACCTGTATTTGCCTCTTATCATGTCTCTCACATTTTGTTGTGTAGTAGAGCTCTGTGGTGCTGGAGTATACAAGGAGCTGAATGGGTGTGTTGTGGGGTAGGAATCCGTATCCTTATTAGCAGTAGTCACTTCCATTTTTCCCTGTAGCAACGTAAAATCTTTCAGATTTGACAATTAGTTCTATAATATAGGCTACAAGAGTAAATAAAATGTTGCATGAAGCATGTAGGGTACGTTAATTAACATGCGTAACCCCTTTTAGCATTTACAGATGGAGCAGACTCACCCTTTAGGCCAAGCCTATTCATTTCCCTTTTAGCATTTACAGATGTGGGGTTACGCTGTTGCAGGCTGACACTGTTTTTACCATGTGTACGTATTAGCAAAGGAAAACTAACTTCACGTGTTCGACGCGTGCAAACAACAAAATGGCATCTAACACTAACAGTAGCTATAGATTGTATGGTTGCAGCCCTGGAATTTGATGCCATATAGAAAAGTTATGTTAATACGCTCCAGTATAAATGGTTTTCGTGAAAGAAACACTAACGCCAGTTTCGCGGTAGGCCGTTTGAAAATGATAAACTGGCAATCCGAGAACAATCAGTCGGCATTTTGACAATTTTCCGAGTGTCACTGTAGTTGTGTAGGTCTATTTTATGTACTTTGAGTATTATAGTACAGTACAGAAGCAGCGGATTGTTTGTCTGAAAAGGCTTTAATATATCAGGGAGTTCTGAGTGTTTTTTTATATGTCGGCAAGCGAGTCTCGAGTGTACCGAAGGACCGCTCTCTAATATTGCACTAAACAACTCATGCGTTCGATTTTCCTATCTCTAAAGAAGTGTACTTCTCTTATCAAATTACCTTGATATCAATGGCTCTCTCACGCCTGTCCGTCCGTCGGTCCGTCCGACTACGTCAGACTGAAATAATTATATTTGCACATGCGCAATTATACACAGCTCGTGCACGTGCCCCATGCGCAAACCAACATGATTCCTCATCCAAACAGTGCACCTACAATTATTACAATTACCAACATCATGAGAAAGAGATACGAAATAATAGCTGCTGTGTTCAGCCAAAGAGACCACTGTGCTTTTCTCCGAGCCTCATCATATTCCCCAGCCTGTCTAGCACTGGCTGACTGCACAAGGAGAACCAAGATATTGGCTATGTAGGTAACTGCTCTCAGCAACTATTAACTATAACAGGAATTGGGAGTGTGTCAGTAATTCAGTACTTACTTTCTTTGAAAAATGGAGAGCTGGAAGTAGACAGATGAAAGCAAAGATGTTGAGTGATATCCCACAGAGAACCATCGTGATAATTGTAAGAAGTAACCTATCTGAAATGGGGATAAAGGGGGCTGCAGGATCCTTTTGTAACATGTGTGTTTGTGTGTGAGAATGTGTGTATGTGTTATGAAATTAGCTAATGTGCAAACAAATGCAGATATGGTAAAATCTCTCCCTCTCCCTCTCCCTATCCCTCTCCCTCTCTCTCTCTCAAAACAACCATGGTACAGCAGCAAGTATCCTTAAGGTTTGAAAACAGTACTGTACAAACACAGCTTTTAGGACAGCAAAGGGTGTCCTGTTTATGGAGGCATCTTTATATCATTAAAGGTAAAGTAAGATAGAAGACAGTACACTACACTTCACTTACGTCTTGGTTCAGTATAGCGGGAGCTGGGACATACTGGCTGTGGTCAGCCTCTGCCCGTGGGTGGGAACTTTCGTCCGAGCCGTGACCCTCCGATTGAGCCACGAAGCCGGGAGTGTAGGGTGGAGGAATATCACTAGGCAATGGTGAGTATGGAGGAAGAGTAGTAGACGTGGACATAGCTATCAACCATCACTGATCACACACGTCTGTGCTGTTAGGTTGCTGAATCAGCAGTCCCCAAGCCACGCCCACGGTATGACGTGCACAAAACGAATTTACGTGTACAAAACATTCAACGCTATTACAACAAACACCAAAACAACTATGATGTACTGACAGGAGGCTATAAGATTGCAAGTGAGAGCTGCTCTGCTGTACTTTCTTGCTTGTCTGTAGCGTCTCTCAACATTCAAATTTTGAGCCTGCAGCAGAAAATGTCTATGAGAATGGTGGCACTGCTGCATGGATTTAGGATGGAGTTGATGGTCTTACAACTGTAATAGACTCTGATGCAAGCATATGTGTACAGCCAATAATCATACCTTAATACTGTATGCAAGAGCTGATGGTCTTACAACTGTCTGATGCAACGATATGTGTACAGCCAATAATCATACCTTAATACTGTATGCAAGAGCTGGCAAAACACAGAGCAGTGCTGGAAGATTCAGATGGAATGAACACAGGATCAAACAAATGAATGAGAGTTTGAGATAGTCTTCTGCACCAACTTGATCAGGTTCAGAGCCACGATGGTGCATTGGTAGAATAGTGGTATGGTGTGGCTGTAGAATGATGGATGCATGCATGCACATGCTATAGCTACACAATATATAGAGAGAGATTGAGATCTTACTGCCATTTGTGTGTGATAATGGGCTGGATGCTGCCCTATTTCTCCAGGGAGAGGTAGGATTGTGTGATGATGGCTACTATGTGGAAACGGAGAAGGGTAACAATGTTGGAGACAACTGGGATCTTGGCACAGTGAATGTCTCGGAACTGTACTAGGTGGCGGCCGGTTGTGGTGTTCATTACAGCAGTTGGCCTGCAATGATATGCATCGGGAATCACAATTGTTTGTAGCATTGTGGACATATGATGGTGAAAAGAGGTTGGAGTAGAGAGGAGGTGGTTCTTCAATAAGTCTGTCTTGTCTCTGGATGTGGTCTTCCTGAGTGTTCTGTGCTCCACCATTCCTGGCTGTGTTCTCCTCCAACTGTGTGTGTGACTGCTGGATCCTCGGCTGGATCCTAGCAGATATTGTAGTTCTATTCCCATCATTACCTGCTGGCTCGGTCATTGTCCCTCTCGGACTGTTAGGTGACACGTCTGTTGTAGACCTAGCAGAGGTTGACAGCTGAGTTGCAGTACTGACTGGCATGTGATCATCTGGCACCACTGATGTCTGCTGGCTCTGGCTAGGCTGCGCGCGTGTCTCCTGAATGGGCATGATTTCGGCGTTATTATGATCTAGGGAAGCAGCTGCTATTGATTCTACGAGGGGCTCGTCAGTTTCCAAATCATCTCCGCAGTTGGAGATATTTTCTATCTCCAATGCAGTGTCTGTGTATGTATATGGGATACACATGTGCGTGTATAAACGTGTATAAAGAGGGTAAAAGCATAACTTACCATCCATCCTTCCTCCGTCTACTACTTTAGGCTATTACGTTGTGTATGGGCGAGCCCCACCCCCACCCTAGCCGTAGACTAGTATTGCGCATGCGCAATCACTTTAGGTGCTAAATCGTGAATTTACATAAAAATTCAATCCAAAACAATAGCAGTAACAACTACAGCAGTTACAATGGTAGCCAGCATCAGTATGATGTGTAGTATGACCCCTAGAACATTAAAGCACATGACATATTCCGAGTGCTTCTTAGCCTCTCGGAACCTTTTCTGCAAGTTCAGTCGCTCAACCTACATGCCACAATAACACAGTTCCAACACACACTACATAATACTGTGGCAGTATTTTCTGACCTTGTGAGCACAGAAAAGAGCAGGGAGGGAGCATGCAGCAACTACAAAAATGTTTCCACATATAAAGAACAGGATGGCCAGAAACTGTGTGAACTTGAGATAGGAAGATTGCGACCTATCCTCCTCCTCTAAACGCCTGTCCTGTAAAAAATGAATATTTACTCACATTCAATAGCTCTGTTTTTCCAAACCTGTTTTACAGATTTGTGGTATGTTAGCTACATACCGGTTTGGGTGGGCTTGCAACGAGATCATTAATGCCAGTGATGGGTCTGAAGTAGTCATGACTTTGAGAATACATTTGGCCTGTATGTGGATTCAGGTAGATAGGAACAAATTCCTGGACAACTGGTTCTGAAGTATGGATGGGAGCTGCAGTAGATGAGTCGGAATAGCCATTGACTCTGTGATTTTCTGACCCTGTCATTTGTGGACCTTGATTTGATAATGTTTGCAAGAGCCTAGCATGCCGTTGAGGTGCAGAGCTATGCACTCTGGTTGGAGTGCTTGATTCAGCCAATGGTAGTGCTGTCGGATTGTAGTTGAAGATCGGCGTCTCTGGTGGCTCAGCAAAAATTGAATCCCTGCCTGTCTGACTGTTGAAAGGTGTGTGGGGGGAGCCACAGAGAGCCTCATTTTCACTGATGGTTCCCAAGGCTGAGATACTGGATGCTGATTGCAAGTTGGAGAAAGCTGGGATCTGTGAGCTCAATGACATGCTCTGTGGTCTACGATTGTTATAGTAGTCACTACTCGAATCAGCTATAGAATGGCGGAGGTCTTTGGCTCTGTGTTTGGCTTTAGAGTGGCGACTACCTGAGCCTGAGCTGGGATCATAGAGCTCAGTAGCTGAACGACATCTCGGCAGAGAATAGTCAGCCTCATTGGTGAGGTTAGTCAGTGAGGTCGAAGACCCCATAAATCCTGAATGAAACATTGAGACATGTAATATGCTATCTAATTGGACTATGTATACTAATGCTGTGTAGGTTTTGTAAACTATATACATGCTCATGCTTGTATTTTAAATTGCCTTGTCTTGACATCTTTGTATCGTCTCCTCTGCCTTTCAAATGGAGTTGTGTTCCCCAAGTGGCACAACTGTAAGTATATAACTTCTCATTGTAACAGCCACTACAGAAAATACTATCTTCTACCTATGCTCTAATGATTTGTCCTAACTGGTGTACCTATAGTTGACAGACTACACTTCCAATATACTGTTACATGTAGCTACACGAATCTTTATAGGTATGCATTGTACATACACCCAAGCCACACAATTCACTTCTCTCCTATCCATACCTACAGTCAATATGTACTGTCGCCCATGCCTATCAGGCCAAAAGAGGAGATTAGTGGCCCAATAGAATTAAGAGGCTTTACAGTTTACACACAACACCTACACCCACCCCCTATATTTGCATGTTCAAGTACATGGCTTTATTATTCAGCACATAATGGATTTGGCTAACATGTCTATACACATGAAACATGAAAAGTTCTGAATAGACCAGTCCCAGACTGAAACATTTACTAGATAACGTTAAACACAAAACTGAGTAAGATGGGAGTGAACATGATTGCAAAAAGGAAGAGAATATGTACAAATCCTCCAATGATATTGAGACACAGTGCTTTGGTGCCTAATGATAGGGTTCCTGCATAATCACCCTCATATTTGGCCTGCATAGCCTGTATAGAGAGAATGGAATATTTAAACCCCATACATCTGCATAGTGTACAGTCTCTATATGCCTGTACAATGATCATGACAATGAGCTCTCTCAGATCTGCCATATCATATATTATGTGGCTGGAATGCATGTTCCAACAGTAGAGACAACATGTAGATGAAATATACACGTGGGTATATTAACAATGCTATTTTCTTTGATGTGGTACTATTACTACTTCTCATAATTTCATATGTTATATACAACCTTCTTGGCAAACCAGAGGGCTGGAATGGAGCAGAGAAAGACAGCCACAACGTTCAGACACAGTATGTAGAGCACCAGCATGACAACGGAGCAGTAGTAGTAGTCATATGGAGCACTCAGCCCATAAGATGACGATGTCTGTCGACTCCCAGACTCTAACTGTTGTGCAGAAGGCTGCTGTAAAAATAATTATACTTTGAAATACTAGCCATAGTGATATACTACGTTAGTAATTATGCTGTGAAATATATACTAGTCATGGTGATATGCATATGTATGTGTAAGGCATTTTAGTAAAAGATGTAGTAATTTGGCAGCTTCATGTATGAGGCATTCTAGAAATATTATGTATGGACATGATTGAAGCTCACTTCAGGATGTACATTGGGACCATCAGTGGTGTTGCCTGAATACTGATTGGGCAGGAGCTTGTAACTGCCATCAACATTTATATACAGCAGGCCAGATTCTGGGGAGAAGAACACTGGAAGGTAGCTGTGTGGAAGTGGTTGAGTATTGCCATTAGTGCCCTCCTGAGCGTTTTCTGGTGATTCGACTGTTGCTGCAAGTGGTTGGTGGTCAATGACAGCAACACCACCAACCCCTGGGTTAGTAGGTGGTGGAGGATATTGTGGAACAGTTTCATTGGGAGCAGATTCCATAGCTTCATGACGGAAGGCTTCATGTATAGGCATCACATCAAACTCCTGCAGTTTTCTTCTCAGATCACGATCATCGCTCAATATTCCTCTTTCTCTACCCCAAGAATGCCTTCTGCTACTTGAGGGTTCTCTGTGATGTGTGTTCTGGAGAGAGAGTGTAGGAAGTGTGCTGGAATGGTTAGTGTCATAGCGATAGCGATAGTCAAATTCTCTTTCTCCAAGTGTGTCTTGTGACATGGAGTCTCTAGATCTGCGATGTGTCAAGCGAATGTATGAGCCCGATTCCCTCCCCAAGTGTGAATGAGATGACTCCCTGCTTGAGTGGGGATCTAGTGCATGTTGAGTTGGAAGGGAATGTGGGAGAGAGGGAGGTGACTGAACTGAGTGCCTTTTGCCACCACTACCATCTCTTCTTGACCTAGTAATACCACTTGCGTGAGAATGAGTGTAGGATTTTAAACGAGTTGCTGAGTTTTGTCTATCATACCCTCTCAGTGTGACAGAATCTGGACTAGCAGTACCAGTCATACTCAATGCCGAAAATCCAACTCTCTCTCCCTCCATTAGATGGTCAAAAGAGCCACCATCCCTGCTGCTACTGTTACTGTGTGTGCTTGTTTGTCTTGTGGTGGCTGAGTGCATCATGGCATTATAGGATTCAGGATAGGAAGGAGGGAAATTGGTAAGGATATCACCAGTAGAGGCTGATCGAGAGTGATACTTTTCACTTGAAATCCTCCTAAATCTTGTACCTGTGATATAGTGCATGCAATGTCACAGCTGCATGTTATTTGCTGTAGTAGCTAATACAGTACGTAGGCTGACACTTTTGGATATGTTTTCATACACCTACAACAGTTTTTGTGATGAAACTGCACAACTGTAGCTACAAGTAAGCCTCCATATCAACACTATATTGATATTGAGTTCCCTACCTGCTCAGACACTGACCTTGATTGGAAGTAGCCATAGTTATTGGGAGTCATCAGACCTGCCAGATTCACCATAAATCAGTGTAACCACCAACCTGTTGTTAGAACATGTACTCAGCTACAGGAAAGGCACTGCCCTGCTTCAGTACTCGAGTAGATTATTGTCAATATGCTGCTGAATTACACACGTAGATCACAGCTATGCTGAGTGTAGTATGCCAGACGTATACTGAAGCCAGGCTCTATATGATCAGGTATTTGGATTTCTCCCACTCAGGAATGTACAAATAGCATTCCCTAATAAGACAAATGCAATATGGCAGACTAACTCAATCTAGTCAACTGAGCATACTGAGGCAGTATGACAGCATGGTCCCCAGAGACTGGTTATGTATGACAACAGCTGATGCTGGAGCAATGTGTCTGAGTTTTATGGGAATTGGTGTCACTGTACATGGGAGAATGTAAAGATGAGGGTGTGTATGCATCACATATGTGCTCAGGTGTTTGCCAAGTATGGTATCTATGCAATGTTTAAACCGCAATGTGGGTTTGGCAATATAATATGCTTTCAAAGACTACGTTAAATTCGCGCGGGAAAAGCGCGCGCGCGCCCGTTACGCGGCAAAAGCAAAATGTCTGGACTGTGCAAGGTTTTGAACGTGGCGGAGAAGAACGACGCTGCAAGGGAGCTGTCCAACGTTATGTCGCGAGGGAGATTTAAGAGGGTGCGTTGAAGAGCTAGACCTATCCATATATACACACACAAGGCGTATGACGTAATGGGGAATTCCCTTTTGTAGTGTCCCCCAACTTGTGCTCACTGTTGATCTCCCTTATTGCTTAAATAGCTCGCAGTCTTTCATGTACAGATCTTACAGATACACATTTACCCTGCTCCTACTGCCTCATTCTACCACACTATGCCTGTGTAGCATACAAAATGTGAACACCATACATGTATGTCGTATCAAGCTCCTCACATATGGTATTCTACACTGCAGAGAGAAGGGTTTTCTAAATTCAATAAAATCTACGAGTTTGACTTTACTATACTAGGAAAGGTTAGTGCGGAACTGCACCCGTGGCTCTATGGATGCATATTCTCTCCAATTTGAGTGTAATTCAATCATGTACGTGGCATGTTCAAATACACACTGTTTTATTGAAGCCATAAAAGGTAGGTCTAGTTAATGTATTTACATGTACAAAATAAGTTTTGATGTCGGAATTGTGGCCAATACTGCCAAAGATGTCAAACTGACTTCCAATCACATAGAGGTCACTTTAAGCTGCACTGTGGCCTTGTTCCTAGGCCTGGGAATAAGGGAATAATCACCACTGTATTAGATGGTGGTGTGTGGAGGATGGCGATATTTATGACCAATTCTCTCCATTTGGCATTTGGCAGGAATGCAAGATGGTCATGACATCTGTATCGGGTCACCTCCTATCCTTGGACTTTGCACCGGCATATAAGAGTTGGTGAGACTGATTACATGGCTGCGTTACACTTCAGTAATTGCAGGGTTGTCCCCTTTTCCACTCAGGAAAAGCTGCAGTCCATGTTCTCTATTCACAGCTGAGATCAGAAGATTCTGTCCCGATAATTTCACTCCAATCAAAGTAGGGGCCAACCCATCCCTCCCCACACACTCTTCTCATACCCATCTACTCACAGAGAACTCTGGAGCGGGAGATTCGTGGCTGCCACCATCTTATCTTATGGACCGACGGAGACAGAGAGGGAGAAAACATTGCCGAGGAAATCATACAAGTCTGCACTCAAGGTCAAAGGATGGTAATAAATCTTTTTGTGCTCATCTACGTCTCTAGTAGAGGATTGTCAAGCCATGTACTATCCAATGACATAAGTGGGAGTGAGGATATTCATGTATATGTAATGTGCTATGCACTACCTGAATACTGCAGCATCTTCATACATGTACATGTGTGCGTATGCACATGCTCTGGGGATTGAATAGGCCACGTATACAGAAGTGTGTGTGTATAGTAAATACTGACATTTTTGCAATCTTGTGAAGTGATTTTATGAGTACTATGAGCCAATGTTTTCCT
The DNA here is from genome assembly GCA_963970385.1 of Theonella swinhoei. NCBI lineage: Eukaryota > Metazoa > Porifera > Demospongiae > Tetractinellida > Theonellidae > Theonella > Theonella swinhoei. The sequence continues at coordinate 3,535,755 of OZ019965.1, forward strand.
TTAAACATTTCACATCCAAAGGGAAGTATGCACATGAGTATGTTGGTTTGTACATTTGAGATTGGAAAACTGCCATACAATGTACAGAGTACATGTACCTTCTAATGAGTAGTGGTGTGTGATTACCATTGTCATCACATATGTAGTGAAAAGGACTGTTCAGATCCATAGAGCAAGGTTTTCTGAGATAACACCTCAGTGAGTGAGCATATGTACACATGTACTCAGATTTTATTCATTCACTCTTTTCTCTGCCTTGGGTTTAAAGGTCAATCATGCGTGCATGTGCTAGCCTGGGTCGTCTGGACCAGAATACATCTGATGCTGTGAAGGCTCGACAAGAAGTGGATCTGCGAATTGGTAACTATCCTTATTTTTCCCTCTCTTCCCCCTCCTCCCTTCATCTCTTCATCCCTCCCTTTCTTCTTCTTTCCTCCCTCCCTTTCTCTCTCGCTTCCCTCTCCCGCCCTTTCCCCTCTTCTGCCTCCCTAGGATGTGCGTTCACCAGATTCCAGACAATGAGACTGACGAAAGTGTTTCCACAAGTTCTCAGTGACCAACTCATCAGCTACGGACCCTGCCAGTTCCCTACTCTGGGCTTTGTGGTGGAGAGAGTGAGTTCAAACCAACACAAGTCACATACAAATACACTAATAACAGGACATGCATGCTTGTCTGGCCCCACCAGATATGGTTTTTCTCATGTATAACTTTGTTGTTATATACATGTACATGCCCCAATAGTGAACATTTAAGACCCTAATGTTGACAGTTTCTATGACCAAGATTGCAGGAGTTCCCCATACATTGCAATACATATACTAGACACACGAAACTAGGCCTTAATGTGATGGTCTCAAAGTACCAGACTGATTTCAAATGAGCTCCTACCACAGCTCTCATTTCTATGCATGCAGTACAAACAGGTCCAAGCATTCATTCCCGAGACATTCTACAAGATTAAAGTGGTCCATGACATGCCAGAAGGGAAGGTGGAATTCAGCTGGAAGAGGTGAGGGAGCCAGAGTGTCTGGCCAATATTTTCAATTTAATGCACTGTCCATGGTACACAATAGCAGTGTGTGTTAATACACATGTAGCATAGTGTGTTCAATTCTCTACCTTTCCTTTCAGAGTAAGGGTGTTCCACCACACAGTATGCCTCATTCTCTACCAGATGTGTTTAGAGGTGAGTGGAGGGAGCCTCTCATTACAACTTCCTCTTGATGAGACAAGATTCACCCCTCTCCCTCCCTCCCTCACTCACTCACTCACTCTCTCAGGCCCCCACTGCTAGAGTGACAGGTATTCACAGTAGACAGAGGAGCAAGTGGAGGCCTCTCCCTCTGGATACTGTGGTGAGAATTTCAACCTCACACACTACACTCTACTTCCTCTAATCAGGACACTAATGAGAATTCCTCAAAACATAGGACACCTTTTGCTGCAATATTTGCACCCCTGAATGTTTTGATACATGTACAGCACATCATTAGTTGGACACTGTCATCACTCTACATGTACCATACTTTTGCTTACACAGTCAAGAATCTTAGTCTTAGGTTTGACCTTGGACCGAGTCTGAGTGACTTTATCGCAGTGTATTGTGTGTACACATCACACACCTGTATTAACACATCACGTACATGTACATGTATGTCTGTATTTACACATGTATGTACATGTGCATGTGCAGGAACTTGAGAAGCAGGCGTCTCGTAAGCTGAGAATCAATGCCAAAGAAACAATGAGAATTGCTGAGAAACTCTATACTCAGGGGTGAGGGGGGAGAAGTGTTAACTCTCACATTGTACAATGTATCTGTGTCTATCTTTGTGTACGTGTACTGTACATGTATTGTGTATTTACATGTATGTACACTTATACTTTGTGTGCAAAAACACCTTTGTGGCTAGGAGGATACATTGTGTGTATATATAGAGATTGGTACATGAAAATACATGTGCTTAGCGTACCAGCTAGCCTAATAGAAGAAAGTAAGAAAGAAAAGAAAGGCAGCTACATTCCTGACAAACAAACAAACACACACACACACACACACACACACACACACACACACACACACACACACACACACACACACACACACACACACACATGTATGTTGTGAGGGGCACTTGGATGCCCAGCCTTGAGAACTGGGGCAGTGGGTTAAAGTATATGTTGTCTTATTGCAGTTTCATTAGTTATCCGCGTACGGAGACCAATATATTCCCTCAGTCCTTTGACCTCCAGGCCATTGTCAGGGACCAGACTGGAGACCCCAACTGGGGAGGTCAGTGGAGGGGTTGGAGTTTGTAATGTCAAAGTCACTAGCTACTTACTTGTATATACATGTGTATTCCAAGCTTCAGTAGCACAAAATATGTACATGTATCACTGCAATTTGTGATATGTACATGAAGTAAAGTAATACAACACAGCACAAATGCAACTCCCAAGACAGTCATTTAACTGCCTCGGGCGGGACTCGAACCCACAACATGTACATGTACATGTAGATTGCAATCATGACTGTACTTCCATGCAGGGTTTGCAGTCCAGCTGCTGGCCTCGGGCGTGACCCCACGTCAGGGGAACAAGACAGACAACGCCCACCCTCCCATCCACCCCACCAAGTATACCAACACACTACAAGTCAGTATACATGTACATGTGTGTGTAGATACATATATACTCTGGGCCAGCATACCAACAGAAGTTTCCATGCCTCGGTAGCTCAGTTGGTAAGAGCGTCATCTGGAAAGTGGATAGTTGTGGGTTCCAGTCCCACCCGAGGTAGCCAATTTTTCTTTGAAAAATGACTGTTTTGGGCGAGTTGTGTTGTACATGTTGCTTTGTCTTTCTGTTGTGTTGTTGTGTTGCTTTGTCTTTTTCAGCATCTCTTGAAGTGATTATCCATGCATACATGTATCACTTCAGCTCAAAAAGTTTGCAAATTGCAAATCAATATTTCTATAGCTGAGTACATATATTTGTATCCTGACCACTGCAGGGGAATGAGCAGCGTATCTATGAGTATGTAGTGCGCCATTTTCTGGCCTGCTGCTCCAGGAATGCAGAGGGCCAAGAAACTAGTGTTGAGATTGAGGTGGCTGGGGAGGGTTTCTCGGCCCAGGGGCTGATGATCACTGCCAGGAACTATCTGGAGGTGTTCCCCTATGATAAGTGGTCTGATAAGGTGTGTGACTTTGTGGTCGAGTTCTCTCCATAACACAGCAGTTCAGTTGCCCTCCATTGGAAAGGCTGGCTTATATATACAATGTACATGTAGCTCAGTGTTGAAATGACTGAAATCATTTTCATACTCCAAGCATAGACCATTGTCAAAATGTGTACATGTGTTTAGTGGAGACTCTAAGAGACCTGGAGAGACTTTTAGGCCATGAATTATTCATTTATTCTATGCACTACAATGCGAAGTAACAACCTTGCATTTGCTTCATGTGGTGTTCTCTCCTATTGGACAGACCATACCAGTCTACCAAGAGAACAGTACATTTCAACCATCATCCATTGAGGTATACATGCTGCTGTGTACGATACATCATACCAATTGGTATATACATGTACGTGCTTTACATACATATACATATACAATGGTGTACCAGATGAATGAAGGTGAAACTACGCCCCCTCCACTCTTACAAGAAGCCGACCTCATTGCGCTCATGGAGAAACATGGCATTGGTGTGTGTGTGTGTGTGTGTGTGTGTGTGTGTGTGTGTGTGTGTGTGTGTGTGTGTGTGTGTGTTGTGTGTGTGTGTGTGTGTGTGTGTGTGTGTGTGTGTGTGTTGTGTGGGGAGAGTGTGTGTGCAGAGACTGCTGTCTGTGTTCCAGGTACGGATGCAACTCATGCTGAGCATATTGAGACCATTAAGACCAGGAACTACGTTGGAGTGCAAGGAGATGGCAGCTTTTTACCTGGAGAACTGGGCATGGGACTGGTTGAGGGTCAGTCCTTCTCAAAGAATGCACTTACATGTATGTACATGTGTGTGTGTGTGTGTGTGTGTGTGTGTGTGTGTGTGTGTGTGTGTGTGTGTGTGTGTGTGTGTGTGTGTGTGTGGTGTTAGGATATGACTCAATGGGATATGAACTGGCTAAGCCGAGGCTCAGAGCTGAGCTAGAGAATGACCTGAAACTGTAAGCTCCACCCACTGCAGTCTCACTACAGCACCTTACATTGTGTTCTTCCATTACTCCAGAATTTGTGATGGTGTCAAGAGAATGGATGGTAATGTCAGTAGTCTAATTCATGCCTGTCAATCATCATTACTAATTGTATTAAGTATTACAAAATAAGGTGTGTGAGCAAACCAGGCAGCTCTTACTACCTGTTCTTCCCTTCAACCACTCTCCATAGATGTATTAACAGTTACAATAGAGAAGTATAAGGACGTCTTTCAGAAAGCTAATCAAGAGGTACATGCACATGGCTTATAGTGGATATACATGGAGGTTACACATACACGATTTGTAAAACTGTCACCCACAGGCTCACAAGCTGGATGAGGCGTTGTCTAAGTATTTTGGTGCCCCACAGCAAGTAACACAGCAAGGTATAGATGGCTTTTGAGTTAGGCGGTGGGGTTTTTCTTAGGTAGGCTTGTGTGGTTTGTGGTAGATGAATATTATTCTTCTGAAACCACAACTGCTCAGGCCTGCCTAGGGTATGAAAGTCTAGGCCTTAGCCGAACAGCTAAGCACACATGGCGCTGATGAGGGCCAACCAGCCCGAAACAGCTGTTTGCCTGGTTTGCTCTGCGCACACCTTTTTCGTGTATATCACTTGCAGTACTCAGTACATTGCTTACTCCTTCAATGCTACAGATATATCATGGAATCTATCATGTAAATTCATTGTATGTGACTTCACACTTATTACATGTGGTCTTATTCTTGTTTCTTCTGAAGAGGAGTTTACACTGAGTGAGAGTGTCCGTGTGTGTCCTGTGTGCCAGCACAGTAACATGGTGGTCAGGAAGAAGAAAGATGGAGGGTTCATGCTGAGTTGTCTCGGCTACCCAGAGTGCAGGGCCGTTCAGTTCTTTCCACCCTGCGTGGCCAGTGCTCAGCCTCACACTTCTCTCTGTAGTAATGTGCGTGAGGTTTATAATATTGCGTTACACATGTACATGATCTTTAACCCACCGTCCCAGTTCTCAAGGGCCGTCCAAGTGTACTTGTGTATGTGTGTCTGGGTTAATTCATCCTGGTTATACTGGATTGGGTTCCTTCTCTCTTTGTCTGTGCTATCTGCTAGTGTGACATACACATGTATATATTGGCGAGCGTATCGAGCCCACCTAGTAATGTCAATGGGGCGGCTTTTATGTATTTAGTGACGGGCACTGTACATATCGTTTGTTTCAATTTACACTATGTGGGGTCAATCCACTTGCCAAAAATACACTGCATTCACCCAATATGTAATATACACAGCTTGAGATAGGAACCAGGCACTAGTTGTGCACTACTGCATGCATTAGATGGAAATTGTGTAGTGACAAAGGGAACTTGAGCTGCCATGAGTCATGTATATGTAGACTAGACTTTTGATATCTGATGGACTTACATCCAGGGCAGCTCAGTGATCTGCCATAGACATGTTCAAAAAGCATGCTCTTGTTCTCACTTCTGTTCTCAGTGCCAGCCTCCTCCAGTGCACTGCCTGACTCTGCAGTTCAAGCCAGGCTCTGTACCACCAGCGATGCCTCGTCAGCTGACTGCCTGCTCAACATGCGATCAGACTCTGCTGCGGGACCTGCAGTTCAGCAGTATCAGAGTGACACAGCCCAACACTTCCAGCAGTACTGGAGGTAGGGTAACTTTCACCTTTTGCCTCGGTTTGTGTCTGTGGTTTAGTTCAGGTGCCTTTGTAGCTCAGTTGGTAGACTATACAGTATAGTGTTGTAGGTTAAACCCCACCTGAGGCAGCTGTGTTGTGTTGTGTTGCATTGTCCGTGGAATGGGAGGTCATGTAGCCACATGATAAATGCACAAGACAACCAGCATGTGTACTTATTTAACTATGCATTATTATTGCAGGGTCATCTTCTCGATTATCTCATGGAAGTACTAGAGGTTAGAGGAGTACATGTCTAGTCAGACGTGTGATAACCCTGTGTGATGTACATGTATGTGATTGTGTACAGGTCAAGGGACAGCACAGACAAGTGGAATGGGAGGAAGGGGAAGGGGGAGGGGAGCAAGAGGGAGGGGGAGGGAGGCTGGGGGAGGCAGTGGGTTGAGTGGTAGAGCAGACAGAGGGAGGGGAAGAGGGAGAGGAGATGCAAGTTGGAGAGGTGGAGGACCTTCAACCCCTACTCCTTCTCAAGCCTCAACAGGCTATGGTACAGTATATTTTCATAAATACATGTATGCCATATATGTTACTACATTTACCTTTGTACTACAGGATCAAGTGGTCCCAGAACACTATCCCAATCTGGTTCCGAGTAAGACCTTGTCAAGAGATAGCCTCGGTTCACAGGCCTTGCCTGATGCACATGTTTTTGAAATTTCGATTCCCTGATTTCAAATGTTTCCCTCCCCTGCACAACTAAATGTATCAGGAGGGAAGGCCTGGGAACTGAGGCTAGTTGGCAGATCCCGTGTACATACAGAGGAATCAATCCAGACAGCAGAGTGCTTATATCCTGTGTAAAAAAACCAGTCAGCAAATATGGTGCTGACTTTAGTGGGAACAAAGCCTGCTTGTATATATTGACATCTACAATGTAACAACATTCTCCCTTCATCTCTTCCCGTAGTAATCCTCCAGTGTGTGATTGTGGAGAACCTACCATTCTATTGACTGTGCGGAAGGAAGGTCCAAACACAGGTACATATACAGTGTGTGTGTGTGTGTGTGTGTGTGTGTGTGTGTGTGTGTGTGTGTGTGTGTGTGTGTGTGTGTGTGTGTGTGTGTGTGTGTGTGTGTGTGTGTGTGTGTGTGTGTGTGTGTGTGTGTGTGTGTGTGTGTGTGTGTGTGTGTGTGTGTGTGTGTGTGTGTGTGTGTGTGTGTGTGTGTGTGTGTGTGTGTGTGTGTGAGTGAGTGAGTGAGTGTGTGTGTGGTGTCTTGTTGAACTCTCAGGCCGTCAGTTCCATAAGTGCAGTAGGCGGGACGGTGGGTGTGACTTCTTCCTCTGGGCAGACCAGGCCCCTCCTACTGCCTCTCCTCTCACTGCCTTCTCCTCACATACCTCCATGATGTCCTCTGGATATGGCTCTATGAACAGTGAATATCACACACACACACACACACACACACACACACACACACACACACACACACACACACACACACACACACACACACACACACACACACACACACACACACACACACACACACACACACACACACACACACACACACACACACACACACACACACACACACACACACACACACACACACACACACACACACACACACACACACACACACACACACACACACACACACACACACACACACACACACACACAAGTAGACATCCATTTTCTCCCATTTAGGCTCAACTTCATCTGGGCCTGGATTCCTCTCAGTTCACAGACAGTAAGCCATTAAAACCTCATGTAATTGTGATTGTCATACACACTTGAATACATGTATACATGCCAGTCTGGGCTATGCAACTATTTTTTTGGATGATTTTCTACTCATTCATGGATATTACATAAGATATTGCTAATACATTACATACATGTAGCTGTAACTACTGTAGTTGCTGAGTTTAATCCAACCAATGTAGATAAAGTACTGAGAAAAACATGTATTTACAGCATATTTCAGCACCTTTGCAACAGGAGCCTGTAAACCACACAGTTTCTAGTACATAGATGGCTATCTAACACAGACTATGCACACACATTGAAGCCATCTATGTACGAATGACACTTAGAAACAGTGTGAGGTCAACAAGCTCCTGTTGCAAAGGTGCTGAAATATGATGTATACAGACTTGATGTATTATGATTTGTTTGCTGTTACCTAACAACTAGTTTTTATCACATTTTGGAAGCTTATTGCGGGCTAAGGGATGGGCGTGGCTACCTGTAAGGTAAGCCAATTGAGAAAGGAGGCTAAAAGCAAACAAATTAGTTACATGACCTTAATTGGGTTGTATTCAATGGTGCATCTCATGCACCCCAATTAAGGTCGTGCAACTACTATTCCTTGGATGGTAATTGGATTAGAGTCAGCAACTACAGTAGTTACTGCTACATGTATCTATGTGTACATAATTTTAGCAATGTGTATATAGCAATATCTTATGTAATATCCATGCATGAGTAGAAAGCCAATAGTTACATAACCCAGCCTGGCATGTATGGGCACTTACAGACAAACTATTACGTAATTCAACCTGATATGTACATGTACATGTAGGGATACCAGCAGGAGAGGGGGGAGCAGGAGAGGGGGGAGCACCACAACTTTCAGTAACTCAGCAGTAGTGGTGTGTAACTGTGGCCAGGATGCTGTCCAGTAAGTTTATTGTACTAGTACTTGCCACATCATCCTGCTTGTTTCTTAACTTCCTCTTCTCGTCCCTAATTCTTTGGATTTTAGCCAGGGACTTCCATTTCAGGCTGTTCACTTCCTTTCTCTCTCTCCCCCCCATCTATCCCTACCCCCTCCTCTCCCTCCCTCCCATCACCCTCCTCGTGCCTCACACTCCCGGGCAGACGTACGGTACAGAAAGATGGTTCAAACAAAGGCCGGCAGTTTTTCACATGCTCTAAGCCACGAGAGAGTCAATGTGGGTTCTTTGAATGGGCTGATGACATGCCTTCTTCCAATTTGACAGCAGGTCTGAGAACTACATAATATACATGTACATACACATTGCTGTGTCTAGAGACTTACAATAATAGGTTGTGCTAGCATCATCCCTACATCCAATAAGGGTTTCTTTGGGGTGGGGGGGGGGGGGGGCATTTACCCCCCTCCCTTAAGTCAAAGAGACCTTCCTCATATACTGCCAGATGTGTTTTCATGTTACCCCCAAGATTTCTCGTATGTGTGGTTCACCCCCCTTGTCAAGCTTTCTGAAATAACCCCTGCCAATGTAAGGACAACATGGGCCAAGAAGGCAAATTCATATTTGGAAGCATTTTAAGAAATATTTGGCATAAACCAAACTACATATTTGGGCAATCCAAGCCCTTCATCCTCTGAAAAGTTAATAATGCACTTGTATCTAACATATACTCTCTATCTCAGCAGGAAGAGGTAGGAATGACTGGTCAGGAAGTGGGAGACGGGGAGAGAGAGGGAGAGGGGGAGGGGGAGGGGGAGGGGGAGGGGGAGGGGGAGGGGGAGGAGGGAAGAGAAAACCTCCCACATGTAGTGCCTGTGGACAGATAGGGCACACTAAAAGAAGTTGCAGTATTGCCAAACAGATGAACAATTAGCCTGTAAATACATACATACCCATTGCAAAATGATCAGGTAGTGTGACTGCATTACAGACACTGCACATTTATCTGATGTCTCCATTCGTGTGGTGTGAAATGACAAGCACAGTGTCATTGGTCAATCACACTGGGAATTTGCAACCCTAGTAGCTGGGGGTTTATGCCTGTATGCTGTCATTACAACTGCATCCTTATAAGCTGTTATAAACAGTATTGTTTTAGCAACACTTGATAAGTTAGCTGTGTATATATACAAACATACCAATACACTCCATATACTGCTGCTTGAAATGTGAACGGAATTTTGAAATAAACAATCAACCCCAGTTCAGTTCAGATAATAACACTAGTACATAAATGGCCACTTGCAGCTTATTTTTGAACCCAGCAGGCAAATGACAGGAACTGATGGCTTCAAAAATGAACACTGACCAGTAGCACACGGTATGTGTATAAATAAATTGTGTACAATAACAAAAAGGTGCACCAATACTGACTGTCATCTCACATACGTAACACACATTTTTCGAGGCTGAGATATCATTAATTACTAGTCCTGTGAATGTAAATAGACAGGTTTTGATTGTTTGGCAGTCCTTAATTGAGTCTTCTTGTGTCTGCTGGCCATCACTGTGTTAGGAGCTACGTTAGTCTGTGTGGGAACAAAGACATGCAATGGAATTCCAACCGCACTGGATGCTTGTTTTCCCGCTATAGATATATTACGGTGGGTAGGAATGAGTGGGATGCTATATAGGGACTGGCATTTTCTGTCCATTGAATAACATGCCATGTGCAGCCAAGTCCATATGGACTCCCCCATCCTCTTCCCTCCGACAATATACCTTCAAACATCACTAGCCATAACTCCATACACATTACAAATCTCCCTCTCTTTGTGCTACATACACCCCATTCCACATGCAACTGTTGAGCCATATGCCACACATTAACTTCATACACAAACTGTGAATTGATTTTGACAGCTGTGAAAAGGGGAATAGGCATACAAGCCAAGTATTCACTTTCACAAGTGGGGGGCAGTGAATATAAACATCTGTGGGGTACAGGGTATGCCCCTACAGATCTACACAGTGATATATATAGAAAAGGGGAGGGGGGATCCCGGGTAATGCACTCCAGATATGAATAGACCTGGTCATTTCAGTCAAAGCTGGAATATAATAATAGTTTGAACTTCATGACTGAACTTAATGACTGAATGAATACAATATAAACAATTAGTGAAGGAAAAAACCCTATTTCCACAGTATTACAAAATGGTAGTAAACAGGATGAAACCAAAATTGCAATGTATATGGTACACAAACACGCTATATATAGCCATTTTCATCCAAAATTCTGAAATAGGTAGAAATATCGTGCAATCAAGCACCGTGTTACTATAATGAACAACATGCATGATGACACACTACTGTTACTATAAATAGAACAATGCGATTGTTCTTACCAGCCTTGGGTACGGTATTCCATAGTGTTGAGCTGTGTTGGAGAGGGAGGGAGGGAGAGAGAGAAGATGGTACATTATGCAAGGGGAATGTCACACTCTTGCACAAGCTATACGTATATGCATAGGTCAGCCATTGTGTGAGAATATCCTAGCTTGTGTAATCTGCAACAAAGTGCTTTAGATAGAATGCCTATTGCATCAATACATAGTTTACATGTCACATGTGGTTCACATACGTAATACAGCCTGTGTAGATACTCCTCACCTAACTACCTAGGAATGGGATGATTAGAAAGAGGAGACAGCACAACAGAAAGGCAAAGCAACACAACATAACTCGCCTGAAACTATCATGCAAACAATATTTGAAGCAATTCTGCTACAGATTCCAGGCCTAACAGCACAATAAAGTGTACGTGTTGCAGGAACAGAGCCTCATAACCTTCCTCTCTTCAGCCTTGCGTCTTGGTTCACATTTTAGACTAACAGTACATGTGTTCCATATGCTTAACTACACTACCACATTTCCTACTGCGTCAGAGTGTATATATGATGGGTATCCTGGCAAGGAGTAAGACAAATTGGGGGAGGATTGGATAGGTGCACTCTATATTACATGTACGTACTACACAAAATCTATATATCCCAACACACATGCCCCCACCCACATTTTCTCTAAGTACATGAGACTGCTGCCATATCTAGTGTATACTCAGGTGGGTGCTGGCCAGGGACCAAACTCCCTTCCTCAGCTGTGACTATTTACACACAGTATTATAAAAAGGAAGGATACTCACAAATAGCGTGGGAAAACGCACTTACATCTTTTCACAGAAAAATGGTGTATTCCCTTGCATTGAGTAAAAAGTCGACTTCCACTGGTTATGAAGTCACATCCCTTTCTGGGTATACGTTTAAATCATTACGTGATAAACTTTTGTACTTTCATATGTCAGGGAATGCTCCCACTTACAACAGCCAGTGACTACTGAAGTTTCAGTAAAGTGAAGAAATTAAGTCATGTGTTTATTCCAATGGAGTCAAAATAATCACGACTTTATTTGTACATGTATGTGTAGCATATACATGTATAGGCTGACACTTACACGTAATGTGCATGAGTAAGGATGTATTCTAAAAATAGCACGTCACGCTCCAGAGCATGCTGACTAACTGTTATGTATACACTTCTGTCACATGACGTCAACCATGAATACAATTTTGCTACGTGTATTTCCAGAGAGTTCAAGTCATTTCCTTGATCAAAGTCCAGTGCCAGTGACACCAACTCTGAACTAGTCTAGGTGGAAGCTATAAGAGACATGACGTGAGAAGTATACATTCCTGATTTATGAGGCACATCCTGTCCCACCATATAGAGTCTACTAATCTTCACAGCACTATTTATAGTCACATTTCTACTGGGCTTCTGAAACACTTCTAACAACTGTCAAACCTCAGTCAGTAATACTATACATGAGAACATATCAAACCACATACAAAGTGTACTTCTGATCTACTGCCTCTTCCTTTCTAATCAGAACACCGATTAGTAGGACATGCCTTTTGCTCTCCCAATACCATGGTTGTGTACAATTCAAACACTGAAGCCGGGACACCCCACCAATCAGGACATCATAACAGGACACCTCACAAATCAGGACATCATAACAGGACACCTCACAAATCAGGACATCATAACAGGACACCTCACAAATCAGGACATCATAACAGGACACCTCACTAATCAGGACATCATAACAGGACACCTCACAAATCAGGACACTTTCAAGTGGGTCCAGAGTAGAGGGATTGCACTGTGCAACTCAAAATGCTCCTACTACTATCAACACAGACCAACCTAGTGCTATTCTGGACGAAGCTTCATTGATGCATCTCCGAATCTCCTCGCCATCTGTTAACTGCAGTATACAATAACAAAGAAACAGAAAACGATAACACAGCTTTCGTATTAAAAACAAAATCCCCATCAAATACAGCTGTGTAAATATTACTGAGACTTCTCAATGGAGTTAAAATGTGCATGCAAGAGAAAAGAACAGTTTGGTGGGAAAAGGCACGTGATATGTAAAATTAGGAGAGACCAGCTATATAGTTCAATACACTGACTAACACAAGAACTTGAGGCCAGCCTATTAGAGCTATGCATGACTTCTATAGTTCTTGTGTGGTGGGTGGATTCAGCAAATTGTAGACCTTGTGCTATATACACAGTAGCTGTTCTCGTGACCTCATGATTCCCTGTGTGGTGCATACCCAAAAAGAGTCTTGTTAATAATGTGAAACTTGGGGGGAGAACTATTACCTCATCCAGCATGAGATCACACAGCACAATTCTCACTGTGTGTAGAATGCACTGCGTAAGGTCCAGTGCAAGTGAAATAAGGTAGGGAAAGTCTATGCGAAGGAGATATACCACAATTTCTTTATTTGAAAAAGTTTTTGCAACTTGCCGAAAGTTATGATATTATGCAAAGAGACAGATGACCTTATTTTGACTCAAGTATAATACACACACAAATACTTGAAAGAGGTCACACTACATACCACTACATATGTGACATATATGTAATTCATACGACCTCTGAAAAGGTCAGGAGAAGCTAGGTCACCCCATTCAATATTGACATACAATATCTCTGTAACACCCTCACTGTCAGTCACTGATGCAGTTCCATTTAGAACTGTCTTACCTCACTAGTGGCAATGTAAGCACATGATGTGATGAGTGTGTGGATAAGGCAGGGAATGAGATCATTAATGCTAAGAAAGAGTTACAGGCCAAAACAAAGTGATGAAGAAAGAGCAGTAAGAAACGGTCATGTCTACACATGTACCTTTGAAGAGTGTGCATACACACGAGATAGACATCACACTTATTCTTAATAGACCAGGACATTATAATAGATGTATGTGACTTTACATGAGTATCAACAGTGTGTGTTGATCCCCACCGCCCTTCCCCCTCCCTCACTTCCTTGGGCCAGTACGTGTTGTACAGATGACAATTCCTTCTCTCATTGCAAGGAAGAACGTGCACTTTCTTCCTTCAAATGCAAAGGATATTTGTGCTACATGTAATTATTTCGTACCCAACATAATTTATTACAAAGGGGGGTCAAAAATTTTACTTCCCATCCCCATACATGTGTGGGCGTACGTGCTGGTTCTTCCTGAAGAGCCGTGTTGCTTCTTCTCTGATGTATGCCCTTTCTATGGCAGTTTGCTCTGCTTCTGTTGCCTCCCATGACCGAGCGAGCTGCAGTGCTCGTCTATAAAGACGTAAAACTTCTCTTCGTGACATCTACAGCGTTAGACCCGGTTCCATACAAATATTGGTTCCATACCGGGGTACAATTTATAAACACGTGACAATCACATGCCAGCCGTAATTAGAAAAATATTTTCCGCGCTTGCCTAGTTACGGATGGGCACGAGACTAGCTAAGTAGCTTTATAAAAGCGTTCGAATGGCAGCTAATTGCTATTAGCCAAATCAAAGTTTCGTAGACTCCGTCGTTGTCTATTTGTTTTATTCTGAGAGAAATCAATCATAGTAAGTTTGTATGTAAGTTTCGTTGTTTGAATTGTTCATTCTGACCGTACTTCGCGTCTCGCTTCATGTTGTCATGTACATGTATGTCATGTATGTACCAATGTACGCTTGAGTTTAGTTTAACTTTTAACTCATTTCCTTTCCGTTTATCGTCCTGACCACAGAGCAAAGTTTACTAGAACACTTTCATAGCACCCTCCTAGCAGAGAACTAACCGGTCAATCATGGCTACTTCACAGACACACCCACTACCCTCAATACCTTCCCATATGAGACACACCCCACGCGATGCCCCCCGGCCTCGCACAGCACCTCACCACGGTCTCGTTCCTCGTGACTTCTCCCCCCACGATACAACCTACCATCCAATGAGCCTTCAACATCAAACTCTAGCACCACCATCTCTATCACATGAAAAACATCACCACAGCTTACCCACTGACCCTCAAAATGTCATCCCACCACAACAGAGCGCAAGTAGTGTAGCAACTCTGGAAAATGCAAGATATATAAAGAACGACATACCTCGTCCTGAACACCCCAACGAAGATAGGCACTTCTCTTTAGAGGAAGAAGATTTTAAAGTTTTTGGAGTGTTTGATGGTCACGATGGACCTCGTGCTGCTGGCTTTGCATCAAACTACTTTATAGAGTATTTCAATACAGATTCTTGGAAGTCGCTTGTTAGTCTACCTCCTCAAGTCCAGAGAGAACAGATCCCTATGGCCCTGAGAGAATTTTTCAAAGCAGCAGAAAAAGAGTTCTTTAGTAGCATTCGATCGTCCATTGATGAGAGAAACCAACTCCAACGGACCATCCCTGCTGTAAGTTTGTGACACTAGATCATATCGCTGTGTCTTTGTATGCACATGTACACATACATTGTACCTTTGAATACACCCTGCTGATATAGCTAGTTTAGAGCTACATATGCAATATATCATGAGCATGTTTTGCTTTGTTGTGTTCATCTCTAGGGAAATGACAGAATACATGTAGCATGTAATAATGTACATATGATGTCTAAGATGGAAGTAGTTTTCACGTGTCTTATGTGCCATGCACACTCCTAGGCTATACATGTACATGTAGTGTGAGCATCTTTTGTTCACGCGATGTGAAGGTGTGTACACATAAGTAAACACCCCACACCCCCACCTTTTGTAGTGTAATCATAATGTATCGGAATTCACATGAATCTAATTTCAACTACTATATGAGTGTCATGTACACAATATGTCTGTAACAATGGAATACATGGCAATGCTGTTATATACTCCTTTTAAAGGGCCCCTAGCGTTGTGCCGACCACTTTGGCATTTTACCTAATACATACATAAATGCATGCATACATGTACATGTACACTTGACTGCATGACTCCATGTGGGCATAGGGAGGATGGCTCGTCGTAAGTCCATTGTATACTGAATGAGCCAATTAGCTACACCTTGTGTTGTTGTGTACTTACAGGATATGAACTCGTACCAAGCCTATCTTACATATCCAGTAGAAGTTGCCCGTCTACAAGAGCTGGAGCCAAAGATCGCTGGAGGTACAACAGTTGTTTTGGCTGTAGTCTGTGGCAAGACTCTCTACATTGCCAATGCTGGTGACTCACGAGCTGTGCTGGTTAATGAAAATGAGAAGGGGATACAGCAGATTGTACAGCTGAGTGAAGACCACGGCATTGATAATATCGACGAACTGAAGAGATTGGTGGACCTGGGATTGGATCGTGATCAACTCCAGCGGGCAGGCCGGCTGGGGAGTCACGAGAACACACGCAGTATAGGTGACTACTCTATTAAAGGAGGCTACAAAGATGTAGACACACTACGGTGAGTTCTCTCTCTCTCTCCTTCACTTCCACCATTACTCTTCCTTTCGTTCCATCCCTTCCCTCTCTTCCTCTCCTTCACTTCCACCATCAGTCTTCCATCCCTTCCCTCTCTCCCTTCCCTCAAGCCTGACTTATACATCTTGTACAATGTATATACATGTAGTTCCTTGTGTGTTGCTTTCACTTGCCTCTCAAGCCTTTCAATCTTCTGTCTCATTAAAGAAGGCTTTTGACTTGTAGTTTCACTATCCCTTGCAAGTCATCTAATTCATGCTATACAAGCACATACATGTATTTTCAAGAAGAGTGTTTACAAAAAGTTACTACAAGCAAAGATAACTGGGAAAAGTCCCGAGATATGCAGTTTACTCCAGAATGCCCTCTCCCTCTTTCATTCCTTGCATAGTGTATAGATATCTTTCAGGTGTGGTCAGAAACACAACATGTGCAACAGTACTATAACACTCTGTTGTTCTTTTTCAGTGGTGGATAGTATGTCTACATATACATGCACTGGGACTAACATCAGACGTCACTGTATGCAATGGCACCACTGAGGTGTAGCTTGTCATTGAGTGTCTCCTAATTGGAGATGTCCACATGCTAACACTAAGGCAGATATGAGGCAAAAGAAAGTGTCCTGATTTGTGAGGTGTCCTGATTTCAGGTGTTGAAAAGCATGCATTTCGAGCAAGGTACAATGTATATATAGAGGTTCCAAAGCACGGCAAGGTAGTCAGGTCCCATGTATTGTCCATTATACAGTCTAGACTACTGCCAAGTACAGTGAACACACGTATGGTATACATGTACTCTTGTTTACATATATGGGCCACTCTGTTAAACACGTGTTTGTGTACCTGTACAGTTAAACACAGACACACTCTTTGATGTGGCCACATAAGCAAGTGATGTTAGCATACATTAGCATACATTAGCACCTAACACCATGAGAAAAGTCAGTTAAAATCAGCTAATATGGTATTGGGACAGAAGGGACTGTCTTGTTTTTCATTTAAGGTACATGTACCCCGGGAGTAATGAGGTTTATTTAACCCAATTAGCCACAGGCCCTTCCCGAAGGAAACACTTGCCTTACAACTAATGCATCCTCTAGCAACACTGCATGCATGGTATCAAAAACATATACATACACATCAGGAATCTCTCTGTGTGTATATACATGTACATACTAAGGGAGCAGCTCTTCCCGGATACACCCTTAACTTTGCACGTCTCGTTTGGGGAAATACGGCTTTTTCCTACTTGCACCATGTACCGTATGATGTCGCTGAGTAATACTCACATGCTTTTGAGTAGGAAATAGTCATACATGTATATACTGTGTGTAATGAGTGATAGTTGCTGCGTCACATTCTGTGTAAAATAGTAGAAATGGTACTTCCCTCATTTCATGCACGTGTAACTTATTTTAAGGATCTCTCTCCCCCTCTCTCTACTCAGGCATTGCAAAAAACAGCCAGGATTGTGTGACCCACACATCGATATAGTACCAATCACACCACACTGCAAGTATATCATGCTCATGACAGACGGAGTATACAAGAGCATCGAAGCACCATTTGCAGAAAAAGCCAGTATTGATACAAATAAAGTATTGATGAGTATAGTTAACCGTGAAAAGGGGAATCTGCCTTCACGTAAACGTGCATTTGATGTTCTTGCTGACCGTGTCGTCGACCGGATAAGAGCCATTCACGAAGATGCATACAAAACACATGCTGCTAAAGATGTACGATCACCAATAGCTGTCTCCTGTCGAAAGAGGGACGATATGACATTACTTATCCACCAATTTGAAAGGGGATCCGTATCTCGTGTTTAGGCTATGTATGCGTGTAGTTTAGATATGTATATATATATATATTGACATATTTACTGTACACTTCACACACCCTTATATTGATTTTGTAATGCTGTTCAATACATTGTATCCAACCAGCTAGTGTTGCATTTACTGATTTTATAGAGCCCTTGGCAAGCAATACATTTTTTACCAGAACTGCAGAATAGCACAACTCATTCTCCATATGTGCACTCAGTCTCCAATGTGCTGTAAATGCATAAAGATGGCAGATTGAGGTCAGTGATCATGCAGTTCACTGTATACATACACACAGATTATTACATGTTTAAACAATTGATATGCATGCACATACAGTAATAATTTGAAGAAAGATCGTAAAACAGTTAAAGAAGGAACTTTAAGAGAGAGCATGCACTGCATTCATGTGGTGAAGAGATGAATTCAGAGTAAAGATCATCACTAAAGATTCATTGTGTGAAACAAAAAAGGAGAAACTAACAAAAGCGGTTCACAATCTCTTTAGAGCCTTTTTCTTGTCCTTTTTCTTCTTCTCTTGACCTGAGGTAGTGGCTGACGAATCCAGGGGCCTCTTCTTGGCAGTTGTATCACATCCACTGGTACAGGCTTCACTTCGTGACGGCCTGGCGTGTATGGTGGTCATCATCTTGGCTCGACTAGAGTAGTCATTGTAGTGTTCTAATAAGAGTCTACCAGCCTCTTCGTTGAGTGCTGATTCAGGATTTGGGTAGATTAAGAGACATTTGATAGTCTGTGAGGAGTCACGCAAGATAGCTGATATAGCAGATGTACACACTTCACATGTACAATACAGTCCTATGACAGTGCACATGGCTGAATATGATTATGTATATAGAACATCCTGAGCATGCACAGACGATGACCTAAACATGGGAACATGCATTATATTCCATTCAGTGTCTTCAGCTAATGCACTTTTATAACAGTATCCGATTATAACTAGTAACCTTTATCTGGTGCTATACATTGGGACCTCTCTTAGGACACTTTGGGACAAACAAATTGTCCTGGTTAGTGAGGCATAATGTCAATTTTGCCTTCATAATGAGATTCATCACATTATAATCATATTCATTACATTACATCATCCTGGGAGATAGGATTAGGGCTAGGGCTGAGGCTAGGGCATATTGTAGGGGAATTTCCTTGAAGGCAAACCTGGACATCCCTCCTTATTTCAGGGTGTCCTGATTAGAGGGATTACATACTGTAGGTAAATAGACCCAGCACTCCACAGACTACATAGTCCATGAGATACATGTAGCTGCTAATGGAAGCTGTGGTTCTTGTAATGATTGTAGTTTACCAGTAGGATGTGTCGGATGCCGTGATCAGGCTTCCAGTCTCTCTTGAGTGTGTTCACACATATGGCTCCATTGCTGGCCACATTCGGATGGAAGATTTTAGTCAGGAAAAAACCTGCAAGTGAATACATCTAGTGGTTCAAGTGCTGCAAAGCCTTCAGAAAGTGAAATGCTTCAGTCAATGACCAGTTCTACAGCAATTTTATGGGGAGTATTAACTGTCTCTAGTGGGCAGCACATGTTCAAATCCCAAGGGGGGCACTTAGCCCCCCCCCCCCCCAATGAAAACATGTATAGGAATGGTATTTACACATCTACTACCCCAGTCAGCCACACAAACAGCCCTACACTACCTCAAAAGTGAGCAACAGGAACAGTTCTCTGTAACCATCTCAGACATTAGTATGATTTCTGAACACTTATGGTACCTTGTGGTGGGGAGGCAGGGAAGTCTTTTGGAAGTACCAGTTTCATTTTAAAGAGGCCTCCTTCATAGGGCGTGCCTCCTGGTAGAGTAGGAAGAGAGAAGGTGAATTTTACTGATGAGAATTTGGGACATCCCACCGCAAATCTAGACACCGAGGTGTGGATTGATATCCTGTTTATACATGTATGTCCCCTAATAGGTTTCACTATCTACACAAACACCACTACTAAGCCAGGCTGAGAGTAGCCCCTCTCAAAAGGCCTGGGGGCGAGGCTAGACTAAGAGCTACTGCAAGTCCACTTTAATAGTTTCCACACAAGGAAACAAGGCCTATTGTACAATGTATATATCATTCCACACATTCCATCAAGGCTTTCATTATTGAAGTTACTCTAATGTGTCGGCAGAGGATGTTGTTGTGAAAAACTGAATTTCCCTAAATCTGGAGCCATGGTGTCCACTGCTTTCATACAGGATTTAAGGTCATGGTTCAGGGACATAACAATTTTTTAAGATATGAAAGATGGCCATAAATGGCTATATATGTGACACCAAAGATGACATTGCACTGTTGCCAGTACAAACCATCTTTGGTTATACCAAAGATTGATGACATTGTATCGTCCAGAAAAACACATCTATTTACATCCACGTGCAAATGCAGTTGAGGAAACTTTGTCTAGGGGGATTGTCTCCATCCCCCCCCCAGAGGTTCTTTTAGGTCAAGGGGGCAAAAATCAACCAACCAAAAATGAAGGGGTGAACTATAACTATACTTCTAAGGGGAGGAGAAATGCCCCCCTTCTTTGTACCCCCCAAAATGCCCCCCAAAGTAACAATGTCCCCCTATATGAACCCCCAATAGTGTAGCCTGCATATAGTACTACCTGGGCCTTCAATGGTGGCCTGAATGTCAGTGATGTCCCCTTCGTTCAGGATGACCTTGATGCCTTCTGGAGGACTCTGTGTTAACTCCACCACCTCACGCATGACCTGACGTACTATTTGAGGATGAAGATTCTCCACATTTGAGCTAGAAGACTATCAGAGAGCAATACAGTTCACATAAGCACATGACCACACACACACACACACACACACACACACACACACACACACACACACACACACACACACACACACACACACACACACACACACACACACACACACACACACACACACACACACACACACACACACACACACACACACACACACACACACGATACTGAGCTGGTTTATGAGCTGCACATGGCGAATGATGTTTAGTTTAGTGCACGAGTGTATGAAATAGGAATTAAGGAGATCGAGCCCGGCTCACAAACCAGACCTAATGTAATGGAGGGGGGTTATGTGAGGGGGGCAATGGCTGTCGCGATCGCTTAAAATGGAGGCTGATTAGAAGAAAGCTTACTTTCTAACTACTCTCCCATACACAGAGAAATGCATGCTTATTTCTGAGAACTCACCGCTGCCATGACGGTTCGTCACGATAGGTAACTAGGTAGTAGGGTGTTGGCCGTTTACACGTTCAAAACTTCAAATGAAATTCAAATATCCTGGACCAATAGCATCGCGTAATAAGTATGACATCACGCACGAATCGGTATCAGACGCGCGCAGCCTCCGGACTTGTTATACAAGGTCAGTTACACTCACATACGTGTACATATATCTCTGTGAAATGCAGAAGGGAACTATACAGTTATACAAAAGTGCAGAAATGAGATACAAAATTTATATAAAATTGCAAAAATTTATGTAGACAACAAATGGGCCACTAAAGTCATAGTATACATGTACACACACACACTATAAGGCTATATCTGTTCCCATGATAAGTCAGGTGGAAATTTATCGAATTTGATAATAGGTTTTATCATTCCGTCCTCCTCCTCGTCCCCCTCCATGTCCGATACTTCCTCGCGGTCACTTTGAATTTCAATCTTGACAATCACCGTGTCGTCATCATTTCCAGTCCCAATCAGATTTTCCCCTTCTTCGTGCTGCTCGGAAATTTGTTGCAGTTCCTGTGACTGATTGATTGAAGTTGGCACAGCATCCTATAGACACAGGAATGTATTTGTAACGTATAGCAAAAGGTGTGCTGTATATCAAGGTGTCCTCATTTCAGGGATCCTGTCAGCCTCGTTCCCAGGCCATATATGCGAGAGGAGAGGGCCTGGTACACACTGGTTGTGCAGGTGCCGGGCATACAATAATATCCATTGGTATACAGTAATATCCTGTACCAGTACCCAAGATTTTTCTGGCATTCCCGGCGCATGTACCAGGCCCTCTCTCCTCTCATATATAGAGCGAACGAGGCTAGGATACTCTGTACAATGGCCACAAGTGCAAGAAGTGTACTTACGTGATCATACATCCAAGATTCATCATCTACGCTAGAACCTCTCTTCATTATGCTTGGTTTTGTCGTGCTGGAACCTGCCCCACTTGTATTATCGACCACTGAAGTCGGCTGGCTTGGTATGGAGTTGGGAGTTACGTGCTGGGAGACAGTAGGCTGTGATGTCACTGGAGGAGGCAACACCTACACACAGACACACACGTAATAAGATAGGACATGTCCCAGTCTACATTGACAGTTGCTAAATGTCTGTGTGTGCAAGTGCAGCTCTATTAAGTGCTAGTGTGCTTGTCAGAAATTGACCATACATGTCTAATAATTCTCAAGTTGATGTCTTGTAGGCTGACGCACAGGATTATCAAAGCAACATATGTATCCCACTGAACTCACACTGACTTAGTCAGCCTATACTAAGCACAATCCACATAGTTCCCTCCGATTACACGTACATGGGTATGTAAGTCTAGGCCATCACAGAGCAGCTAGGCATACACGGTGCCGATGAGGACCAACCAGCAGCTGTCTGCAGTTTACTTGGTTTGCTCTGCGCACACTTTTTTCCATGTATATGTTATACTCTTGGTAGCCGGGAAGATGGTTGCTGATAATGCTCATCCTTGCGTATATATGTATATACATGCATATACATAACTACATTGAGGTTAATGAGCTTGAAAACTTCAACTTTAATTCAGGAATTAAAGAGGTTTCAGTCTGTGGACCTTCTTCAGTTTCTGAAATGGCTACACACAACACTCACATATGCTTTGCCTTGAGTTGTGCTGCTTTGTGTGTGTGATTTGTCCCCAGCAGGCTGAGCTGCCTCGGTAGCTCAGTTGGTAGAGCATCTGCCTAGTACGCAGTATGTCGCTGTCCGAGTCCCGCCTGAGGCAGTTTTTTTCTTTGAAAATAACTGTCTTGGGTGAGTTGTGTTGTGTTGTATTGTATTGCTCTGTGAGTCTCGTGGTTTGAAGTTTTTTGCTATGCCAAGCTCATTAACCTCAATGTAGTTTTATTAAATTTTCATAGCAATAAAACTCTACGATATTATGCATATACTGCTGTGAGCAATACAGATACACATGTAATAAGCACACCTGGTGAGAAGTCTGGTACTGGGACGTGGCATTTGTAGAAAATGGTGGCATTGTGGGAGTAGGCTCTTGAGATGCTAGTGAACCCACTGGCTTTGCAGGAAGCGGAGGTGGAGAACTGACATTTATGCCCCTGAGATTATCAGCCGTCTCACCTACGGCACTACTGGAATGATGTCTGACACTAGTGCTCTTAACTGGTCCCCAATTTTCGTAGATGCTGGGACCAGTCAATGACGGAGGATAGCCAGTAGGCCCATCTGGGTGGTTCATTTGGCCATCAGAATTGGTGTGATGATGACTTGGAGGTTGCTGCAGGCCATAGCCCGTTGGTGGTGGGTAAACTGTCTGTCCTTCCAGTGCTCCTACATGTACATACATAGACACAGTGAGACGGCATGTAACAGAGGGTTGTACAGTACACTGTGTGTTGGAGAGTCAATATAGACTCTCTATGTAAACAAGCCATTAATCTTTCGGGACTCCATTTCTAAGCTTTTAATACAAAAATAAGCCTTATCATCATTAAAATGTCATGAGGGATGACAGTGCCAACAATAATAGTATGCAGGCAAAGGTAGTGATGATGGCATGAGAAATAAGGAGCAGTATGAAAGCAAAGGCAAGGGATGGGCATGCAACAACAATAACATGCATAAACCTATAATAAAGATGTAGGGAGGTGTTCCACATGTAATGATTGTTCCATGCCCATCCCCTGCCTTTGCCTTTTCTTCTTCCCCACTGCCAAGCATATACTTACATGTAGGTGCTTACTACATGTATGTGTGTGTACATGGACTAAAATGCATTATTGTTTATGCTCATCCCACCATAATATCCCCTAGTTGCCAACTATACGTACTAGTTGTTCGACAGCAGGAGGAGAACGACTAGGAACTAAGGGAACTAGGCTAGGGCCACAACATACCATGTCTGATTCTGGAGTCAGATTCACTCTTTTTCATAGAGAGAGGAGAGGAGCCGTAGGATGGCACAGGGTGAGGTGGCCTTACGAATGTGTTGGGATGTTGGTTGGGGGCATTGGTAATCAGTGGTTGGTGTGTATGTGTGTAACCACCTGGTGTGGATAGCACGTGGCTGTAAGGTTGGCTGTAAGTTGGTGCTTCATGTACAGACTGTTGGCTGATAAATTCTGAGTTCTCATACACAACTTTTTTGGCTGGAGACGTCTTGGGTTGTTGGCTGAAATCAAAGGGGTTGTGCATTGCAGGTGGAGCAGTAGCATTACTAGCTACCATCCTACCCATCGGATATCCCAAGTTACGAATCACAAGTGTGATGTCATCGAGTCGAGCACCACGCCTCTCTTGCTTCAACTTCATGTGAAAATTATGTTTAATTTCATCAACGACCCCCTGGGCCACTGCTTGGATATCGTGGGTGTGGTCCATGTGTCTCTGTACCAGTAGTGCAACATCGTGGTTGACTGTGTGTAGCGAGTTTGAGAAGGACGAGTAGGCATCGTAGACTCCGTCTGACATGAGAAGGAGAAAGCCGCGAATGGTAGTGATGTCCAGTGGAGGGTGACTGATAAATGGATCAGCAATACCAGGTTCCTTGGTAGCAACACTGAATGGGAACGAGACTGTAAATTGCATTCATGTATACAGTACTCGAATAAATAATTGTTTACACGTATTCATGCATGTGCAAACACACACACGTAGTTGGTAGTAGGTTAGAGTAATATCTAGGTAACGTTCTACCATTGAGTCACTTTTAGTGTGCTAATATTCCCCCGCGCAACTCCCCATCATCATTTAACCTTTTGGTAATTTTTTGGCATGTATTCACTTCTGAAAATTCATGATTTAAGCTTCTATCACTGCACCATTTACTGAGCAGTTCTCACTAATAATAAAAACTATGCTGAAAAAAGAACTGTTACTAGCTAATAATATTTAGACACTGATGGCAATTAGTGGTGAACTACTACTACCAAAATATGTTGCATGTCACAGCTTGCAGGGCCCATGCAAATACACCTGTGACATGCATATTTGGTGACTAGTAAACTTACATTATGATGCAGAGTAAAAAACAAGCTATATTGCAGGTTAAAGAACATACATGTACACTCCACACTACAGGCAATGTACCCCAACTTACCTGAGTATGTCATGATCCTTATATCCACCCTTGATGCTGTAATCACCAATGGAGCGTGTATTCTGGTGCATCCCAAGCCTCCCAGAGCTCCGCAGACGCATCTCATCCAGTCCACACTCCACTAGTCTCGCCAGTTCTTTCTCGTTTCTCGTGTTGTGATCTTCAGATATCTGTTCGGTGTGCAGTTTTCCACTACCGTCTAAATAGCCGAGAACAGCTCTTGAATCTCCTACGTTGGCTACCAAGAGTTGGTGATTATTGAGGATTAGTGCCACAACTGGAGGAAGAAGTAAAGGTGAAGAAGGGAGGGATAAGGGGGGAGGGGAAGTAGAGGGAGGAGGAGTGAGTGAGGGGGGAGGGGAGGAGGGGAGGAGGGAAGAGAGGAGGGGAGGGAGGAGGGGAGGGGAATAAAAGGAGAGGGGCAGAGAAAGAAGATGAAAAGACCAACAGCATCCTGTGTTATGTGTGGCTATCTCTGACACTGACCTGCAGTGGTACCACCTTTGATCTGCTCCTCCAGTCGCGCTAATTCCTCCACCTTATCAGGAAACATGGAATATGCTATCATGGAGGTTGTGCCACCCTGCTCCTGTAGACAACACAACCAGTGTGTGTGTGTGTGTGTGTGTGTGTGTGTGTGTGTGTGTGTGTGTGTGTGTGTGTGTGTGTGTGTGGAGGAGAAAGCTACATATGAATAGGACCACTACAAACTCCACAGACATACACTAGTGATGAGGTCAGTGACCACTGTATAGGTCACCAGCCAAGTAAGCTGGAGATCATAAATTACACCACAATCCATAACTCCTCCTCACCCTCTCTCTCTCTCTCTTCACAACTTACCTGTATCTCTATTTGTAGCCCCATCTTGCGGGTGATGCTTGGATCCAACATCATGAAGAAGTGTTTCTCAGTGTTCATAAAAGCATACTTGAGGGCCTCTGCAGCCTTCTCCCCATTTTCTCCCATATTGTAGCGAAGGAGAAGACTTGGGATACGTTTCTGTGCAAAGTCGCAGGCCCGACTCCCGTGGTGGCCATCCAGTACCATGTATAGCTGGACTCCATCCAGTTTACACGTGAAGTACCTATTGCAAAACACATCCACAGGATGTTACATCGAAATATTTCCCAAATGGGGCTGTTCCTATTTTCAGGTGGCTCTAAGTGCACACAGCCACCTTGACTAGAACAATAAATACCCTTCCCTCTATCCAGACTAACAGACTGCAATGCTTAATCACAGATTGTGTCCCAGCTGCTGGAGGGGACTTCTTGAAACTACTTCAAATGTGCACTACAAATGCATGGAATTCAATTCTGCAGCTTCCATACACATTCACTATGTAAATGTCATAATCACAACAATTAGGCAGATGATCCCCATTTGTCATACACTACAATACACACATACATATAATACTGCATACTAGACAGCAACTACAGCACTCGCAGAAGCAGGAGTGCAACGTTAGTAGCATCTTAGCTGCCAAATTAATATTGTGTTACTTAACTATTTCATTTTGTGTAACCAAAGTAGTGTAAGTTGAGGTAAAAGTCTAAAGTTACCAGTAGATGTACAAATACATGTACCCACCCCGGCAAGCATGCACACACACACACACACACACACACACACACACACACACACACACACACACACACACACACACACACACACAGTTTTGTCGTATGTACATAACTGCAGTTGAAGATATGCAAGCACATACCTTGTATATGGTACATTATTACATGTATGGTACCTGTCTTCATTCTCTCGGCCCAGTTCAACAGATCCGTCTTCAAATATACGTGCACCTACTGCATATCCAACACTCGTTTCTTGGGAGGGAGGGAGGTCAAGAGTCCAAAGGTCAGGGTCTGAACTCTGGTGGGAAACAGAGAAGGTACCAATTTGTTTTGGTTAACGTGGAAACTTGCATCTGATACATGTACGTGTATCTAAGGTGAGGCACTTCAAATGGCAGCTTTGGGTCCATATATACATACATTCACTTGCTTGGTCTGACGTTGTTATGTTACTACTAAACTGGGAAGTGAGAGAGGAGTAATTAGGCTTCTTGGTCCTAAGAACTAGACAGATAGTCCGCGCGTTGATAATACATACATGTATAGGCCGCTAGACAGGTGTACATGTATATGCATACAAATAGAGTGGAAACACAGCTGCCAGCAACGTAGTACGTAGACTACACGTACTGAACGGGAATACTGCAAACACACACCCACAAAACAAGTACTGAGAGAGGGTCAGAGCTCTTCTATCTACAGAAATATCCTTCACCCAACTCACTCCTGGAGGCCTCGGCATCTCGGACATCTGCAGCTGAACTCAGGGTCTTCTGGCGTTTCTTGCCCTTCAGAGGGACGTCTAGATGCTCTGGGCTAATGCAAAATACGTTAAAAGTGCTACACCACACCTAAGAGATGCATTGCCATTTACTCAAGGGGAACGTCATGAAAGTCCCTAAGTCGAATCACGTGCCTTCACGTGACTAGATCTAGATCTACGAAACGGAAATATCCGGAGCTAAGCCAACGTGTAGTTGGAGAATGAGTACGTCGACGGGTGCTAGTACTGCTCCATCTCTGGAAGACCTGCTGTCTGGAGTTCATAAAAAGGACGTAGAGGAGTCGGCTGCCAAACCGGAGAAGAAGTCTACATCTGGAAAAACCCCGGAGATTACAGAGGAAGAAGAAAATGTTGGTGTCACGCCACACTTTAACAGCTTCCAAATTATAGGGTCGCCTCATGTGAAGCACATGTTGCCTCTCTTACAGCATGTGTGTTTTAAACTTTTTAAGTTAGTTCTATTTTATACTTCCTCAGTTGGATGATGTGGAGGAGACAGTGGTAGAGAGACTGGTGGGTCTCACAGAAATGGTACCGGAGCCCATCTGGAATTTTGGGGAAAAGGGGTTTTGGTTTTCCGTGTGGCTTGTTCGTAGGTCGGCGTGGGTGTTGGGTACATCACTAGCCCTCTTGGTACTCCCTCCGTTCATAGAACAACAGAGAGTGGAGTACGAGGAAATGCAGAATATGCAAAAGAAACAGGTACCACTTAGTTCTCTTATTGATGTTTGTTTGAACATCTGTTGTGTTGCAATTGTCTTCTGTGTCTCTGATGAAGAAACAAGTAGTGTTTGTCTTTCTGTACTGCAGTTGATGCTGGGTCAAGGAGCTCCCGCTGCATTCCCTCCCAGATAGAGGTCGTCATCACATACCACCACCCTGAGACTCAGACTAATTTGTCCTGTGTTGTATTACATCAGTCAATTAAAATATTCTTGTAATTCTCTGTAACAACCTTGGTTTCAATTTAATTTTGTGCATGCATTCTGACAATACAAGCTTATAAGCTTAAGTATAGCTCTAGACCTCATAATGCACATGTACATGTATTTTTCTAAGCTGTTGAGGCTGGTATAGATATTTTTCTAAGCTGTTGCAGTATTGTATGTGCTTGTAGTTTGCACTCCTTTCTTTGGTCTACATCTTTTTCTTTTCCTTTCTTCCCTCTTTCTTTTTTCTTGCATGTAGTGTGCTATGCACATAATCGTTCATGCATTGTATGATAGACCCTGAATTAATGCAGTAGCTGTCACCACAGTACAAGTGTCAACATCAAATAACTATACAGTAAAGAATTCTGAATAATATCCTATAGTAAACATTTCCTATGCATATCATGCATTTGCTAGCCATTTGGAGAAAACTACAAAATCTGATTACATAATATTGTATAATCAAAATAATACCTCAAAAAATTTACTAAACAGAGTCAATCAAAATCTAATGATAGTGTCGATAGACAGCTTCAAAGAAATGACCGCTGCTGACACGACAGAATGAGTTAGTGTTCAGTCCTCGTCCTCGTCTGCCAGCGAGTCCCCGCTGTTGGCCGACTGGCCACCGGGCTGCTTGGCACGATGACGGGTCCCTCCGGCTGGACGAGAGCTTATGCCATACTGACGGCGTGCACCTGAGGAGGCAGTGGATCTGGAGGGAGATAGAGAAGAATAGCGACTGGTTGACACAATCATACAAAGAGACATTGAATATTGACCACTAATGTTGTCCATATTGTAACCCAGCTACGTATTTGTGTACTGGACATACCCCTTTCTGGCCACGTCTCGTTGCAACTGTTCATTCTGATCAGTCAATTCATCCAGCTCACGCTGCAACCTACGTTTGGCAGCCTGCAAGCGGGCAGTTTCTTCTTCCTGAGAATGGATGCAAACACACACACAGTGATGCTGTGACCTTCACACACAACAGACAAATAACAGACATCAGTGCTATGACTGCCTAGCAAATCTGGCACACCATGGACCTAACACCTGAGCTAAGCCTGCCAGCACACTTACAGATTCTTCCATGTTCCTCTTGAGAGTGCGCATGCGAGCAAGAGCCTTGTCAGACTACAAGGAACAAAACACATACATATTACTACATGTAAATGTAACATAGATCATTGTCCTTGTACATTACCATTAACACCTTGCCCAAACAAGACACTGTGCTTTGTGAAGCTCACCTCTGCCTTGTAGTTCTCGGCCTGTTTGCGCTCATCTTCAACAGACTGCCCGAGGTCTTTGATCTTCTTATCTTGACGACGGATAGTGCGGTGAGCTGTAGCACGGTCCCTGGAGGCAGACAGGAACCACGATAGTCATCACACAACATTGAGCTACTTGCATGGAAATGTGCTCTACTAAATATTACAAAGACCTTTCTATAATTATACTAGCTACAGGATTATAGAGATACCCACTGTGGATGAAACTAATATACATGTGGGGATTCCTTTCTGTCTTTCTTAATTACTTTATCTGGCTGGTATGTTCACTTGGCCTAACTCGACCATCTCTAGTCCATCCTCCTATATTTTCAGGCTAATATCTGACCTGGTGGCAGCATCCAGCTGCTCCTCGAGGCTGGCAACACGGCTTTCCATGCCCTGCATCTGTGCCTTCATCCTACGCACACCCATTGATTCAGCCTCTTCCAGACGCTCCTTCATATCCTTTACCTGTACCACAGAGAGTAGATATGTATGTATGGAGGCACACCACAACCATATACATGTATACATTCAAGGTATACATACATGCACACGCAAGCATGCACGCACGCACACACACACACCTGCTTCTCAAACTGGGATTTGGCATTTTCCGATTTCTGCAGATTTCCCTGCAGCTGTGATATCTCAGTGTTCAGAGCATCCAGCTGCTGCTCGGCCTTGCGGGCCTTGTCAACGGCAGCCTCACTGTTCATCTGTTCCTCTTCCAAGTCCTCCTCTAGAGTACTGAGCCTGTTCTCAATGCGACGTTTCTCTTCAGCCATAGAGTTTCTGAAGGCCAGATGATAGGATGGAGAACAGTTCTTAATTGGCTGCTCAGGTGGGATTCAAACCCACAACACTCATATTCTCTGTGCATACACATCAGTTGTGTCCATGATACTTACGATTTGGAGGTTGCAGACTGTACTTCTTCTTGAAGGTCATCTCTCTCTGATTCTGCTGCACGACGGGCACGTTCAGCATTCTGGACCTCCTGCAGAACACACAGTGAAGGAATTTTACTACCACTGCCATGCCCACGACCTACTGCGTATGACTGACCTCTTGAGCTTGGCCGAGGTCCTGTTCAAGTGTGCGGACCTTCTTCTCAAGGTCTCTGAGACGAGCAGACAGTTCATCCTTGGAGCGAGCAGCCTCATCTGCACTCAGGCTGGTCTCCTTCAGTTGGGCCTGTAGGAAGTGGGGTGAACTATGAGTAAAGACACAGAGGAAGTATATATTTGGTACAGGTTACACATAGTGAGGCAGCCTGAGCTTGAAATGGTAGAAGTATTATGAAGAGTTGCCAAATTGGATCCGTTTCACGTGCACATACATGAAACAGGTCCTACTGGAAAGTGATAAGGGTGTACTTACATGAAGCTTCTTGTAGTGGCGCTGAGCGTCCTCCTTGCCCTTGGCTTCAGCTTCAAGCTGGTTCTCCAGATCCTGCATCTCGCTTTCAATCTTCTTCTGGGCACTTTGGGCAGCCTGTCGCTGTTTCCTCTCGTCTTCCAGCTGGGACTCGAGCTCTCGGACCTGCTTGGTGAGGTTGCGACGGAGTTCCTCAGCAGCCTCTTCCTTGGCTGCCAGCTCACGCTCATAGTTGGTCTTGGCAGCTTGTAGATTGATCTAGACGGGGAAATAGTGTGATCACACATACATGTACAAATTCACATGTAAAAATCACTTCACAAGTACACATTCATATTTTTCTAACACACATACATGGTAGAGCTTACCTCAAGTCGTAGCCTGGCATCTTCAGCTACTTGCAGCTCATCTTCGACTTCCTCCAGCATCTGTTTCTGCTCCTCCAGTTGAGCCTCCAGACCCTGCTTGGCTTTGGCCAGGGAGTGGGCACTCTTCCCTGCATCATCTTTGCTCTCAACCAGCGAGTCCCTCTCCATCTGGAAACACATTACACCACATATACTCCATCACATGTACACCTCAACTGCTGTCTTAGTACTCCCAACCAAATCATACAGGTGGTAGTCACTTGCATATGGGTGTATGCTTCCTATGTGCAATGTACTATTAGTACCTGCAGTTGCTTGCGGAGACGATCCACTTCCTCCAGTTTGTCTTGGTAGCCTTCCAGTTCTCTAGTGAGAGACAGGGCCTTAGTTTCCGCCTGCCTGGCACGGGCCTCTGCCTGATCACGCTCCTGAGCATTCTTCTCAGCCAGGGAGTGCTGTTCTGATAGCTGGCTGTCGAATTTCTTCTGTTTCTTCTCAAGGTTGATGATCTGGGATCGTAGACCCTCAGCACTTACGGTGACATCATCCAGCTGCATGGGTGAATGTAAGGTGAGTTTGTGTGTGTGTGTGTGTGTGTGTGTGTGTGTGTGTGTGTGTGTGTGTGTGTGTGTGCGCGCGTGTGTGTGTGTCTTACCTCTTCCTGGACCTTCTTCTTGCCACGGGCAAGCTTGGCATTCTCAGCCTTCAACTCCTCCAGTCTCTCCTGGAGAGCCTTTGCCTCTTGGTCCAGTTTACGCTTTGAACTCTGCACCTCCTCCAGCTCGATTTGGTCATCGTCCACCTTCTTCTTTGCCTCATTCAACTTTGGGAAAGAAGATAAATAAACTGATGACATGCTTTTATGACAGCTCTTTATACACATGACAAGGAATACAGTATTCTGTGTACAGGCACTTTGTGTGTAGTGCACTTTTACCTGCTGAGTAATTTGAGCAAGTTTATTCTGCAGAGCAGCCTTGGCCTCCTCTTCATCCTCCAGCTGCTGATTGAGACGCTCCACCTCATCTGACAACTGCTTTTGCTTGTTGTTGGCACTAATTTTTGCACGGTTCTCCTCTGTGAGACGTTCCTGTATCAGAGAGGGAGGAGGAGTAAAAGCTGACAGGTTGCAAAGAAAAATAGGTGTCTGCTTACCTGAGCCTCCTCCAGTTGCTCCTTGAGGGATCTGGCACTCCTGTCAGCTGAGGAGTGCTTGGCATCCAGATCTTCCAACTGGGCAGTTACCGCGGCTAGCTCAGCCTACAGTTAGAGACACACCAGACATGTTGCATGCACCACATATGAGAATTGAAGGTATACAACTGGTAAAGATATACACGTGTAATAGTATATGATACGTGTACTGCTCGACTTCAAAACTTCATCACACTCACACTCACACTCACACCCACACCCACACCCACACACATCCACACCCACACCCACACACCTTTAGCTTGTCATTGTGTGCAGACAAGTCCTGGATTTTGGCAGTGTCATCTGTATTCTTAGCCTGGGACTCAGAGAGTGCGGCTTCAGCCATCTTCCTCCTCTTGTCTCCCTCGCCAAAAGCTGCACGGATCTCCTTCACCTCTTTCTGCAGAGTTTCATTCTCACCCTCCACTTTGTTCTTGTTCTTTTCCATTGCCATTTTGGCCTGTGAGAGGAAAAGAAAACTCACATGCCTGCTCTGTATGTCTGATAGAGATTTAGACATTTGCAACAAAGTTTGTTTTGAATGCACACACGCACGCACACACGCACACGCGCACACGCACACGCACACGCACACGCACACGCACACGCACACGCACACGCACACGCACACGCACACGCGCACACACACACACACACACACACACACACACACACACACACACACACACACACACACACACACACACACACACCTTCTTAGCAGCCTCCAGCTGTTCATTCAATTCCTCCACAGCCTTGCCATGCTTGGACCTGAGCCCAGCCACGGCCTCTTCGTGATTGGCCACCTCTTCCTCAAGAGTCCTCTTGAGAGCTGCCAGTTCATTCTCTCGCTGGGTGCGGATCTCCTGCTGGGCTACTGTGGAGCTCTCCACCTCTTCCAGAGACTCGCGCAGACGATCCAGTTCCTAGTGACAGCAGAAAAAAAAACGTGTACAAGAAGTTATAAAGCTAGCATAACTAGCACAACTTTCCGTATTTTTAGGTACTATGCGAGTTTAAAATGCAGATGTGACTGCTGAATGTGCTTGCATTTTACCTTGTAGTAAAGTGTTAGCAAGCAGTACACACTGTGACTTACATCATTGACTTGTCTCTTCTGCTTTTCGGCCTTAATGCGTCCTTCTTTCTCACTCTCCAGGTCGTCTTGGGCCTCCTGCAGTTGGCTCTGGAGGTCTCGGTTCTCCTTCTCTGCCTTGGCACGGCCTGCGGCCTCGTCTTCAGCCCTTCACACACCACACAAGGGAACACAGTACAACACAACACTTTGTAAATTAGGGAAGTAAATGCATTGAAGGTCTACCTATATTGGAGTGGTCTAATATACAAACATGTACACAGTGTACCCACTTTTGCGTCATAGCGGCAAGTTCCTTCTGGAGTCGAACAATCTGAGTTTCAAGTTCTTCTATCTTCTGTCTAGCTTGGGCCAGCTGGTCCTGGAGCTCAGCTATCTCTTGTTGCAGTTTACGCTTCTCTTTCTCTAACTCTTGACGACGCTAAGACCAATGAGAGAGAGGGGAAGCAGGGGAGGGGGAGGGAGAAGGCAGTAGGGAGGAATGGAGGGAAGAAAGGAGGGAAGGAAAGTGAGCTTGAGTGACTTCGTTATCACGCTATAATGACAGGGGCTATACATACTTTGTTTTCTCGGTCAAGTTTCTCCTCTGTGTCCTGTAGACCTGACTCCAGTTTGAGTCGGGAGCGATGTTCAGTCTTGCTCTTGTTCTCCTCACCTTCCAGTGCCTGCTGGGTCTCCTGCAGCTTGTCTTCTAGAGACTTCTTGTCCCGGCTGAGCTGTGGTACGAGTCGTAATGTAAAGTGTGTGTGTGTGTGTGTGGAGGGGGAGGGGGAGGGGGAGGGGGAGGGAGAGATACATGTATATAGCATTAGAGGGCAGGTTTCTACATACATGTTCATGTGATATAACTAAAAACACACGTAAACTGTACTGCGTAAAAGATGGATGGTCTAACACTCATATACATGTACATGTACAAACTTTCATGTACTCACTTTGGCAATGTTGTCTTCATTGAGAGTGACCTGTTCTTCCAGGGTTTTGATCTTGTTCTCAGCATTGGCACGTTCAGCTGCCATCTTCTGGTTAGCAGCCGCCTCCTCTTCCATTCTAAGTGGGTAAGAGCACAATGACATGACCTCCATGACGTACAGTATTCCCAGTTCTCAAGGCTAGGCTCCAAGTGTCTTATATACATATGTTGTACGTCTTGTGTATAAGGGTTGGTGAGGTAGGTTTTCACAAAGTGTGTGTCTTTTGCTAGTGTGCTATAAAGATGTTTTCCATGTACATTACTGCATGGTACCTTCCACACTGCACCACTAGTTCACAAACAGGGGCTCGAATGGTTGTGCAGCAAAGTATTGGCAGAGAAACAGAACCGGAACAGGATGGAATAGTGTACTGATAAATGGCATGCAAAACAGAAGAATGAAAACGAACTAATGGTGAATGCGGCTGTTGGTAATGTTTTTTGTTGTCTACTGTACTTGTTATCCTGCATGCAGTCACATGTATATATAATACATGCTCACTGTTCATCCAGCTGTTGAATGGAGCCCTGCAACTTGGCCTTCTCTGCCTGAAGAGCCTGGTTGAGTTCCTCCATTTCCTCTGCCTTGGTCTCGGACTCCTGCAGCATCGACTCCAGTTCCAGTTTCTTCTGAGTGAGCATATTCCTCATCTCCTCAGCCTCCTGGGTCAGGAATTTTTCTTCGCGAAGTTGATCTTCTAGTCGTTGGTTTTCAGCAACAAACTGTAGGAGGGGTGGGAGGGGGGGAGAGGGGAGGAGGGGGTGAGAGGGAGAGGGGAGAGGTGAAGAGGGGGAGGTGGGAGGGGGTGGAAGGAGGGGGAGGGGAGGGGGAAAGGGGGATGGAGGAAGGGAGGGAATGAAGATGAGAGAGGGGGGGGGGGGGGGGTAGGTGCAGGTACAACATTACCTGTTCATTCTTCTTGACCATGTCTTCCATCTCAAACTTGAGTTTCTCATGGCGGTCGTTGAGTCTCTTAATCTCTTCCTCCATCTCCCTCTTCTGGTCTTCGGCATTCGTAACTTGCAGGAGTGGCTTCACCTTGGTGAACAGCCTCCACCAAGGCCAGTTGCGCAGCTTCAAGTAGCTCTGCACATTGCGTTGGATGATTCGAATGGCTCGGAATTGTTCCACACGTTTCTGGTAGGCCCTATGGAGAACACGTGCAGACAGAGGTAAGTGTGATACATTAGCCTCAATCTCCAGGCTCTCAAGGCTATAATACACGGCAATTCAATACTTCTAAAGGACCTATTGAACAGTATTCAAATGGTCAGTGGGCAATATCTACCAACCAATAAGAGGGGGGGGCAACAGTGAACTACGTATAATTTCTGGATTCCTGGGGGTTGGGCGAAAGTTTTAGGGGCAAATCCATCCCTGCTATGTATGACAGAACTGCTTGTGTCAGTATTTGACGGTACAGAACACTATCTATGGGATAGTACTTACTTCCTGCCCATGTATCCACGGCAACGGGCCTGGAATTGGATGATGACCTCGGTGAGTTTGAGATCTCGCTCCTCCTCCAGTTGAGCCAGCACACCTGCTCTGAAGAACACTTTGGAGTGACCGATACGATAGGAGGCTGGATCCAGGTCCAGTGCTTTCACCTACACATACATGCATATACAAGTCAGGCTTAACCACATCTCAGAAGATACCATCTGAACTTGCATTGTTGCTTTCAAGACATATGAATGTATGTTAACACACTCTGCTACACTCCAGGCACTGTGGTGTAGCCACACTATGTGGAGAGGAGGTTACGCCCCGTCCCCGGTGGTACATAGCCTGGCCTCACTCTCTCTGTTGGCCTCAGGAGAAAGGGCCAGCCACTGAACAGAGATGCCCTTGTGACAAAAGAGGCCCACACCTCCTCACCTTCATCCATTGTGGTGTATGTACAATGACCAGTGATACATGTATATGACATATATGTACATAGCAAGGAGCTTCTTGCAATAGCTTTCTCTTTGAAAAAGGGACCCTTTTCTCATACCCATTCTACTCATCCCCCCCTCCTCCCCCAACACACACACACACACACACACACACACACACACACACACACACACACACACACACACACACACACACACACACACACACACACACACACACACACACACACACACACACACACACACACACACACACACACACACACACACACACACACACACACACACACACACACACACACACACACACACACACACACACACACACACACACACACACACACACACACACACACACACACACACACACACACACACACACACACACACACACACACACACACACACACACACACACACACACACACACACACACACACACACACACACACACACACACACACACACACACACACACACACACACACACACACACACACACACACACACACACACACACACACACACACACACACACACACACACACACACACACACACACACACCATCTTCTCGGCAGCCTTCTTCCCATCCATAAATCCCTTGGGGATGATGCCTGGTGTGAGGATCTCATAGCGCTGGCGGAACTCCTGGAAGAGAATGCGGTTCGGGAACCCGAGACGGCAGATTCTAATGCCCTCCAGTACACCATTGCAACGTAGCTGGTCCAGAACCAGAAGAGCAGCTATCTTTCCCGCCTTCTTCTCGTGGTTGGGAATGATGCAACGAACAAAGTGAGGCTGCGTGGAACGCAGAGTTCCCATGAGGTTGTTCAATTGTTCCTGTGAGAGGCATATTCATCCAATGAAACAGTTACAAATTGAGTAACCACCACCAAGAGAGCTCTAATCAACACAAGCAAACTAAGCTCTAAGTCTACGTGTCCAGATGAATGTAGAATGTCAAAAACATATTGTTCCCACCAGGTCTATTTGTGCATCAAGAGTGTCCTTTATATGTAGGCAATATGTACAGTGTCCCCTCTTACCTTGTACAGTTGGCCAACAGTCCTGAACATTCCCTTGCGTGTCTTCTGCACTCCAAACTTCCCAGCTGCGGCGGCAGATTCGCTGGCTTGCATCCCAACAACGTTGGCTGTGTCCTTCCACAGCTGTGCCACAAAGGAGTCACTTGAGTTGGTAAAGAGTTGGACGACATTGTCATTGAGAGGGTCCATGTTCTTGACTAGCCACTGGTCACAACTGTAATCCACCTGGAGGGGGAGGGGGAGGGGGAGGGGAGGAGGGGGAGGAAGAGAGGAAATGTAAGTGATATGTCCTGATTTCAGGGGTTGAATTATACACTATTTGGGAGAGCAAAAAGTGTCCTGCTTAGTGAGGAATCCACATTTCAAGGAATCCTGATTAGAGGGGTTCCGCTGCATATATGTACATACACATACATGTAGTATCTACATGCACATGTCATAAAGGCATGTGGGCAACTTACAGTGCCTGCATAGTGCACAAGGATGAAGTCAGCCTTGGCTCTGAAATCAGATTTCTGGAATTTGTCATTGTTATTGTGTTCCCGCACAAGCTTTTCCACGTATGACTTGTCTGTGGCTTTAGGGAACCAGCACTCTTCGTCCAACAGAGACAGAATACCCATTGGCTGCAAGAGGAGAAACAAAGCCATCATCAATCGCTAGGAGGAGGCTTCATGTATGTGCAAATGAACTTTCTTGCACACAGTGAGTTTACACATACTATATGCTTAGCCAGCTAAGTCATCATTGGTGTGGCTAGAGGCATGCTTTGATCCAAGTACGCCTTTGTACAATGAATCACCACAATCTCTTGAGTTAGCATATTTCAAGGATGCTGATGCACACACATACACGCACACACGCATGCACGCACGCACGCACGCACGCGCGCACGCACACGCACACGCACACGCACACGCACACGCACACACACACACACACACACACACACACACACACACACACACACACACACACAGTACTCACCTTCTCAATGAGGTCGATGGTGGGCTGGAGGTCAAGTCCAAAGTCAATGAATGTCCACTCAATACCCTCTGCCTTGTACTCCTCTTGCTCCAGAATGAACATAGTGTGATTGAAGAGCTGCTGCAACTTCTCATTCGTGTAGTTGATACACAGTTGCTCGAATGAGTTGAGCTGTTGGGTGAGAGGGGGAGAGGGAAGGAGGGAGGAAGGGAGAGGGAGGGAGTTAAGGAGGTGAAAGGGGAAGAGAGAGAGGGAGGGAGGGAGAGTTCTAATCAAGAATACTGTAACATGTGTGCATGGAGTGCGAGGGAAATACCGTGAAGATCTCAAACCCGGCGATGTCAAGGATGCCAATAAACGAGGCTTCTGAGCGGAGTGTGCGATCCAGTGACTTGTTGATTCTCTGCACAATCCATTTGAACAGACGCTCGTAGAATGCCTTGGCCAAGGCCTGGCAGGAAAACTCAACCTGTGCAAATTAGACAAGAAGACCCTCCTAACGTACCTGAATGTACATGTAACTGTGTGTGTGCAAAGGTGGGCTGTAGGAGCTCAGACTGATAAACTACCATATACATCATTATATGTACAAGTCTAAATTAGAAAACCAGACTGAATATAACAACCAGGCAATATTTCAATTTTTCTTGATTAAAAAATGCACCTGGGCCTTGTTCTGTGAGCGAACTGTGAACTCTCTGCCAGTTTTGATTTTGGGCTTGAGGAGGGCCTTGGTGAAGTCAGACACAGACATGCCAGTCAGTTTGCAGATCTTCTGAGCCACAGTATTGTCTGGCAGGAGAGCCTGGTCGGAGTTCCTCTCCTGCTTGAATTTTAGGTTTCCGAAGTGCAGCACAGCAGACACCACTCGGAAAATAGCTGAGAAGAGGGAGAGGGAGAGGGAGAGGGAGAGTGAGAGTGAGAGTGAGAGTGAGAGTGAGAGGGAGAGGGAGAGGGTAGGGAGCAACAAAGTAATAACAAGGCACACTTCACAGCTTTTGACACACACATGAAGAACAATCTTCAAGACTCACCGGCCTGCTCCTCTTCAGGCATGCCCATAATGTTCATTGCCTCCACAGTGTCGTCAAACTCATTCTTATCGTTGATTCCCGGTACGGCCACGTATCCATTACTCATGAAACTGTAGGTTCCAGCATCGTCAAACAAGAAATCCTCTGCAGGCAAAAAAAGCCACACAAATAACTATGCATTCTATGCTAACTAATGTATTACATCATGCGGCCATGCTAGTGTAATGTTTGTCCACACCACCTACATGCATACAACATTACTCAACACTGAAACATTGACCATGTGTATTTATAGATGGTTTACTATTTATAGCTACTTTCCAAATACTGCTGGTGTTGACAGAGGGTCGACATATTTCTGACATTAACACAAATTCCAGGGTTAACTGTGCACAACACATCTGACTTAACTTATAGTCTCATGAAACCAAAGGTAAGATTTATACTGACCAGAGGAGCTATTGTTATATACTCAGCTACATGTACTGTCCCCACCCATCCCCCCCCCTCTCCTTTCACTTCCTCTCTCCCTTCCTTCCTTCCTCCCCTTTCCTTCCCTCCCGCCCTCCCTCCCCCCCTCCCTCCCCTTCTCCCTTCTCCTGCCTCACTCCTTTGTGCATCAGTCATGCCCTTCATAACTTGGTAGAAGACATGGAAGGTTCTCTCCTCTGCTGCCTGACGGATTGTCCTGCTCTTCTCCAGGAGGTAGGTCTCAATATTGGCTCCTGCAATGAACCCACTCTGGTCAAAGTTAATCCGGATGAACTTGCCCTACACACAGAGAGAGAAAAATGATAGTCCCACATTTGAAACAGAGGCACTGAGAATATCCAGTTTGGCAAATGTACAGTAACTAGATTTGCCCAATCTATCAGCAAAGCTAATTACAAGGGTCTTGATTAAGGGGCTCCCCACTGTATATTTGGCATTGAATGTATATGATATGGATAGTACAGAAGTTGTGAAAAAAGATCAACTCACAAAACGAGACGAGTTATCGTTCTTCACAGTCTTGGCATTTCCAAAGGCTTCCAGGATGGGATTGGCCTGCAGCAGCTGTGCCTCCAGCTCTCCCTGCTGGCCTGTGAAACCAGTCTTGAACACAAACTGCTGGCTGACTTTGCGGGTGAGTTGCTTCTCTTTGCCATGATGGTGGGAGGAACCGGCAATCATAGCCAAGTATTGGATCACCTTCTTCGTGTTCTCTGTCTTCCCTGCTCCAGACTCTCCCCTGTCAACCAGAGGACACATACTTCATAATGCAAGTGTAGGTTTCTATACACTATTGTACACATGCTACCTACATTACTGCGACTTAAAAGTAAAAACCTTTAATGTGCCAAAGGTAAGGTACCACCTACACAATTCCTATCTACATTCATCCACCCACACACGCATTAATAATAAGAGGCCTATGTATAAGCATGCTAGAGAGTATGGTTGATGCACAGTGATGTCTTGCTGTATTTGTGTATTTGTGCATTGAGGACCCAATCCGAATTGAACAGTGTGAAATAAGAGCTAAGTATTCCCAGTACAGAGAGCAGAGCAATTCTCAACCCTAGGAAGACACAGAGAGTGATCGCTGGCACTGAGCCAGGACATTCCCATCAAATACCTGACATTCCAAAGCCTATGTGTGTCTGAACTGGCCTCGCACATTTTGCCTATTATGGCAAAGCTAGGAGGATTGTACGTACATGGTATGTGTTACCATCACAAAGGTTCTTTACATAGGTGGACAAACAGTCACTATTAGTCTTAGTAATGCTTTATATACATCATTTGATATGTACATGTATATGTGTATGTGGAGGTTTTTTGCTTTGTGCAATGACTGCAGTAACTTACGTGCAGAGAATAGACTGGTTCTCACGGTCTGAACAGGGTGAGAAAGACAGGATGGAGGAAGGGAGAAGGAGGGAGGAGGAGGGAGAAGGAGAGGGGGGAGAGGGAGCATAAAGAGATGGTGACTGAATTTATTAATGCTTTTACCAATGCTTATATGTAGGTCTCATATGTGACACACACACACACACACACACACACACACACACACACACACACACACACACACACACACACACACACACACACACACACACACACACACAGGACGTAACCAAAATTCATGGATAGTCAGAAGTCCTATTGTATACATGCATTCAAGCTACAGATGGTAACACACATTTCACAGCTCTAAAAGGCACAAATACTCAATAGAACCAAAAAAAGAAATCTTGGCTAGGGATACTTATTGAGAGCCAAATGCGACAAGCAAATGGATTCATGTGGACAGATAAAGGATGTCGATTGACAAGACACACTTTGTACAGGTGTAGAAAGTAGGCCTCTGTTCCCTTCAACTCACCAAGGAGCATGTTCCTGTAGGACTGATCAGCAATGGCATACACGTGAGGAGGCATCTCGTGACGCTTCTTCCCTTTGTACATGTCGATGATCTTCTCTGTGTAGATGGGCAGCCATTTGTAAGGGTTGACTACCACACAGAAGAGGCCAGAGTAGGTCTAGGGAAGGTGGAAGGAGGGAGGGAATGATATGAGTAGGAACACCACATAACACCGCCAATAACAGACCTTGCAAATTATGAGCACACACACACACACACACACACACACACACACACACACACACACACACACACACACACACACACACACACACACACACACACACACACACACACACACACACGATATATATACCTACCTTTCTAAACATGCAAATAGTCTACCCACATTACATAGGTTTTAGTGGGAAACAAGTCTAGTTCTACTAACAAAACAAGTATTGATCTTGTACATAATGTAATCCATCGTACATTGACTGACTGTGCACCGACCACTCTTCCAGTAGTACATGTATTTTAACTTTACACCTACTTTACGTATATAATTTTACCACCTGTGTTTTGATAACCTCCAGAAAACTTCTAGCCATGCAATAACTACACTAGTAGCCACCCACTTCATCAATGGGTACCTAGTCTCTAGCCGTGAATATCATTACATGGAAGGCGTTGGCGAGCTCATCTAGAGCATAAAAAGGTAGAAAAATGCAATTTAAATGCCTAACTACCACACACACAAATCATGCATGAGTTATTCATTGATCAGCTGCTTGTAATATAAACTCAAAACTCATACATTGTAGTATATATTTAAACCTGAATAGGTTTTTATATATACTGCCCAAGTTGCTGAAGGAAATGCACTAAGTTTAGAGTACTACATATGCACCAATGTGAGGCTCAGCTCCACAAGTCTAATCACTATCAGGAATCAGCACACAATAAAAACTGATTTTGCTAATCTAATTAACTGTGTACCCCACCCCCCCACTCCCTACAGTTCTCAGAAAGGAGCTCTACGGAAGAAGACAGAGGATGTCACACATGCTTTGGTACCCAAATTGGTATGACTGGAAT
This sequence comes from Theonella swinhoei, assembly GCA_963970385.1. NCBI lineage: Eukaryota > Metazoa > Porifera > Demospongiae > Tetractinellida > Theonellidae > Theonella > Theonella swinhoei. The sequence continues at coordinate 3,579,313 of OZ019965.1, forward strand.
TTGGGGATCAGGAAATTGAAGCTTAGGTCATTAATACTTCCTCCATTAGAGAAGACATTCCCTTATGAGGTTAGCCACTACAGGCAAGCAGTAAGGTAGTGTGTATCTGTAGCAACGTAGTGGAGTGGTTGGTTTGGAAGATTTATTAATCTACTGGCTCTCTGACTGGCAAGAACAGCTGAGGTGCAGCCCTGAATCACACACAGCACTAATGATTTGCAGAGGACACCTCTACAGGAAGAGACTAAACTACTTCGCCCACACAATGGAATGTAGAATCATGTCTCTCTCCTGACCTCAACTCAGAGTCCGATGATACCCACTGGAATGTAGGGCCAGTGTCAATCCTACCCAGACTGGTACACAAACTGGAGCTCTTACACCAACTGACACATACACATGCAGGTTTTCTCCTACACACACCAATGTACACAATTATTACTATTGATTCCAAGGGCAGAGTAGAGCATTTATAGCACTACATAAAAACATCGTGTTAGCTTGTTACATGTACAAGTATTCAACAGAGATCTGTAGATCTCATGTACATGTATCACTACCTATATTCTTACATGCATACAGCGTAGTTGTCATGACTTGTTGCAAAAGAGACACAGTCTCAAAGCCTCGTAGACAATGGGCCTACACTTCTGATGCTCAACAAATACTGCCCTAGGCATTGCTTATACAACAGCAGAGTCAGCTGGCATCAACTAATATGATCATCAATTCCAAGTGTACTTTAGACCATGGAAAAGCATAGTGTGTAAGCAGAGATTCATTGACAGGGCATGCAGAGAGGGCACTCCTCTCACTCCTACACAAGAGGAGGTACAGAAATACGTCTTGTAACTTTATTACACAGTTACATTACAGCAGGTGTTGCAGTAACACCTCGACTACGAATACAGAGGGATCAGCCGACATTATTCAAGGTACATTGTATTCATAGACTGCTGAATATGTCTTTCTACAGCCACATTCTGCCAGGATGCACTGAAACCCCCAGCATCAGGTTTCTAAATGATAATTTTCTCAAGCACAGGGCTTTGGTCTGCAGCTGGCCATTAATTTGCAGACCCTTAGGGTGTGTGTAGTTGTTGGCAGAGCTGCACAGTCAGTGGTGTCTCATGCAAAGGTGTAGAGAGATAGCACAGCAATATCTTCCTGGATAGCCAGCTTCTGAACCATGCAGCCAATTTATGTAGCAATTCACATGCAGGCGCGCGACTTACATAGATGAGTCCGGAATAGTAACGACTGGTGAGGTTGTACAGCACGCTGGCCTCGTTCAGGAAGGAGAGCTCCGCCATATCTTCCACCTTAGTGAATTTAGGCGGGTTCATCTTCTGCACATCGTCACTGCTGAGCGTCTTCCTCGACCCATCGTCCAGTTCCACGGTGACCTGGTCCCCTTTCTCGCTCTTGATGCTGCCCTGCACAAACCCCTGCTCCTGGTGCGGCACCCACACCAACTTCTTCTTGGCCCATTCGCTCTGAGCCACTACATCACTGACCTGGCGTCTATCGACAACCAGATACTGCAAACCTTCCTGGTCGGCCATCTAGCGCAGTTCACACGCAGACAGTTCACGTTACAATAGGCACGCTACAAATTCTCTATAAGCTTCTCTGCAACTTCTTTCCAACGATTCAGCAGCTCGAGCTCGTTTCACTGCTTCAGTAGATGCCTATCGCAGGCACATGTAGTGACAATCGACCCTGCTTCTCTCCAAAAATGTGGAAGGGCGAATCACGTGATCTCACCCACAGGAAGTCAAAATTATTACTCCAGCGCTTAATTAGATTGTACAAGCACCTCCCTTTGACTAAATATGGACAGGGCATTTTGTACACACTTCACAGTGTGCCAAACATGATTGAATTTGCATAGAATTGTATTTAGACAAGTCAAAAATACTCTAATCTCTCTTTGCAGCGGAAAGAGAGCTCATGAATGAAGTGAGGTCATATTCTTTACTGTATTGCTCCTCATCCCACAAAGTTGGCAGGCTGTCCAGCACCTCTTTCATGCCTTCTCTCTTCTCCCTAGGTTTTCCACCACCTCCCTACAGTGTATGTGAATTGTAAAGAAAGGTGTGTCCAAACACATATTGCAATCTCCACACCTTGACTTGATATAATACATACAGTAGTATAGGACTGCCATGCAAGTAGTATTTGTGTGGTTCAACCAAAGGAATCCCCACACCTAGAATGCATCCTGATTAACCAGGTGGTGTATGAATTGGGGTAGAGGGAATTATTATAATGAGAGGGTCTAACTCTATAATTGTGTGTGTACCATGTACCTTCACAGAATCCTCCCGGCCATTTCCTGCACTGTCTGAGAGCTGGAAGAGGTCCAGTATCTCAGCAGTGTTCATGGAGCGCAGACTGGAGTTGTCTTGGCTGATGACAGTGTTGGCAATATTCAACTTAAATTTCTGTAAGCTGGAGAAGGGAGGATATCATCTAGTGTCTAGTTGCATAGTTTGAAAACCACACTCATTCAGGTGTATCACATACATTGCTGCCATACATAATACACGTATAAAGTACATACACATGTATGTGTATGTGTATGTGAACTTTACATCTTTGGAATATCAACACATTCCTTCATGATTAAATATATTATGTGTGATTCTTATAGCCACACCATCTGACCTCATCAGGAATAATGAACATTCCACGTACAAGATTCCTTAACTCCTTGGTAATGTTGTGGGTACTGTTACATGACACTCTGGGCAAAACTGATACTCCCTAACAAAGGAACACAGGCCCAATAGACTATTCTCTATCTCAGGATGACAGGATCTTATAAGGCTGTTGTCTCTGTAAACACAGTTGCAGTGTGCATCCATTAGACAGTATTGTCAATACAGCTTTGATGATCACTTGTGTATGTGTACATATACAGTAAACAAACTATTGACCCAAACTAACATGCAATCCCTCCATACTCTACCAGTTGGACTTCAAGTTTCCTATATATGCAGTGTAGTTCTAACTACATGTACATACATGTTACTCAGATCCTACACGTATATATACATGATGTGACTGCATACAGCTTGCAGAGAGGATGACTACAAAGTGTACATGGAGGAGCTAGGGAATCCTATATCAGAGCTTCCACTACCATCAACACCCACACTCTAGTGTTATGCTGTGCTTGTCAGGTTATAGCCACTGCTTGATAACAGAGAAACACTGAAAAATTCGAACCTGAAACAGTACTCAACTAACTGTACAGACTGCACATTCTCTCCTCTAACTTCCTACCTCCCACCTTATCTGTGCTCCCCTCAACCACCACCCCTCTTCTCTCACGATGTCCCTTCTCCCTCCCTCGTCCTTCTCCCTTCCTCCCCCCTCCCTCTTTTTCCCCTCAAGAGAAGAGAGATACACTCAAGGATACATGTCTCAAGGATATATGTCAGATCATAACTCAGTGATGTGTAATGATAATCTAGGGTGCGGCTCTAGCCCTAGCACCTAGCCTTAGCTCTAGCCCCTAGCCTCTAGCTCTGGCCCCTAACCTCATTCGCCAGTCTTAGCAAGTACGTAGTCATAAGCTTACGTATGTAACTCGCCCGCACGTATTCCAGGCGTTCCGGCAGTCCGGCGTTCCGGGTTTTCCATACACCCGAATACGTACGTATATCTCCATATTGGTGCACTGTGAAATACATCTAGGCTAGTATGGTTCATCACTGGGAGAGCAGCCATTAACAACATTACTAACAATATTACTACTACCTCGATTAGGTTGGCACACTTGGCATGCAAATGTATTGACATCAGGAGTGTGGTTATGTATGGAATATTTGAAATGTGGGTACTTGGCACCCAGATTCCTGCTGGCAAGCAGTGTACAGCCACTTGGCCTAGTATAGTAAGGTGAATTCTTCAAAGAATGTCATATTAGGCCAGGCTATGAAGAAGGGGATTGCTGTTTGGCTGATGGCTGTGTGGACACATTAGGAAAGTCTGTGTTGTGGCTATATACTGTACATACAGACCATTAGAAGTGCTATATAGCACATTGAGATACATGTGTACATACATACATCCACAATAAGTTAGCATTGTGGGCTAGTGAGCTGCTCTGATGCAAAACCTAGTTTGTGACATTATATCTCAATGGATGGGAAAACGGCACATGTTCACATTACAGTACTACTAGGTGTACATTGGTTGCCTTGGCCTTGTGAGTTTCTTGAGTTACGCATGTACATGAATGTGTGAAAATGAAATGTGTATAGTGAGGCCTACGTGTATGATGTACCTCATGATTTTCTCCTCTAGTGTTCCTTTTGTGATGAGCCTGTACACATTTACCACTTTCTTCTGGCCAATTCGATGGGCCCGATCCATAGCCTTTGTAAGAGGATTGGGTGTGTGTGAGGTGTGATTGAGAAGAGAGGGAGGGGAAAGGAGGGAGGGGAGGATGGAAGAGGGAGTAAGATAGGAAGAGAGGAGGAAGGAAGTAGGAGGGGAATGAGAGAGGGAGGAAAGGAGGGAGGGAGAGAGGTAGAGAGAAGGAGAGAGATGTAGATAGAAGGGAGGAAGCAAGGTATTTAGCTCATTTTGGTCATGATTACCGGAGTACACCATACTTTACCACACCCAGAGTCTATATGGAAATGACCTGTAAATCTTTCATAGGATTCCAGTCGTGCTCAAAGAAAATGACAGTATCGGCTCCAGTGAGATTGAGGCCTAGTCCTCCTACATGAGTAGTGAGTAGTAAAACATCGACTGATGGGTCACTGTTGAATCTAAAGGAGGGAGGGAGGGAGGGAGGGAGAGAGGGAGGGAGAGAGGGCGGAGGAGAGAGGGAGAGAGGGAGGGCGGGAGGGCGGAGGAGAGAGGGAGAGAGGGAGGGCGGGAGGGCGGAGGAGAGAATGTTAGAGCAGAGAGAAGAAAGAGTAAGAAGAGTCAAATATATGTGCCAATCCTTACTTGTGTACAACACTAAATCTTGAGTTGGCAGGTATAGAGCCATCCAGACGAAGATATGTAACTGATGGCATGTGGACCCTGCAGAGAGTACAATTAGTCATGGTCACTTAGCTACATGAATACCCAGACTACAGGTCTTCAAAACTAATGTAACTGAACACGACACAACTATTCATTTTCAAGAAGAAATGATCAAACTGCCTTAGGTGAGATTTAAAACCACAATGCTCTGTTTTAGATAGAAGCTCTACTAACTGAACTACAGAAGCAGCTTGGCTGACTGTGTGCACATAAAGGAAGTGTTTTAATAAAGTGCCATAGTTCACATGGGTTTTTCTATACTGACTTGAACAAGTCATTCTCTATAATGTCCAGTATTCCTTTGAATTGGCAGAAGATGAGAATGCGGTGCTGTCCAACTGCTGCGGCTGTCGACACCAGATCTCCCTCTTCCTCTCCCTCGACACCCACTCCACAGTCATGTAGCAGCTGCCTGTATGTTGTAAGGACAGCAGAGGAAACAACAGCTGCAGTTTCAAAATGGATATAATTATGTTGTTTACAGGTGTACGTAGCTGGATTTGTGTGTACTCTCATTGTGTACAACACTGTAGTTGTAAGTACAACTGTGTAGATGGCTGTAACGTGTTAAGCAATTCTGGCAGTTTGTAATCCCCTAAATACAGCTTTATCTCCCTCAAAGAGCACATGGACAAAGTATCACAGACCTAAGCAGAGCCTAGACAGATCTGTCCTTGTGTATATATATCCACAGTGATTTGAGTATTCCATACTGAGTGTATGGTGTGCTGTAAGGTATAGTGGTGTTTACTTGAGTGCCTGAAGCTTTGTAGCATGTCGGATGTCTCTGAGGCCAGTGCCAGTCTTTTTGAGGTAGTCTTGTACATTGGAGAATAGTGGGTGGTCTGGAGACATCACTAGGGCCGGGTGGTTGCACACTTTGCGGAGGTATTGGAGGGCCTGATGAAAGTGTGGGAGAGGATACATCTCTAATGGAGAAAGACACGCTTCCACACAAGGCAGAGTTTACACACAACAACACATTGTAGAAAATGCACTATGCTATACATATATGTCACTTGGACCTGAAAGATATGTGTTGAAGGAGCCTCCATTTTCTTTTCCTCTTCTCTCTCTCCCTCCTCTCCCTTGTCCTCCTCAGTGAGGCTGGTTTCAACATCCTTTTTTGCTTTGGACCGGGCAAAATCCTCATAGAGCTGAACCTGGTATGGGTTACATACAGCGGCAAAATGGGTACGTACATACATCAGTATTATGAAAAGTTAAGTCATTTGCTGCGTTTTTCACAAAGTACTACCTGCAAAGAACTGAGTTCACAATGGTAGTCTTGAATGATCTTGGGAGGTAAGTCCTGTAGAACATCCTCTTTCATTCTTCTCAATAAGAATGGCAGAACTTGTTTGTGAAGGGATTCCATAGCAAGTGCTCCTGCGGTGTGTGTGTGTGTGTGTGTGTGTGTGTGTGTGTGTTGTTTTTGCCACCAACATAACTTAGCACATAAACAAACTACAGATCTGCTGTTGTTCCATATGCACAACAGACTATGTCTGTTTTGCAATAATATTTTTCTTGTGGTCACATATATAGTGAATTTGCTCTTTGAGCAATAGCAAATCGCGCGTGCGCGCGCATGTGCGATGAGCGCTCGCGAGCATGCGCGCCGTGAGAGTGGGCGTAGATCAAGGACGAACAGAGACGCCCGTTATCTATGGAGATACAGTGTAAGTCGAAGTACTTACCTAGCTAACCAATTAGTGTACTGCAGCAGCAGTTCCCTATGCCGCATTGTTGTTTGTATTCAGAGTGCGTGAGCTAATTGAATACAGCCGTTCATTCTTGCTCTTGTAGTGAAGACGCAGACGCAGTCAGACTCGCAGAGAAATGGTCAAACACAAACACATACGGAAACGAACGCTACCGAGCATCAAATGGGTTCCTTGCACCATGTCAACGTCACCACACAGAAACAAGAGACGAACAAGGCGGCACATGGTCAGGTAAACAACACACGATTGCAAGAAATTCTGAGTCTCACAGCTACCAGCCTATAACACATCAATAATGTCACTACCACTGCACACAGATGGCCTCTGGTGAGCCAGGTGTCTATGACTACAGTAATATGTACATTGATGACAACGATGACAATATTGTATGTACAAATATCTACTCCATGTGGAGGACTATGGCACTCATCATCATGATGGTGTGCTTTATTGTTGCAACTCCTCTTTCCCTCATCTGCACACTGCCTGCATATGTGTTTGCCGACAGAGTGAGTGATAAATAGTTCTCGTGTGTGTGTGTGTGTGTGTGTGTGTGTGTGTGTGTGTGTGTGTGTGTGTGTGTGTGTGTGTGTGTGTGTGTGTGTGTGTGTGTGTGTGTGTGTGTGTGCGTGCACGCGTGCGTGTCATCTTTTAGTTTTGAGCACAAGTTATTTGTGTGCCTTAGTGCAATTAGGGTGTTATGGAATGACAAATTTCTCAGAACATTCTCAAGACTCTATTTACAGTTTATATACAATGCCTATATAGAAAATATACTTTCACTGAAACATATACATGTGAAACATATACATGTACCAATATTGCAAATAGATAAGGCAATAGTGCAAATGTATACAGTACTATAAGGCCTGTATGTAAGCAGAAGGTCGTATGCCTCAGGTACATTTCTTACTTAGTTCCTTTTTGTAAACAGCTTTTACTGTGTGAAATGCACACTACATGTGATATATATAGCCCTGTGGGTTGTTAATCCTAACACTGGCTATCCTAACACTGCCTTATGTACATGTGTGTACATGAACGGAATCCGCAAGCACATGTATACAGCCTGGTTTTGAACACACATAGGTTGTGAGTATTAGTTAAAAAAGTACTGGTATCACAGTCAATGAACCTGTATTGGATTCTCGGTGGAAGTCAGCCTTTCTGCCCATATACCCTATGTGAAGTATATACATTCTGTTCAGTAACTCTGCCATTTTTCTGCCCACAGGCAGATATAGCCTCCCAGCAAGGTTACCAGAAGCCATCCCACAGGCTGTGCCTTCTCTCTCTGCTTCTCAACCTATTGGCACTTGCATCAGCCATTTTCTGCTCCAGCCTCGCCATGTTTGCGTACATATACTCACACAGATAACCCTGCAGCACCTCATATGCTCCGAATATAACAATGTTTGTGTTTGCTTAAGTAATTCATGTTGTCTATGTGTATAATAAGACATGCGTTTTTTTAATAAACGATCCATTAACTGGATTAAGCATGCCACTAATTATAATACCTCGATCTGCTCATAATTAATTTTTTAACCCTGGTATAGTTGCATCTTCTCCGGGGTGTTTGTCTCCCTCGTGGAGGTACCTTTTGGAATTCCACTATATCTGATATTCCCTCATGGAATACCATTAATTCATAGAGTCCATCTCATGGAGTACTACTAATTAGCAAAAAACAAGATTGTTATTTCAACCTATCAGTATGGTTTACCTCAGTTTTGAGTTTTAACTAAAAAGCTATCATTTGTTGATAGCATGCTTCAAAGTGGAGCTGTGGATCTTTCAAAAACATAGTTTACCTCAGGTACTGGCTTCTTAAAATTTCAGGTTTTATGCACAACAGCTTGTCTCAGCTGCATGCTTCAGAGTGACTTCCTCTTTCTCAAAAACATGATTTTTTTGCAGCATAGAAACAACATGTAACTGGGACTAACTACTATACAAATATACAGTATAGCTTGTGAGAACATGTTCACAGGTTGCAAACATAATATTATGGCGTCCTGATTAGGGAAGATTAGCATCACTGATTTACCTGCTTCTTGCTCCTTGGAGGATGATTTGGCATCACGACTGAGGAGAATGGGCTTACCAAACCGCTCAAAGAATTGCCGCTCTGTTCCAAGGAAACCCGGCAGTAAGAAATCAAACAGAGACCACAACTCCAGAACATTGTTCTATTGTGTGTACATTATGATGGTAAGTGGCCATTTGACATGAGAACATCTGCGTACAGTCAGGTACAATCACTTTCACATACTTGAATTGGAGTTCCCGAGAGAATGAGCCTGTGATTAGCCCTTAGTTGTTTCACTGCTTTAGTGATCTGAAAATCAAACAGGCACATAGTCACTATTAACAAACGTGTCAGTTATATATTCTGTAACCTACCTTTGTCTTGGTGTTCTTAATAATGTGTCCTTCATCTAAAACACAATAGTTCCACGTGATTGACCTGCCAGCAAGAGTCACAGTTTAAGTATTCAAGTATATATATATATATATATATATATATATATATATATATATGGTATAATCACCTGAAGAAGTCGACATCATTTCTGACGATGTCATAAGAAGCAATAATTAGGTTATGATTGGGGACCAAGCTCTGTAGCCTGGGTGAGAGATGTGAAGTTTATACATATGCAATGTACATGTGTATCTTATGCTTCACACAAGTGTTTCACCCTATCCTCATCACTATACACACTCCCACTCCACCCTCATCACTACACACACTCCTCACCGCCACACACACTCCCACTCCACCCTCATCACTACACACACTCCTCATCACTACACACACTCCCACTCCACCCTCATCACTACACACACTCCTCACCGCCACACACACTCCCACTCCACCCTCATCACTACACACACTCTCCTCACCGCCACACACACTCACCCACTCTCTCCCTCCCTCATCTCACCGAGTCCTAACAGTAGGTGGTCCACTGTATTGAAGAGGGCTCAGGTCTTTTTTGCTGCAGAACTTACCCACTTCGTAGTACCAGTGCCCAATGAGGGTGGGTGGACATATCACCAGTGAGGGGAGGGGGGCTCGATCCACGTGGCCAGTACTCTAAAATAGGGTATCAACAAAGTACGTAACACTGGGTTGCATTTAGCTAAGGAGAGAGCACATGTTGAGTGTTTCAGAGTAAGGGATTTGTAGGAGCAAATACATGTACATGTCAAGTTCTGTATAAGACTGCCAAGGGCGCAAATGGAAATCCTGCAAGATAAACAACAGCTTTCAGGGAATCTTTAGTTGGCACTTTCAACTGACATATACTAGCTGAAAAAAATCTATGATACAGCAATGCCAAATGTTGTGACAACAACCCTAATGTTGAAAGTTTACATGGACTTATGGACAGACTTACGCAGATAAAACCAATAACTACGCATTGATGGCGAGCAGAAGAGGCAAGGCTGGTACGTTTGCGCGTACCGCACGGGTAGCCCCGGGGCCAAAATGCATCATCAGATACATATATGGAAATCCCGCACCAGTTTTATGCCTAGGTGGGCTCACTTCGCTCGCCAATTATGTATGTCACATGTACCTTATAGTCTTGGTCTCTGTGGTGGTGATCTCCAGCAATAATACACAAACTCTGCAGGGTCTTACCCAATCCCATATGTGATAATAATGGTCAAAGAAAGCCACACTATAATGTACATTCAAACTCCTAAATGTATATAAGCCTTTAGATGCATAGATCAATCTCACCTACATTGTACATGTGCATGTACAGCACACACAATGTAGTTGAGCACATATAGCGTACCATATGCATACATTATGAGTGAAGGTCAAGGCAGTGAAGGATATCATCACAGAGAATGCCATGGAGGTTGTACTTATTGAGGAACGCCAGCCAATTGATGCCATCCTGTAGTCAAACAGTGAACCGCACCTCCCTACGGATACAAGCAATAGCTTACCTGTTGATACTGTCTAAGGTCGGCCTTGATAGATACAGGCACAGTGTAGTTGTCCAGTTTACTGATGTCCAGTAACTGCTCCAGGAACTTTCGGTCAGTTTTTCTCCTCTCACTCAAACTGGCTGGCATCTCAGCCGGACTCTCAATGCCAGTCTACATAACATAACATACACATGCAATGTGACTACTTAGACCTCCGATACTCCAAATACAAAGACTGAACTGTCAGTGTTAAAGTAGTAAACAGATGATCTACCAACTGAGCTGTGTACACCTACAGTGTATCTAGTACTAGTTGTTGCATTCTCACACACAGGACTCACCTCCAGTGGCATGAGTGTAACAAGGTTAGCAAAACAGCGCGAGGCCATGAGCCTGACCTGCTCATTCTGATCACTCATGCGGCCCATAACAGGCATCACTAGTAGCACTACATAGCAGAGTACCTGGAGACCAGCCGACTCCAACACACCTTATTGAGAGTCAGGGATAACAACACACTGTGTTACTGGCACAGGTCATGAATATTCATAAAGCATAATAGTTTTGATTGAGCATAAAATAGCATTTGCTTTGAGCATAAAGGAGATCTTTCTGGGAAGATGATTGAGGCATAATCCTAACCAGGACCCCCCACAACAATGACACCTCAATAAACAGGATATCACTGCTGCCCCAAATACAATGTTTTCACAACCTCTTAATAGAGGACACTTTACATTTGGTGTCCACATTAGCCATTGAAGAGTGATCTACTGTGTATCAAATGCTACCGTGTAAGAGGATACATGCAATGGTCTCTATGGCTCCTTGTCTGTGAATTGGGGAATCGGCGTTGCCTAAATAGGGCAAGAGGTCATCAATAAGAAACTGTAGAAAAAAAAACAAAACATTGAAGGCAAATAAACGAAAACAGACTAGGCCTGCACATCATCTGTATGTTCTGTACAATATCTATTGTTTCAAGACTAGCTCCAGCACCTGATAAGCAGGCAAAATCACAACATCATGTTATTGTAAGAGCCGCAAAGTGTATGTAAATTTAGTTGATGTATTCTTAATATAGGGAGTCAGATTAGCTTACCAGCATACAATGGTGGAGATCAACTTGAGTGATGGCTGCCACACACCGAGCAGCCATGTGGCGTACGGCAGTGAAGGAGCAGCAGAGGCAGGCGAGGAGAAATGGAAGAAGAGAGAGGAGTTGGGGGCTGAGGGTAGCATGGAGTGCTGGAGTAACCACCTCCAGGACTTGGAGAGAGTTCACTACTGCCTGAGCTGCAGCCACAAGCTCCTCAGATATTTCTGTGGTGCATTCCACACATACAAAGTTAACCGGTATAATTTTATAGCATAACATGTTTGGTTGTTAAGCCAACCTACTGTGTAAACAGATAATATGTTTGTGTATACATATACCATTAGTCCCATCAGGTGGAGCGGGGAGGGTGTGAAGTGGGGTGGTGATGTGGGTCCACAGGGAGGGGAGGGTCTCTAGAAGGAGGGGACCAAAATGTCGGGCGATGGCTGACAGAGCTGCCTCTCCTCCACGGCGCTGGTAGAACTGAGGCTAAAGAATTCATGGAGTACAGAAATGAAGAGTCTCTCTCTGTTTGTTACCCTCTCATATATCGTACATGTTGGAGTCTACGTGTGTATGCTGTATTGGTTGCTTGTGTACATTTTTTGTGTAAACTGTTGGAGGTAGTTGATACATGTACATCATGTATACGTGTACCTTGTTCTGCTGCTGTGTGGCAGCAGCTGCCAGTGCTTCTCTAACAGCAGCAGAGGGCCGGCCACGCCCCTGGGGTATCCGGTGGGATGACAGCTGGAAACACCATAACAACATGAAGAACGTGTATGTCACACACGCATGCACGCACAGTGCACGCACACACACACACACACACACACACACACACACACACACACACACACACACACACACACACACACACACACACACACACACACACACACACACACACACACACACACACACACACACACACACACACACACACACACACACACACACACACACACACACCAAAGAGGGTGAATTTCACAATGTACATGTATACGTGTACCTCTTTCTGTTGTCTAATAAGTGTGATGATACCAATGTCCCACTGCCACAAGCTATTGCTGCCTGCTACGTTAGGCCCCGCCTTCTCATTAGTAGTACCCTTCTTGGAGGTCTTGGCTCCCTTTTTCGAGGCTTGGTTAGCAGAAGGCTCCGACATGGGTCTGATAGCTGGTGTGTGTTCAGGATCAGCACAGGCAAAAGAGCAGAGGTTCTTGAGAATCTTAGCATTGGGGCTGGAGGAGCGGTTTTTGCAGAGGTCCAGCAAGTGACCGATCCACTGAGCTGCTAATGACTGGAACATTGTCATGCATGATTGTCCAACAGGAGAAGGGGGGAGGGAGAGGGGGAGGGGGGAGGGGGGAATGAAAGATGAAGGTGGATTACAAGGTAGTTAATTACCATCCCGATAAAGGTAGATATGTAGTTGAAGGGGCAGAGCCACGGTATCCAGAAGGTCCTGGGTTTAAACCCTGATTTTTCAGTTAATCCCAATGACTTGGCTCTACCCCTTAAATTACATAAAGGTGAATCTTAGCTGGGTCCTGTTTTTTTACGAGTCAATTGGCTGAACAAAATATGCATAATAGTCAATAATACATGTATGTGTAGATGTGTATATGGTTAAGATGATGTACATAACATGTAGGGAGAGGAGACACCACTGCGTTACCTGGAGTAGAGAATCACTCTCCAACTTCACGCAGTCCATGAGGGGACGAATGATGGGGTTGAGTTTTGCCGGCAGAGAGTGCAGCAGGACCAATGTCCCCGTCACGCAGCAGTGAACACGTGTCTGAGATCGTTGCAACTCATCTTGTAACTGACCAAGAGCTGCCAGGAGATTGCGACGTTGAGATTCTAACTCCTATAGGGAACAGCCACACACACACACACACACACACACACACACACACACACACACACACACACACAGACAGACAACATGTACATGTATATCAAATGTGACAATACAAAATATTAGGAACCTGTTTCTCAGTTTCACTGATCTTCAGGGACTGGAGACTGGACTCAAATGTAGTAGTAGAAAGTTGAGCTGCAAACTCGGCTGTGTAGCCACTGTGGGAGGTGAATATCATCACATGCTAACATATCAATGGCATGCTGCAAAGTGTTTCTTAAGGGGGATTCGAGGGGGTGCCCTCTGGAGACCCATATACACATAAATGCATGTACATGACTGACTTAATCATCCATGAGATGCTTAGAAAGAAAGGCAACACAACACAACTCGCCCGAGGCAGTTATGTTTCAAAGAATAAATCGCTACTTCAGGTGGGACTCGAACCCACAACCGTCCACTTGCTAGGCGACGCTCTTACCAACTGAGCTACCGAGGCAGCTCAGCTGGCTGGACTCAAATCACATATACAATACAAAGCAACCACCTCAACCAAAGCATCACAAACCAGATAAACAGGCGAATTCCAACTTAGTATAAAGGAGTGTAAATGTAAATATTGTGTATACCTCATTTGTGTAGTAGGTGGAATACTGACTCCTTTCTTGTCCAATCCAACAATAAGTG